>OZ024751.1:24903864-24911364 GCA_964016885.1 Eledone cirrhosa
CTTCATAAGTACATTTTAAACGTATAGCCTCGTTTAAATGATTTTTATGTGGTTAATTTATACTGATTGGGAGAGGAAATACTGTATATATTTTATCTAATGGTTCTTCGGACTTGCATATATATATATATATATATATATATATATATATATATATATATATATATATATATATAATGTAGGAGGTGAGTTTTATTGTAGTACAATAAAGCAATGCAGATATCGGATAAGAAGCACTCTACAGTTTGTGGGACTGGAGTATGCATAATATAAGATTATATCTCTCCCTCTCATCTCCTTCCCTTCTCATCCTTCCCCCCCCTCTCTAAATAAAATATTTTTCCCAATATCACACATCAATCTAAAACCACTTTTCATATGTTGATTTAAAACTGCACTATCAACAAGTGTTTTTTAGCCTTCATATCATGTTCTCCTGTTTTATCTGATGAAAACACAAATATTATTGCTTGATGATGTTTGTTTTTGAAATGCGCATAATAAAATATATGGAACTCCTTTAACCATCTTTTGATCTTATATATATATATATATATATATATATATATATATATATATATATATATATATATATTATGTCAGGTCACCAGTTGGTGCTACTGGTAACATGTATCCCAGTACAACCTGTCTCATGATCGGGTCGTTGGCGACTAAACTGGCAACCCCACCAAGGTTTCTTGGACATCCTGCAGGACTAAAAACAAAACCTGTCAAAGGGCAAAGGGGCTCTTAAAAGTCAATGGTCATCCAAAATCACTGGGAGAGATGACCCCTTAGCCTTTGTCAAAGCAGAATTCTAGGAGAAGGAAAACTCTGATATAACACCTGCAACCCTGATGGTATCCAATGATGTTGACTTGTTCTTCTTTTTGGTAAATATCATCTTGGTTAAGAGAGTGGGACTGGGTTTGTGCAGTGCCTTTGCCCACTATAAAAGCTTCACGGCACAGGCATTGCTTTATATCTGGAGATCTCTCTGCACTTGTCGTCACATGGTACCATGGACCCAGCACTATGTGTCAATAATTGTCACAAGTGTAGTGTTTGTACCAGAGTTTTCAAGTCGCTGGCTGGACTAAAAAGTCACACTCGTTCAGCGCATCGGTAGGGGTTCTCCTACATGGATATAAAGTAGTGGCCGTACTCGAAAACGCGTTGGCAGCCACTATATATATATATATATAAGGAACATCCAGTTCATTTGTCAGACAAAATAATTATGTTTTGGATATAAATTTTGAACGAACTGGATGTTCCTCGCAAGAATCATCTAATTTCTTGAAACCTTCTGTATTGAAATAATCATATTGTGTTGTTTATGATGTAATTAAATAGCTCTGTACAATACATAGAGCACTCTTTTTCCTTTACCTTTTCTACGGAAATACTTAACACACACACATATACACACAGAAACAAACATAAAAGTAAACAGAATGGCGACACATTGTGGTGATAGCAATGACCAGAGGGAAACAATTTGCGACAGCCATTGGACTCAGAAGTGAGATGCTTTATTTGTTAGCAAGTGTTAAGTATTTAAATGAAATAAGTACGACATTAATGACAGCAACAACAACTATAACAATAACAACAACGACTACTAATACTACTGTAACAACGATGGCAACAACAAGAGAAACATCAATTATTTCCATAATTAATCATTATGCCAAAAAGTCTTTTTCATACATGTTATATTCACAAACGACTATTTCGGTTATCTCCCTTTAGTCACTAGAGTTTTTGTGTGTTTGATGTTTTTCGAAACCATTAAAAAAAAAAACGTCCAATATTGTTCTGTTTTCAGTGTTGTTGGAAAATAAAGCTATGCCCATACCGAATAATCTTTTATTGGAATTGTAAATGTGATTGGTCACTGTAGAAACTGAAAAGTTGCAAGCCTGTTTAGTAGAAAAAAATATGGTGGTTCTTGGAATGAAAAGTTGCATGTAATGGTCTGGTGCTGAGTGAAACTAAAGAGGGGAAAACAAATTGTATTTACTAAAAAATAAGAGGACATTGAAGAACATTGAGGATTTTAAGGAGTAGATGCCACGATATCAGCAATGAAGGTATATGAGAGAGAGAGAGAGAATTTATCTATCTATCTATCTATCTATCTACCTGACCTGTGGGGCTATGTGGAACGACTATTGTCGCGGGTGGGACCAATCCAGTTGACCACCGAGTCCATTGTCATGATCAAACCGCCACCCTCCTTCAAAAACGAAGGAGAGGCGGTTTTCCTTTGTGTGATAGCTATGGCGAAAGAGGTTGTATGGTGGACAAGGTTGAAAGGGCTGAGGTCAGACACCTTTCTCTCCGGCCAACAACTGATTCTTTTTTTCAAATACCACTTTGGAAGAAGAATCAGGATGGAGAGAGAGGTGCTGTACCCCAGCAAGTTTTATGAAAGGTGGGTGAAAGTGGCGAGAATGGCCCGAGTGAATGGGCCTTCTCTCTATATCAGCCTGTAGGTTGAGGAAAAGGAGGAGGAGAGGAAAGGAGTACAAGCTCTTCGTACTCCTGGAGATGAGGGTTGCACATTTCTTTCGGGGGTCTGTGTTACCCATATAAACTGTCTCCCTCTATTGGGGAAAATCGACTAACTTTTAAATTCCATCTGTGATAACATTTTACACGTTTTTATTGTATGTAAACTTCCCCCTTTGTATTTGTCCCCTTCTTTTGTGCCCCTGTGGCTAATAAAGAAATATATCTATCTACCCATCTATCTATCTATCTATCTATCTATCTATCTATCTATCTATCTATCTATCTATCTATCTATCTATCTATCTATCTGTCTATCTATCTATCTATCTGTAGGTTGAAGAAAACAAAAGAGAGAAGATAGGAGCACTTACAAAATATGCTCCTGGGCTGTTCTATCTACGAGGTGTAAAACATCCCAATTGTAACATTCCCCTATTGGGGATTTCAATTGTTATTTATTTATCTTATAACTGTTAAAACCTTTTTTACATGCTTAAACGTAAAATCCCCGCCATACGTCCTGTAATGTCCCATTTCCTGCACGCCCTTGTGGCAAATAAAGAAATCTATCTGTCTATCTGTATACACCCATACATCATCATCATCATCATCATCATCATCATCATCATCATCATCATCATTATTTTACGACCACTTCCCTCTCCTGTAGACATGGGTTGTATAGATTAGCCTGTCGGAGAAACGTCATCTTATAGTTTCATATTTGTCATGGTTTCTATGGCTGGCTGGATACCCTTCCTAACTACAACAATTTTACAGAGTGTACTGGGTGTATTTTATCATGCTGCCAGCATATACATATATATATATGAAATAAGTTCTATTGGTAACATAAAACCTAGCATAACCTCTTGTATGTTTGGATCATTAAGTTTCTCTTGTTTATTATTTTTATTATTATTATTATTAGTAGTAGTATTAGGGCGGTGGATTGGCAGTATCAGTAGAGCGCCAGAAAACTTGATTTGTTTGATAGTTACGTCCCCTTACATTCTAAGCTCAAATCCTACTGGGGTTAGTTTTGAGTTGATTTAATCGATTTTCCTTTCCCCAAAAATTGTTGGCCTTGTGCCTAAATCAGAAACCATTATTATTCAGTATTGGTAGAGCGTCAGCCACCATGCTTTGCAGCATAGAGTTATGGCCTTTTATGTTCTGAGTTCAAATCCCACCGTGGTTGCCTGAGGGAGTCCTATATCTATATGCTGTCACTTCATTACTAAGTACAGTATATTTTGCAGGTTCTCCATATATCTTACATATCTGTTCTTTCCTCTGTCCTTTAGTTTCTCTCTTTCTCTCATCTACCTTTCCCTTTTGTTCAAATCCACATCCACTTCTCTCTCTTCATTTTACCCACCATCACCATCACCACCACCACCACCACCATCACCATCACCATCACCATGATGATCATCATAGCTCTTTTATTCATCTTCTCTGTCTTCCAACTCTTCCTACATAACTTCAACATTGTCATCCTCATCAAATATTTATATGAGGGAGGGGCTACATCAATGTATGTGTGCATATACATTTGTGTATGTGTGTGAGCATATGCATAGGTGTGTGTGTGTGCATGCATATGCATTTGTGTGTGTGTGAGCGTATGCATTTATATAATTGTGTGTGTGTGTGCAAAAGCATTTATCTATGAGAGGGGGTGTCCAGGTGGTACATTGTTTCGGGGCCCAAAAGCTAGAGGCCCCACAGCAACCATGTAACATCCATTTTGCGAAAAATCTTTGCCTGCTTCGGGCCTCAAAGGGGTCTTGTACCGCCTTGCAAAATTTCTCTTGGAGGCCCTGTGCATATTATGCATTTGTGTGTGCATGTTTGTGTGTGTGTGCTATTATAAAGCACCAATGTTTAACTTAGAAAAACTGAATTGATTGGTGGAAGGGGTGTTACTGTGTCATTTGTATAAGTAGGGATCAGATCAGTATCACTGTTTAACATGCTGGTCATAGCCATGCTGAGGAACTCATCATTTCCTAGGCTTTCTGTGTTCTGTACTACTGCAAAGATAAAGAACATAGAGAATAGATGTAGACATGAATATTCCAATATTTTATTTTTTGAACATGGAAAAGGCAGAGACATTGATATATATGTAGATAAATAAAAATTGAAAATACACACAGTTTAACACAGGTAAACAGACATACAAATTTACACCACGCTTTAGGAAAATCAAACAAGAATCAAGACGTATCTGAGGACCTTGCGATTTTCAGAGTCAGGTTCGATCATCACATCGATCGTGCCTCGAGCTGGTCGCCAGAGAAACGATTGTAATATGTCCAATAAATTCCATTCGTCGCAACACTGATTCTCCTTTTTTTTTCTGTGAAATCATACTCTGCTCTATGAGAGCATAGAGTGCTCATACGGCCTACCGCATACGGACGCTTTAAGCATCTAACACCAATTATATATATATATATATTATATATATTATAAACACACATATACGCGCACACACACACAGACATACACATGAGGGAATTTAACTGTATTTACAAAATCTTTTACTACTCCCCGTGATTGAAAAAAAACAACTTTGAGAACTGTTTGACATGACACTATGGCGACACTCTCATTGCATGCCCATATATGGAATTACCCCTTGATAAGTTCAGCCAGGCTACTGCTGTAATAACTGTTTCTACTTTAGGCACAAGGCCAGCAATTACCCAGTTCATTACTGGTACTTTATTTTATCGACCCCGTAAGGATGATACCGCGTTAGTTCAGACGTAGCTGTCGAAACGGCCGGAGCTCAGCCATCGGGGTCCTATCTCTTTTCCTATTACCTACTCTACTACCCAGTATTGAGTACTTTGCTGCGCTATGGTCCACCCTATTACTTACCACACTTATATATATATATATATATATATATATATATATATATATATATATATATATATATATATATATATATATATATCACTGTTTAATGTTAGTTTTCCATGTTAACATGCTGTTAAAGATATGAACTCTTTCTCATTCAGTCATTTCCATGACAGAGTATTGGTGTATATGTGTTAGTGTAATATAGTGTTGTAAAAAATGAAAGTGTCTTTTGTGGTTATGAAAACGGAAAACGAAGGGAAAGGTGAGGCTCTAGGGTCACAGAAGAATGGGGAGGGAGAAGGGAGAGGGTGAAGAGATCTAGGCCTAGGGCGCAGCAGTGTTGGGGCTGTGCCCCTCGTACAAGACTGCAAAAGCATTCTCGCAGACAATGGCCAGTGACACCCGCTGCAACAACCACCCTACCATAGTGTTGTATTGAAGTAGAATAATAAAGTGTTGTTGTATTGTGGTAGAATACTACAGTGTTGTTGTATTGTGGTAGAATAATAAAGTGTTGTTGTATTGTGGTAGAATACTACAGTGTTGTTGTATTGTGGTAGAATAATAAAGTGTTGTTGTATTGTGGTAGAATACTACAGTGTTGTTGTATGAAGTGTTGTTGTTATACCTGGATGTCTTGTATTGTGACAGGTGACTGGAGAAGCGCTGGCATAGAGATTGGAATTGTCTTCTTTTGATCTGTAGAGTGGTTTATCCAAGATATTTAGTGGATCATTTAGTTCTGTTGATGAATAATGTGATGATACAGAGCCTCGATGTTGTATTACTGGTACATGTTCAACCAATGGCTTAGCTATTGGTTGGTTATAGTTGGATGAATTGTAATAATCTGAAAAAACAAAACAAAACAAAGAATTAACCTACTAGGTTCTTAGCTGAATCATAAAATCAATAAATGTAACCCTTTAATATTTAAACCAGCCATATCCGGCCAGAATTCTCTCTCCTCTTTCTATTCAAACCGGCCATAACCGGCTGCTCATACTGATGTTAAGGTATTGTACTCAAAATAATAATATCAAATCTCATAGATTTGATATTATGTGAGATAATAATGTGTGGTAAAGCTTTTATCACGAAAATACAATAGTAAATATAGAATAATGTAAACGCCAAAGGGTTAAACATCTGCATAATTTTGTGTGGAATGGATAGAGGAGGGTTATGACTTATGTTTTGGAAAATATTTTCTTTTAAAATTCAGAAAAAAATGTAAATCTCTTAACGTCCTCTTTCACATGAAGCTGCACAACATACTATAAGGGAGAAATCCTTATTTTCCTGAGTGACACTAGGCCTCCTCCAAAACATTGTTATACATAGGGTTCTTTTACATTAATTATCATTGATGATAATTAATTTTCTACTCACCTCATTATCAATGGGGGGGGGGGGGATTTAGTTGTTTAATACACATACTCACACACGTTCTCCTTACACACATGTGTGAACAACATATTACATTAACTTGTTGTTGTTTTATTTAGCATGCCAATGATTCTTGAATAATTTTGAAAATAAGCAAGAATTTGGAGATATTTAGATATATGACTAACATTCTCATTGTTGAGCTGGTGTTTGGAATGTAACTTAACAAAAGTGTTTTCATCAAATTATGCTGGAAGGTTTTTATATCACCATTCAGTAATCAGAAGAAGGAAGTAGGTATAAAAGACAAACTCACTCTCCAATTTGGTATTTGTGCCAACCCTTACCCATGGTCAGGAATCTTGGGTAATGACAGAAAGAATATGATCTCGAATACAAGTGGTCGAAATGGGATTTCTCCAAAGGGTCTTTGGAATAATGTTACTCGATAGAGGGTGTAGCTCAGAGGTGGGAGGGTTTCTCCTGGTAGAGCCACTACTTCTCTGAATTGAGAGATCACAGTTTCGATACTATGGGCATGTGGTTAGAATGTCTCAGGAAAGAATCTGTGGACAGATTTTACAGGCAAAACCAACCGGCAGGAGACCCAGGGGTAGACTCCGAGCAAGATGGTTGGATAACATCCATGAGCCTGGCTGGTCTTGCTTAGGGATCCAGATGGATCAGTTGGAGATGGGTGCTTTTGTCAGT
>OZ024751.1:24921364-24948864 GCA_964016885.1 Eledone cirrhosa
TGAGGGCGAGGAAGTAGGAGAGTCTGTAGTTGTTAGCAATGTTAGCTCCACAGACTGGCTGTGTTGGTGGTCCTGTGACTGGGTGATTATTTACCTTGTGATCTTTGCGAAGCTCATACATACAGCGTTGGTATATCGTTGTTCCAGGCCTGGAAGTTGTTGGCAGTGCGTTTATTAGGCTGCATTATGTTAGTTCACATCATATGTGCGTTGAGGGTTTTCTTTTCCCTTTCCTCGTGCTCTTGTTGTGTTACCTCCCTTTTGTTGATGATGTGGTGTTGCATTGCTTGGATGTAGTTTGGTAGGCTGTCAATTGACATTCTGCCATACTTGTCTGTTGGAAAGTATGCAATCTCTCCATTTCGTGAGCGCTGCATGAACTTACGCAAGCAATTTACGGATTTTCCCCCCTAATTGCTGGGTCTCCATTCTATTCTGTTTCCTGCTATGCTGTTCTAGAATCTTTTAAAGTTTAGTTCTGGCTATTGTAAATCGTGCCTCCGTTTGGTCATCAGCTTGTGACGGTAAAAATTCCTAGTCACTGAGGAGGTCACAGAATGTGTGACGAAAGAGCCTTGACAATATATCATCATACGGCGACCTCAGCCGAAATCGGCTCAACAATTGATCTCCACGTGGGTTTGTCATTCATTGCCGCTGCCAAATCCTGGATTTCAATACCAGAATCTCTGGAGATGAGATTGAGATAGGAGAGCCTGCGCTCCCTGTTATTAGTGACTGCTTGTGGTTTCCAAAGCACTAATGGAGACACAGCCTGTTTATATATTGTCAGTTTCATGCCACCTATCTATCTATCTAAGGCGGGTAAAATTCCCGAGATCCATGGACGAGTTCTCTCCAGCGGTCTCTGTCCCTCATTATCGCTGCCATGTCCTACATCTCCAACAGACCAGTGTCTGTCCTTAGGGCATCAACATACGTTAACCTTGGTCTTCCTCTTCTAGTGTATCCATGTAGGGGAATACGGAAGATGATGTGGTTGAGAGGAAGAGCAAGGCCTGGGTGGCGTGCCACAGCTTGAGATCGGTGTGGAAGTCGGACCTTCGTAGAGACCTGAAAATCCGCCTCTTCATTGCTGTAGTGGAGTCTGTGCTGCTGTATGGGGCTGAGACTTGGACACTGACCAAGATATAAACAACCTACCGGTTATCGAACCAACCAACCGACCAACCAACCAACTATAAATTTATAAAAGATGGAAGTGAAAACCAACAGGTGCAAGTGTTTTTATTGACAGCATGACTCTCCCAAAGTATAACAATATCTGTTTCAACACACGTTTTCAGATAAGAAATCTTACAAACCAAATTCAAAAACCAAGTATATATATATATACATTTATCCATATATATATATATATATATATATATATATATATATATATATATATATATATATATATATATATATATATATATATATATATATATATATATAATATATATTCTTATATATATATTTCGTTTCTGAATTTGTTTAGCAAGATTTTGAAAAACAAGATGGCGTAGGACAGAACAAAGGAGAGGCACAAAACAAAGAAAAGAATCCCCAGTCACTGAAGAGGTCACAGAATGTGTGACGAAAGAACTTTGACAATATATGAACAATCGTCTGGTTGTGGAACCAACCAACCAACCGGAAATTTATAATAAATTGAAGTGAAAGCAACTGGTGCGTGTGTTTCTTATTGGCAACATGACCCCCCCCCCCCCAAAGTATAACAATATATATATATATATATATATATATATATATATATATATATATATGCACATACCATAACTAGTGTATATTCTTGAATAATGACATTAGTCTTGAACTTATGGGGAAGGGTATTGATGGTGGTTGAAAAAAAGTAATAAAACTCAAGCAAGTAATAAAAGCAAGAATTACCTGCATTCATGTGTTTATCTAATATGACTTGAAGTTCAGAGGCTTTCTCTTCGTACATCTGAGACTCAACAGCTAACAGGACATATTCATCCATTAACATACGAATCAGGTGAACTGAAGCTGCAGCGAAAGAAAATTTAATGATGTAGAAAGGAAGATAAAGAGAATGTGGCTGTGCGTGTGTGTGTGAGAGAGAGAAATAAAGAAAGAGAGAGAGAGAGAGAGAGAGAGAGAGAGAGGAATACAGATAACTGTTTCTACTTTTGGCACAAGGCCAGCAATTACCCAGTGCATTACTGGTACTTTATTTTATCGACCCCGTAAGGATGAAAGGCAAAGTCAACCTCGGCGGGATTTGAACTCAGATCGTAAAGGGACGTAACTATGCTGGAAAGCATGGCGTCCGACCCTCTACCGATACACGTGTAGATAGATAGATGGATAGGCTGAAAGAAAGAGGAATATATACTCTTTTACTCTTTTACCTGTTTCAGCCATCCGGCTGAGGCCATGCTGGGGCACCGCCCTTGTGATATATATATATATTGAGTATTTTCCCCTACCGGTAACTGGCTAGTACTTAGTACTACCCTCTATATTTATAATTGTATATAAAACATATATAAGTATAAATATTATTATTTATGTAGCACTGAAGTTTTTTTATATTCTTAAGAATAGGAAATTAATTATTAATAAAAAATATGAGATATTTAATTCATGCCTCCACCGTTTCTCAAAATCGTCCCATAGAGTCTTTAGTTAGATTTTAAAATAGTTTACATAATTAATGGATATTCCTTTATATATAGTTTTAATTCTCACCTCTACTTATTTTTGAAAACATTTAAAAATTTTAATTAAACGCTATATATAAAAAAGCAATAAAATAATAAGATAGGTATTATTCTTTATATTTAATTTTTAAATGATTTTCTATTCTCTAAATAATCTAATCTAAATAAGTTAACTAATTTCTTCCTCCGTTATTTTCTCCGATTATTATTTTTCTCTTATCTTCCTTCAGTATAATTTTTCATCTACTTTAAATTTAGGTTGTATCTAAATAAATTAATTTCACTAGAAATTGATAAGTTCTGCTATAGTACATACACTGTTTCTTTCTTTCAAAATAATTATACAAAGTTTTAATATCATCTACTTTAAATAATATTGTTGAATTCATAATTTTTAACATAGATAATTATCTCCCTTCTTTAAATAATTTATCACGTAACATTAAAGCATACTTAACAATATATTTTGTAAAAATATCAAAAGAACCATATTAATTATTAAATACTTTTCTATTGAATAATTTCAATATCTAAGTATACATAATAAAGGATAGATTACCTACAAATCCTATAATCCAAATATTTCCCATTTATTATTATATCTCCATAATATTATCCATGTCAATGGAATATTTTTCTTGATACAATATATACTTTTCATTTAATACCTATCTATAATGATTGTAAGCGAAATTAAGATTGAATAACGTTCAATTTTTGTTTTGTTTTTTTCTGACCAATCTAATTACGCTTTATTTTAAATAATTTACGAAACGTTTAAACCAACTGTAATGTTTCGCCCCAATCATTATGTGCTGAGGTTTTGCAAATTATATGCCTGAAGGTCACCAATCTGTTCAGCTCGTTTGTCTACCAGCATATTAGGAAAAGATTATACATTTTCTTTATATTTAGTCTGATTTTCCTTGTGTTTACGTCTCGTATTTGTTGGCGTAATGACACACCCGTCTCTCCTATATAGTTATGTTGACAGCCACCGTATGTGATTACGTAGATCTGGTTCTCTGATCAAGATGGTAAAAAAACTTACTCCAACACAGTAATTTACTAAACCATACATAAAGGCACTGGAGAAAAAATTTGATAAAACTTACCAAAACTTTGCGCATTACTCAGGGTTAAATTGTGCATAACTCGAGCTCCAAAAAATGACCATTTTAAAAGGAATTCTTGAGCACGTTTCTTAAAAGACCGTCCATTTTGCTTGCTTGGCTATGAAATATATTAGAAAGAATATTTAATTCAGAAATCGACTTGAAGTCTCTTTCCACAACTACATACATATTTTATTTCAGAATACATTTATATAAAACATTTCACTATTTCAGCTCAAAGGCCTTCAAACACTGGTTCATACCAACCACTCGATCAAGTCAAAGACCTCAAACAATTGCATATATATATATATATATATATATATATATATATATATATATATATATATATATATATATATATATATATATATATATATATATACTGTAGTAAAAGTTAGGTAGAAATATCCAAGGGTAAAAGCACTCAGTTCATAGGACGAGTATATATATATATATATATATATATATATATATATATATATATATATATATATATTAGTTATATGTATAAATCTTTTGGGGAGACCCTGTATATATATATATGCCGAAGCTGAAGCATTTAGACAATATGCCCCCACCTCCTCTCACTGCAAAGTGGTCGTGTAGGCGCCTCGGTAAAAAAGCACCCAGTACTCACTATAAATGAGATTGGTGTTAGGAAGGGCATCCAGCTGTAGAAATGGAGCCAAAATCAGTTCCCGTATGAGGAAGACATGGTCACCTGACCTGGCATTGCCCACAACAGGACAACTCGTCTAACCCAGGCTAGTGTGGAAGAATGGACGTAAAACGATGATGATGATGATGATGATATCTCTATACGTATAAAATTATTTGTCTGTCTGCCTCTCTATTTGTCTGTCTGTTCCTATGCATTCTCTAACGGCTGGGCCAAATCAAATCAAATTTTACGGGAGTGTCAACATGTAATTCTTATTTTCATTTGGATTAAACAATATAAGATTTTATCTAAAATAATATTTTTATAGTCAACTATAGTAAACGACAACGACGACGATGACGACTCACATTTTTTATATGAGTGTTTATGTGTCTGTGAGTGTACGTTTGTGCGTTCGTTATGTATGTTAGGCCTCAGAGAATTAAACACACACACATCTACACATACAAACACATAATTGTTTCCACTTTTGGCACAAGGCCATCAATTAACCAGTACATTACTGGTACTTTATTTTATCCACCCCGTAAGGATGAAAGGCAAAGTTAACCTCGGCGGGATTTGAACTCAGACCGTAAAGGGGCGTAACTATGCTGGAAAGCATGGCGTCCGACCCTCAACCGATACTGCCAATCCACCGCCCTTACCGCACATACAAACACATAATGTGTGTGAGAGTGTAGACGTCACATTTTGTATATGAATATCTCATGTGTGTGTGTGTGTATGTGTGTGTGTGTGTGTGTGTGTTTGCATTTGTGCGTTCATTAGGTACGTTATTAAATACACATACATAAATTACAGAATGAATATTGTTTACCCTAAAGTGCTTCAAGATTGACAGATTTTCATTCCTAAATTCTATTATCATTACAATTTTTATATTTTTTAAATAAAATATAGATATTTTGAAATAATTATGAGGAAAAAAACATCTTATTTATTGTTTACTAATCTGAATAAGAACAGCAGTAACCCAGGCGGCGCCGGGTAATTCAGCTAGTATATAATATATATATATATTAATTTATTATATATATATATTTATATATATTTATTTTATATATATATATATATATATATATATATATATATATATATATATATATATATATATACTAAGTTAAGGTATCATAACATATATAATATGTATGATGATTATGCTTCTCAATAGAAAAGCTCAATGGACGTTTTCCCAGATCATCAATAATTCAAATTATAAGATATATGTTTGATATATATAGAGAAATATAAATAGGAGGTTCGCTGTAATATTTTGACTATATAATATAGTCTAATAATGGGGTGTATAAACACACAGAACGGAAAAGATGAGTATCAGCCAATCTTTTCCCCATATATATATATATATATATATATATATATATATATATATATATATATATATATATATATATATATATACATATACATATATACATATACATATTTGATCTTACCTTAACAACTTTATGTTCCACTACAGCGTCAAGCCATTCAGTAAAGGCCTCTACAGTTGCCTGTTTTCTCAAAAGTTCTTTAAACTCTTGAAGAACTGAAAAACACAGAAATCTTTGTTGATATTTATATCGATCTGTTTGAATAAATCGCTAGCTAAATGTAATGTAGTTAATACATCAATTGATTGAATTCTTGTAAAATTATCCAAGCTTAGCTTGGATAATCTTTGGAGAATAGAATATGAATGGATGTTGCCTTTCAATCTAACTGTATCGTTTTAATTTTTAATCTAAATGTGAGAACTGAGTGTCCGTTCTCGCTTTTAACTGGTAGATATAATCATTCAGATCAACACGATCACATGACCCTTGAAGGCTCTCAATGGAGTTCATGTTGTTACAAGTATTCAATCAAGTTCTCCTGCTAGAAGATACCCTCCTCTCCTGGCTCCCAGTTGGCGAGACTCTGAAAAGGAGGATCATATGTGCTGCCTTCGCTATTCTAATTTGTTTTTAAAAAGCATTCCTTTCTGAGTATATGAACAAACTAAATTTCTTAATTGATAAAAAAAAAAATTAATTTTATTGATTCAAGGAATATTCTATTTCTAGCATAAAACAATTGCTGGTTTTTATGCCTCTATTCTTTATAGAATGAAATGCCAGACTCTTGTTTATTTACTTCCAGGTTTCCCCCGAAGGAATTATATATTTGCGCTGAAGTAGATAGAAACGGGAAATGTTAAAAATACATTAGCTTTGAACTATGTTATCAAGCCCTGTATTGCCCTCCCCCCTCACCTACAGGGAACAGCTGATAAATATAGAATCTCCAGAGCTCTGTATCGTCCTCTCTCCTCACCTACAGGGATCAGCCGATAACTATAGATTCTCAAGAGCTCTGTATTGCTCACTCACCTACAGGGACCAGCTGATAACTATAAAGTCTCCAGAGATAGACAGTTTTTACTCATAGATGGACTTCATCATATCCTCTGACAGCCTCATGACCTTTGTAAGAATCGACAACAGCCGACTGCACAGCCGACAACAGCTATGTCTAGATGGAAAGGTCAAACACAAAACATGAACAGACCTTCTTCAACACTTAATTTAAAATTTAAAATTTAAAATTTTTAATTCTTTTTAATTGTAATATTTAACATTTGATAAGATGTATTACACTGATACACCGAAATCGGTTATATTTTATATATTTTATATACTTATAAAACTCCATTTTTGTAAAAAAATTGTTCCTCTCATTTTTTCAATAATGTCACTTTGATGGATGAAAGAAGAAATTAAATAAAACAGATCCTTTAAATATACTTTCCATGCTGTTTCCAATGCATATATATATACACATGTATGAACATATATAATTAAATATATATACATATATATGAACAGGGTTGCCAATTCTGTGCAAGACATTTGAGATCATTGGCTGGGCTGAAAGGCCACATTCGATCGCAACACCGTTAATTATTAATATATGTGCGTGTATTTTTATTTTTTATTTTTTATTCTTTTTATTTTATTTTTATTTCATCGTGCAATGGCCATACTCGATAACGAGGGGGCTGGCATTATATATATATATACACACACACACACACACACATATATATATATATATATATATATATATATATATATGTATATATATGTAAGCACACACACACGCGCGTGCGCACACACATATACATATACATGCATATACATATGCATAAATAAATAAATAAATATATATATATATATATATGCAAAAGTTCTATTTAAAATTGTTGGGATACAACAAGTAAATATTTTTATAACTGATATAAAGCACTCGACAAGTATTTGGAGTAGATATACGATATTAATAAATGGAAACTATATTTATAAAATCATATTTATTTCATTATACATATTTCAGGGATACCAAATTAAATTATGGTATGCCTTCATCAGACAAAATACAATATATAACAGTTTTACAAATAAGCTTTGTAATGCAACCATTATTTTTGGAAGCCATCCGGATAGTGGTTGCATTTTAATAGGGTACGTCAAAGCTTATTTGTAAAACTGTTATATATTGTATTTTGTCTGATGAAGGCATACCATAATTTAATTTGGTATCCCTGAAATATGTATAATGAAATAAATATGGTTTTATAAATATAGTTTCCATTTATTAATATCGTATATATATATATATATATATATATACAGTAATGAATTATAAGAATCGGATATCAAGTATATATTCATTGTACCATATCACACGCTATGATAAAGGAAATATTTAAGCTTCATGCTTCAATGTACTTGCTTGCATTAGCAATGTTTTCTATGAATCTCTGCCATCTTTCTACACCCATACACACACGTTTCCATACACATACGTGTTTACATACACACACGTGTTTAGATACACACACATGTTTACAAGCAATCCCGCATGTGTACATATATCTATATATACATCTATTTATATCTCTCTATAAATACATACGCACAAACATATACACACATACATATATACATATGCATATACATATATGTACATACACATATATATATATATACATTTACATACATATATGCATACATAGATACATACATATATATAAATACATACACAGACAGACATATATATGTATAGACATATATATATATATATATATATATATATATATATATATATATATATATATATATATATATATATATATATATATGTACATACAGATATATATACATTTACATACATATATACATACATAGATACATACATATATATACATACATACACAGTCAAACATATGTATATGTATACACACATGTATATATATATGTACATATATATGTATATACATTTACATACATATATACATACATAGATACATACATATATATACATACACAGACAAACATATGTATATGTATACACACATGTATATATATATGTACATATATATGTATATACATTTACATACATATATATAAATACATACACAGACAAACATATGTATATCTATACACACATGTATATATATGTACATACATACATACATACATATGTATATACATTTACATACATATATACATACACAGACAAACATATGTATATGTATACACACACACACACATATATATATATGTACATACATGTGTATATACATTTACATACACATATACATACACAGACAAACATATGTATATGTATACACACACGTATATATATATATATATGTACATATATATTATGTGTGCATTTGCTCGTTCATTTATTCGCACGTCCATAATTCCATACATACATAAATGCGAACACATATTCACATACATGTACGCACACACATATACGTACACACATATACGTACATGCATATATAGACGGAGCTGGACTTACATTCTGCGTTCAATTCCATGTCCTGTTCACAGTCAGTATCTGTATAAAGGGCCTGGCTACCAATACTACTGAGATCAACTCGGTCTACATCTGCTATCATTTGGTTCACCATGTGAACATCGTATAAAACTGGTCTCGCTGTCTGTCAAATATATATGGAATGATTCATTAAGGCGTTGGTCAATTTTTAGTGATATAAGCCTAAACAATGCAAAATGGAGGATAAGATGAGGGTAATGAAAAATTTAGTTACCTGGTAATCATTCTTTGTTTTTGTTGCTGTTGTTACATTTGTCCTAATATTTCGGGACTTAAAATTCCCTTCATCAGAGTATAAGGAACTCAGAGAAAACTGTTCCGGTTTCTTCACTTTGGAATTGAATTTATATTTAAATTTTATGAACCGTTTTCTAGCGTTTTTGTTCACGATACGCTCAAAGATGACGTCAGTTATATTTCATGAAATCAATTTCCTTGTAAGAGATATTGTTTAGGTTGCGTGTGTGTGCGTGTGGGTGAGTCTTTTTAAGTCAAGTATTGTATGCTCAGTTCTAATCTGTCATTTGTTTGAAGGTTGAGTTATACGAAAGAGCAAGGCTTCCTTAATTCTTAAATTCTTAAACTACAGATCCATGCAAAACAGACAAGCAGACTACAATTACAACCAAAACAACATTTCTTTTTTAGGAACAAGACAAAAATACCAGGACACCCGATGACTCCCCACTCATGAGAAATCGAAGATAATTAACCTTTCAAAGATATCACTAACTAACACACAAATTAACATATTAAGTAAGGGAGTGAAATTTACACCCACACCACAAAAATCTAACTTCCCCGAAATGAAAGATGACATCATGGAATTCTGCCGAAAACTCGGACTAATAGAATACTTCTCCAATGACACAAACACTGAAGACGAATCAATAGTCAGAAACAAAAGTGATTTCTGCCCACAGGAAGGAAGGAACACAGCACTGGATACCTACTGCGAACGCACCATCAACTTTTTTCCCTATGAACAAATTGCAAATAAACACACGAAATCGAACCTCTCTAAACACGAATGGAAATAATTATTCACAATTAGAGATAAGACTGAAATATCAATCAAAGAAGCCGATAAAAGGAGCATTGTGGTCATTATGGAAACTGACTACTATAGAGACCTGGCACACAAAAATGTTCAATGAAATAAATACCAGACTTGAAAAAAAAAGAAAAAGTCCAAGGGTCGATATAATCGATGAAATCTAGCCAAAGCGTTCCTTATCATTGCCAGTGTAAGGACTGATACCAGTTAGAGACTCTAAAAGAATATGTAATTTTTCTTTTTCTTTTGACACTGAGTAATTAATCCTAGACCTGCCAAACCTCTAAAATCTCAAACGGGGAGTACCATGAAAAAAATTGCCCCAAATGAGGGAAAATGGGGAGATTTTATATATTGAAAGCTATACCCATTTTCCCAAGAGAAGACATCTCTTACCCACCACAAAGTGGGTGGGAGATCTTCCCGTCGGACGGAGAGTGTTGACAGGTCTGTTATCGTAGTAGTAGTTTAGTACGATGTATTATTGATGTTTAGTTAGTTAAATCCAAGGTTAATTAAAATTAGGGTTTAAAGCAGCCATAGGCAACCTGCGGCCCGCGAAGCTTTCTGAATGACTCGCCTAAATCATCTAAGATGAAATCTTTCTGATTTTTTTACCTCAACTTTTCAGTCGTGATTTATCTTTCTATCATTTTTACGATGGAGGAAAACAATGTATAGGAATTCTGAAGAAACAATTTAAAACAACCTGACTTACCACCCTTTTTTAAACGTTGGCACGAATGTAAATTAGCGTTTGCGGCCCGCCTGATGATTAGCCATATCTCATGCGGCCCGCTTCTCGAAAAAGATTGCCCATGCCTAGTTTAAAGTATCAATATAAAACTGAAGACAGAATTGAGCGGAGTTTTAAGAATGTAATTAAAATGTCTGCTTACTTGAGCTAAATGAAGAAAGGACGTTTGACGTTTCAACGACTGAGAAAATCTGTGGGCTACTGGAAGTTTGTGTTCTGTTAATTGTTCGGGGAGATTTTCTAGAGCCGATGACAACCAGTTTTCCCAGTGATTGGCGAAATTCCTAATGTCACACATCAATCTATTTAAGTGAAAAAAAAAAAAAAAATACATATCAAAGAAATCCTTTAATCTTTTCATAGGAGTCAGAAGATCTTTGTAGAAGAAACGCATCCAAATATTGCTCAGTTAAAAATCTAGTATTCATTCACATCCACAAATACATATCGTGAGGGCATCTGGCTTAATGGTTAGTATTGCGGCTTGAAGATGGTTAGACCACATGTTCGATTTCCGAAGCGGGTTGCGCGTTGTGTCAATGAACAAGAGACTTCATTAAATGTAACTCTAGCTCACTCAGTTGAGAAATGAGTACCCCTAACAGCAGCTGGGCGAGGGGTTAAACCTGTGACAGTCTCACATCCCCTCTAGGGGTAAGTCTTGTGCTCTCCATTACTTAACGTGGGTGTTTCGACCTTACATTTGTAGACAATGTTACTGGAGAGGCATTTCCTGGATAGAGGGCAGTCAACCCGATTCCTACAATTACAGTTAGTACTAGCTACAGGGTTGCACGTGTTCTTACGGCTAGGTAATTTATCTAAATTTGCTGGTAGCAGAGAAAGGAAAAGGGGGGCAATAATTCCTTTATCATACAATAGTGTTGAAAGAATCAATATTTTGAAATGAAAATATTTCTTTTTATGTTGCAAACTTACATTTCTGGCATTTCTTGCATCGTTGCTGGGATAAGAACCTCAATCAGGACCTATTAAATATATAAACAAAATATGGTTAGGAAAAACTTACCACTGACCACAGTATTTAAACTTTTTTTTATAGCTTTATCTTTTAATTTCCAGATGTGCTGTGAAAGAGTTGTGTTCTTTTTTCTGAATGCTTAAAATATGTTGTGTGTATTACTGCTTGTTATCGTATGTCCTGTTAAGATTAAATAACTTTGTTCACTTCGGTCTGCCATTTTCACATTAGCAGAGTATACAAACTATATCAGCTCCTAGCCAATACGTTTGCAACCATATAAGCAAGGGTTAATGTTGGCATAATTACATCAATATTGTTTAAAAATTTGAAAGCTCATATATTTCTTTTGTTGATACCAGAATGAAATTCTTGATAGTATCACTGTTGTTAATTTTCAAAGAGCTCTTATTAAATATTTTGTAGTAACGATGATTAATTGAGAAGTCCCTATGTACTCTAGCCAAACCTAAGACAGTTTTGGTGATATCGTATGACTCAACAGGGCTGTCAGAAGGATTAAACCAGCTGATGTCGCACTTGCGAGATCTATTTAGCTACAAGCATTCGTGCAAGGTAACCAATATTTAGTACATCGCTCAGTTAAACACCACCACTATCACCACTACTCGGCTCTGGGTGCTCTTAACCGAATCTTCAGTCTAAGGTTAACTACCTCTCCTCCTCCCACGCATCTTAGAGGCTTACGAAAAGTTTCATGTGCGTTTCATGTGCGTTTCATGTGCGTTTCATGTGCGTTTCATGTGCGTTTCATGTGCGTTTCAGCTTTGACTAAACTGTCAAAATGTAAATATAAATCTATATTATAATTGTTTCTACTTTTGGCACAAGGCCAGCTATTACCCCAGTGCATTACTGGTACTTTATTTTATCGACCCCTTAAGGATGAAAGGCAAAGTTAACATCGGCGGGATTTGAACTCAGAATGGCAAGGGCAGTAACTCTACGCATCAAAGCATGGTGTCCGACCCTCTACCGATACTGCCAATCCACCGCCAATAATCTATATTATAATAAGAGCGCTGTCTGTCCGTCCGTCACGTTCACTTTATAAAGAGAGGGGGAGCGCCAAGCAAAAGATATGTATATAAATAGAGAGAGAAAAAGGGAACGCCGTGTTTTCGAGGTGACAGAAAGAGGTAGATAGACAAAAAGTTAAGAAGTCACCCGCATCTATATATATATAGAGAGAGGGAGGGCCAATCGAAAGAGATGTACATAAATAGAGAGAGAAAAGGAACTTCATTTGTTTAGGGAGAGAGAGAGAAAGTTAGTGTGTGTGTGTGTGACACACATCCTCTAGTATATATAAAAAGTCAAAATATTATGAATGAGATATCATAATATACTAACCTTATATAGGATGGAATCACATATACAGATGATATCGACAATGACTTGGTTTTTAACCAGCGGTAGAAGGTGGTCAGGGAGGCCCTGCCAAAAATGAAGCAGGAAGTTTTGAATCTGAAAAAGAATAAAGTTGATTTCATTGATAAGGTGTGTTAATGTATTCTTGTCGCTGTTTAATGATTGAGTAGATCCATGATGAAGGACGTCCCAGTGCCAGCCTTGACAACATCACATCTTATTCAGACATAGTCTATCTAGGATCACATTATCTAATGTATATGTTTCTCCTATAAGTATGTAATTTCAAGGCATACTTAACTACTGTTTCTAGCAGATTAAACGCATAAGAACACGAGTCGAACTTTTCAACATCAGCAAAACACAGGGTTTAAATCTTGAATTAATAAACACTCATTAAGCAGGAACTTGGTTAAGCTATTCGGGTACGTGGGCAGAGGGTGGAAAACGTAGAAGACTTGGAATATCACGGTAGTTGACTATTACAAACCACAGGTATTTCGGGAAACCACAGGTATTTCGGGAGTAACCACAGTAATTAAGGTACCCAATACATTAGTTGAGTGTAAACATCAAGTTTAATATAGAAATGGCTTCTAGAACTGTTTCATTCGTATCACCTTGATGATTTTATACGAATGAAACAGTTCTAGTCCTGTAGAAGCCATTTCTATATTTAAAAATAATACACACACACACACACACACACACATATATATATATATATATATATACATAATAGGTGGTTCGGTAGATTCGTGGTTTACTGAGGAAGGCACCAAAACTAGCACACTATGCTACGTCAGAGTTTAGCTTTGCTTCATTAACAAGTCTGATGAGCAGATCAAGCTGGAATCAGGTCTGTAGCATTTACATGGACCCTGAGCCATCCATCTGTGAAACGGCCGTAACTGTGTCGAATCAAAAAAGACCTTAATGTGAATTGAAACCTTACTTTGTTTTCAATACAGTATATATATATATATATATATATACCCTAAGTATTGAGTACTCTGGTGCGTTATGACCCATCTGGTTCCTTGCCACTCTTCCTTCGTTATATATATATATATATATATATATATATATATATATATATATATATGTGTGTGTGTGTGTGTGTGTGTATGTATATACGTATGTATGTATATATATATGTGTATATATATATATTCACGACTTCCTCAGTATTTACGGATCCATGCATGTATGCATATATATGTGTCTGTGTGTGTGTGCGTAAATATAAATATTCGTGTGTGTATATATATATATATATATATATATATATATATATATATATATATATATATATATATATATATATTAAAATATAAATATTAATAAAATAGATGTTCTTTTGATCAATTACATTTTATTATATATATTTCGGATGTACAACAGTACGTCCTCATCAGACAAAATATAATCAAGGTACTACCTTGATTAAATCTTAACCATTTAACATCTCAGGGTATGTCATGTATCATTATATTTTGTCTGATGAGGACGTACTGTTGTACATCCGAAATATGTATAATAAAATGTAATTGATCAAAAGAACATCTATTTTATTAATACTTATATTTTAATATTAATAATTCCAGAAAATTATTTTTCCGTTGAGTGCTTCCAATCTACTGTAAAACTCATTCTTTGACATAATCATTGAATATTGTTTAACAATTTAATATATATATATATATATATATATATATATACATATATATATATATATATATGCTGCTGATGATGATGATGATGATGGCATCAAACATCTAACGTCCATTTCTATTTGAATCAACTCGAATTTATGGGATGTGTGTATTATATTCATCTTGTCTGCATGTGTGACTTTGTGTGTGTCTGTATGTGTATGCATATCTGTGTATATATGTTTGTGTGTGTTTGTGTATGTACGTGTGTATAGGTTTATGTGTGTGTATATGTTTATGCGTATGTGTGTGTGTATATGTTTAAGCGTATGTGTGTGTGTGTATGTATGTATAAACGTCTGTGTGTGTAAGTATGTGCGTGTGTTTGTTTGTGTGTGTCTGTATGTGTGTTTATGTGCGTACGCGCGCGTGTGTGTGTGTGGGGGTGGGGTGTTATTGGAGTTTTACTGGATTGCACTCATATTTTCAATTTCATAATGTACCTCAAAGGTATTAATTTTGTATTTTACATTCTCTTGTATATATATATATATATATACGTATGTAAATGCATACATACACACATATATATATAAATGTAATCTGAGGTTTTCGACTATTGATAATAATATTCGATTCGTTTGCAATTATGCAAACAGCCTCTTATACAAACACACACACATGCTCACCCCCCCCATATATATATATATATATATTAAAATAACAAATTAAAGTTTAAGCAAAGAATCGCTGCTTTCACCCTTAACGGGATCTTCTGAAACTAAAAAGAATCAATCTGTGGACGCAGAAGTAAATATTTCGAAAAACCTTTATCGAGCCCTCTTCAGATTTTAGTCTTCACATTTATTATTATTACTATATATATATACAGAATATATATAGAAACAATTATTACTATATATATATAATGGCGGTGGATTGGCAGTATCGGTAGAGGGTCGGACGCCATGCTTTGACGCATAGAGTTACGGCCCTTGTCATTCTGAGTTCAAATCCCACCGAGGTTAACTTTGCCTTTCATCCTTACGGGGTCGATAAAATAAAGTACCAGTAATGTACTGGGTAATTTCTGGCCTTGTGCCAATAGTAGAAACAATTATTACTATATATATATATATATATACGCACTCACACACATACATATGTATGTGTATAAAAGCACACACACACATATATATATATATATGTATATCTACGTACATGCCTGAAAATGTCAAAAACGAGAAAACATTACGTATCTCGAAAAACAACTTTTAATTTCACCTTCTTCATTAATTGATAGAGGACTGCTGAAAGTCATTCTATTCAATTCTATTATTACGATTTCATTTAATGTCCAGCCTAGTTCGACATGAAGACAATATTTTAAAGTAATTTATTGCATTCTATTTCATATCATTCAATTAATATCAAGTTCAAATTTCTTTTCAAGCATGTGAAATGCCGTCGGGTGTGGATTTTCAATGATAGTTTAAGTAAATAGGCACGTCAGTAGACGCAGACGACACTGTGAAATGTAATGGCGGCGATTGGGCATACAACGAGAGTGCATCTGAGTGTAGTAGGATTGTATATAACATTAGATTAATTGACAGCAATGGAAATTTATGGTCTTTTCAAACCCTGTATAGATTGTCTTGTTGAAATTGAAGGAAACTTGACAGCAGCAGCAACAGCAGCAGCAACAGGTGCAGCAATAGTAGTAGTAATAATTGTAGTAGTGGTGGTAGTAGTGGTAGTAGTGGTAGTGGTTGAAGTAGTAGTAGTAGCATCAGCAGCAGTAGTAGAAGTAGTAGTAGTAGTAGTAGTAGTAGTAGTAGTAGTAGTAGTAGTAGTAGTAGCATAAGTAGTTGTAACAGTAGTGGTAGCTGTAGCAGAAGAAGAAGAAGAAGAAGAAGAAGAAGAAGAAGAAGAAGAAGAAGAAGAAGAAGAAGAAGAAGAAGAAGAAGAAGAATCATATCTCCTCTCCAGGTCTGAACCCGGCAGATTTCTTCCTGAGAAGGGATAGTGAGTGATAGCGTGAAAAAGAGAGAAAGATATAGAGGGAGAATTGACCGCAGTACTAGAGTGTTTCTTTTAAAATCGACCTTGAGACAACAAAAAGAAAAGATTATACTCAACCGGATCGACCTCCAAAACAGATCTTTTACTTAGGTACAGGAGGAGTGACACGCAACCTAATCTGTATCATTTTAACCTTTGTATGTTTGACCTATGTCGGCTCCTACGATGAATATTATAGTTGTTTGATTAACATAACAACCTGCTTGTGAAATTAACGTGCAAGTGGCTGAGCATGCCACAGACACTTAGATTGATTTAGTGTGGCAGGGTGTGTGACAAATATGGCCCTTTGAATTACAGATAAACATTTTGTTCCAGCTGAGTGGACTGGAGCAACGTGAAATAAAGTGCTTTGCACAAGGACACAATGTTTCGCCGGGAAACGTCCTTACAATTGTGAGCCAATTACCCTAACCACTAAGCCACACACATTCATCAATTTTCTCTATTAGGTAGGAAGGGTACCAGAACCGTGTGGAATCACACTTCATCCTAATATCCTATTTACGAGCGATGTAATTATTGTTTTGTTCTGATTATGTAACACAATCTCATTTATACCTTTCAGTCGCCCTCCCTCTCACCTCTCCACCATTCCTTCCTTTTGCTTTCTTTCCTTCTTGCTTATTAAAGAGAGGCACCCAATAATATAGTGAGAGAGAGAGAGAGAGAGAGAGAGAGAGAGAGAGAGAGAGAGAGAGAGAGAGAGATTGGCCAAATTAAGCCAACAAGATTTTGTAACTGAAATGTATTTTCTCTACTTCTCGCTTGGACGATAGCTCACACACACACACACACACACACACACACACACACACACACACACACACACACACACACACACACACACACACACACACACACACACACATATATATCTTCTCTCCGAAACGTCGAAACCTCCTCCACTTCCACCAAGCGTGAAACTGTTATAACTGTGTAAAATTGACTCCTGTGTTTTGTTTATTCATTTTCAACTATATATATATATATATATATATATATATATATATATATATATATATATATACACGTTTGTATATGTATAATAAAGCCAAAACAATGCAGGTATGGACATAGAATAAATAATGCAAATGCAATACATATACAAACGTTTATACCTCATTACACAATGCTTCAAGTGAACTATAACTTCCTCCTTTTATATATATATATATATATATACATATTGTTATACTTGGGGAGGGTCATATTGTTGTAATAATATTGCTAGAAATAATAACAGAACACACTCACTGTTTGGTTGGTTTTCGCTTCTGTATCTTTTATATCTCCATATATGCGTACATGCTTACACACATGCATATATATATATATTTAGTGTCTTCTTTTTCTGTCACAAGTATCAAGATTCACACACACACACACACACCCATATACCTACATACATACTGACACACATGCATATATATATATATATATATATATGCGTCCAGAATTAGCCGTCGAAACGGCTTGAGCTCAGCTGTCGGGGTCTTACTGGTTCCTATTACCCACTCTACTACCTCAAGTATTGAGTACTTTGGTGCGTTATGGTCCACCTGGTTCCTTACCACATTTCCTTCGTTATATATATATATATATATATATATATGTGTGTGTGTGTGTGTGTGTGTGTGTATGTGCGCCTGTGTGTATGTGTGAATCTTGATACCTGTGATAGTTGGCTAGAAAAGAAGACACTGAAACCGAGTGACAGCGCGTCAACAGTTGGAAGTTACCCAATACTGTTGGCAAGGAACCACGAAGATGTTTAGCCAAAGTGCTGCTAAGCTGCCAGACTCAATCAACGGTAGGGACAAGGTACTTAGTTTTCAGAGATGAAATGTGGTCGTACTTTGCAGGTTTAAGGCGGTAAATTAATAGAGTGGTTAGAGAGTCGCCTTAAATAGCTCGGTATTTAAAGGAGGCGTGGCCTAGTGGTTAGGATATTCGACTTATGATCATACTGTAGTGGGTTCGATTCATCAACTCATCCCCTTCAGTATGAAGTACCACTTCAGTATGAAGGTGAGAGTGGAGAGAGAGGTGCTACACCCCAGTAAATTCGCTGAAAGGAGGGTGGATGTGGCGAAAATGGCCCGAGTGAATGGGCCTTCTCTTTATATAAACCTGTAGGTTGAGGAAGATAAACAGAGGGAAGACGGGAACACCTACAAAACGTGTTCCTGGTGTTGAGGGTGTAAAACAACCCCACGGTAACGTCCCCCCTCCCCTATTGGGGATTTCGATTGTTTTATTTTGTATATAGTTTATGGTTATTCATTATTATTGTTAGAGATTTTATGTAAAACCCCCGCCGTCACGTCTTGTAATTTCCCATTTTTGTACGTCTCCGTGGCAAATAAAGAAATATATGTATGTATGTATGTATGTATGTATGTATGTATGTTCTTCTGGTTTTATAATTTCACAATTGTTTACCAATAGAGAGAGAGTCGGTTTCTAACATAGACACAAGACTCTCTCATTAGAATTTATACAACATCAACTAGGTAGATATGTCTGCATGTCTGCATGCATGTGTAGATATGGATGTTATTGTATGTGTGGATGTGGATGTTTTGAGCGGTATGTGTGCATGTGTATATGCAGTTATTAGATGCAGAATTTTTGGAATGTTTTACATATTTTTACTGTTTCATTAATGAATTGTACTTGTAATTTCCTAATTACTTGTGTTCCTTCTGTTTCTGTGAAGCCCAGCTTCTCAAGATTTGTATTGAGGCAGTTACTAACATATCCCAGTGCCCCAATAATCACAGGCATAAATCTGAAGGTGTAATCAGGGTGGAGTATCTGTAGGTTTCTCATTAGTTCTGCATAAATATTCTCCTTTTCACTAATCTTTGATATTATATTGGCATCTGCTGGGCAGCTAACTTCCACTACAGTGCATGCCTTCTCTTCCCTGTCCCATATCATTATATCTGGTGTGTTATGCCTGCACTTTATTGGGGTTTTTACTGGAACATTCCACCAGCACTCTTTCATATTATGTATATGGATGTCTTTCACATTGCTGTAGCTTTTATGTGTTTATTGTCAGGGCTATGTATGTATGTACGTATGTATGTATGCATTGCTTTATATCTGGAGATCTCTCTGCACTTGTCATCACATGGTACCATGGGCCCAGCACTATGTGTCAATAATTGTCACAAGTGTAGTGTTTATACCAGAGTTTTCAAGTCGCTGGCTGGACTAAAAAGTCACACTCGTTCAGTGCATCGGTAGGGGTTCTCCTACATGGATATAAAGTAGTGGCCGTACTCGAAAACGAGTTGGCAGCCACCATGTATGTATGTATGTATGTATGTATGTATGTATGTATGTATGTATGTATGTATGTATGCATGTATATATGTATGTGTGTGTGTATATGTGTATATGTATGTGTGTATGTATCTTTGTATGTATGTGATATATATACACCTATATGCATACGCATATCTGTATATGTGTGTATATATACGTATATATTGACACACACACACACACACACACACACACACACACACACACACACACACACACGCATATATATATATATATATACAATATATCTATATCTATATACAAACTCACATAAACGCATGCAGTATTCATGTGCTACGCCTGCAGTGGCTAATCTAACTAAGCCACCAAGTGTTAGTACCAGACAAATGTATATAAGAAGACTTAACAGTCCACTACAACCACTAAAAAACACATATTTACAAAGGTAATCCACAGAACAGGTGTGGTATTAAATATCTAGCAAAAAGAAATTAATCAAAGGTGTACAAATATCTCTCTACCTTTTGTTTTACCGATCACCTGTTTAAAAAGCTATATATATTCTCACTGTAACATATCTCATTATCTTCACATTTACTTTTAATCAACGCAATCTTGTTTTATAAGGATTTAAAGCCGTGTTTCTTGGCTAATTCTTAATTGATCTGTTGTGTATTGAGCAATTTAAAAACCTATTATTAACTTTATTTGCTTTGCTTTATGGGGAAAAAAACCATGCATTTGTGTGTGTATGTGTGTGCGCGTTTATGTGTGTGTGTTTGTATGTGTGTGTTTGAGTGTATATATGTGTGTGTTTTTGTGTATTTATGTATTTGTGTGTTATCTTCCGTCTCTCTAAGTGTTGAAACTCTATTTGTTTAGTATAATACACAACTTCCTTACAATGCCAGTACAAGTGTAAGAGGTATCCTACCTCGGTGTTCTATAAACATAGTTTAACCCTTCTGACACCCTAACTCTTGAAACGGGTCTTGGTTCTACGATACAAAACTGTTTTATTTATTTAAAGAACCCCATAAAATATTCCCTAATGTTATGTAAGAAACGTTGTGACAAACAACAGTTTATTAACCAGAAAGTTAGACTATGAAATTCTAGATTTTCAAATGTTTTGAAAATTATTGCCATTAGGAATATGGTAATGAAAGAGTTAAGTTATTACCAGCGTTTTATTAGAAATATGGTAACGAAAGGTTAAATTAAAGGCAGTGTCTTTCATTAGAGATATGGTAACGAAAGGGTTAAAGGAAATGAATTTCCAACTGCATTTAAAATTTCAAATTAATGTTTTTCTGTCTGTCTATCTGTGTCTGTGTACCATATGTCTATCTGTAAGTGTTCCCTATCTATTGGTCTATCTGGGTCTATTTATCTGTCTGTACTCCCTAGCTATGTGTCTGTCGGTGTGCCCTATTTATGTGTCTGTCCATCCATCTGTCTGTGTGTCTAATTATCTGCATGTCTATCTATCTAAACCCGATCCTCCATACTATCTTCTTTAAGTACCACTTCAGAAGGAGGTGAGAGTGGAGAGAGAGAGAGGTGCTACACCCCAGTAAATTCGCTGACATGTGGGTGAATGTGGCGAAAATGGCCCGAGTGAATGGCCCTTCTCTGTATATAAACCTGTAGGGTGAAGAAGATAAACAGAGGGAAAACGGGAACACCTACAAAACGTGTTCCTGGTGTTGAGGGTTGTTCTATCCATGGGGTGTAAAACAACCCCGCAGTAGCGTTACCCCCTAATGGGGATTTCAATTGTTTTATTTTTATATAGTTTATTGTATTTAACATTGTTAAAGATTTTATGTAAAACCCCCGCCGTCACGTCTTGTAATGTCCCATTTTTGCACGCCCCTGTGGCAAATAAAGAAATCTATCTATCTATCTATCTATCTATCTATCTATCTATCTATCTATCTATCTATCTATCTATCTATCTATCTATCTATCTATCTATCTATTTATGTAATAAAGAAAGATATCTATCTATGTATAAAAAGCTGGTCAGTAATACTACACACTACACCCCACCCCATACTATATATATATAATTCTACACAATACACCCCACCCACCATACTATATATATATGTGTATAGAAAGCTGGTCACATTACACCCCACCCTACATATTATCTGTATGTAATTCTACACCCTCCATACTACCCCTCAACCTACATACTACCCTCGCCTCCATACAATCTATGTGTAATACTACACACTAACTGAGCATCCTACACACTATCTATGTGTGTTGAAAGCTGGGCAATATTGCTACACACTATCTATGTGTGTTGAAAGCTGGCCAGTATTGCTACACACTATCTATGTGTGTTGAATGCTGGCCAGTATTGCTACACACTATCTATGTGTGTTGAAAGCTGGCCTGTATTGCTACACACTATCTATGTGTGTTGAAAGCTGGCCTGTATTGCTACACACTATCTATGTGTGTTGAAAGCTGGCCTGTATTGCTACACACTATCTATGTGTGTTGAAAGCTGGCCAGTATTGCTACACACTATCTATGTGTGTTGAAAGCTGGCCTGTATTACTACACACTATCTATGTGTGTTGAAAGCTGGCCTGTATTGCTACACACTATCTATGTGTGTTGAAAGCTGGCCTGTATTGCTACACACTATCTATGTGTGTTGAAAGCTGGCCTGTATTGCTACACACTATCTATGTGTGTTGAAAGCTGGCCTGTATTGCTACACACTATCTATGTGTGTTGAAAGCTGGCCTGTATTGCTACACCTAATTATTCAGACATGTCGCCGGCGATTTCGCTTGGTTTAGAACGAAACAATATTGGAAGTGATTAAAATAACAATTATGTGCAGTCTACTGTGATGTGTGTCTGTGTGTGTGTCTATGTCGGTGTGTGTGTGTCTGTGTGTGTATGTCAGTGTGTGTGTTTGGGTGTCTGTGTGTCTGTGTGTATGATGTGTGTGTGTGTGTGTGTCTGTGTGTGTATGTCAGTGTGCGTGTTTGGGAGTCTGTGTGTCTGTGTGTGTGTGTCTGTGTGTGTCTGTGTGTCTGTGTATGTCTTTGTATATCTTTGTATGTGTGTGTGTGTGTGTGTGTGTGTGTGTGTGTGCATGTGTGTGATTATGTATATACGTGCCTTTGTATATATGTGTGTGTGACTATGTATGTGCTTGTCTTTGTATGGTTGTGTATGTGTGTATGTATGTGTTTGTATGTGTGCATCTATATATATATATATATATATGTGTGTGTGTGTATGTGTGTGTGTGTGTGTAAGCTTGTGTATAAAATCAATAACTCTCAGACCCTATTTACCAAATAAAAATAAATCGATTTTAGCTTGAAAGTAAATTACCTCACACTAATCTGATTATTGATCTCTCTGTCAAGCTCACCTACCCGGAATATAACATATAAACTAGCAAAACAAACAAATAAATATATAAATTAAACTAACAGTTTCTCAGACTCCATCTGTTGACTGGAGAGGACAAAGAGAATATAACCAACAGTGTTCATAAGTTTACATATCTGTCCATCTTTTTACTCATTTCTAGTTGAGATATCTGATATCCATGCTTCCTCATCTGCTGTTTTCCTCCGCAAAATCGGGAGGAGAGCATCCCACCTGAGGAATGAGCTCCAAGAGGTAGAGTGACTGGTGCAGCGCGTGTCGTTGGCTGTATTTCTCAAAAATGCTTTCGCCATTTTTGTTCACGTGGTGCAGCTGAGATATACCCCATAGGCAGAAGTGTAGAGTTTGCTGCTCCCCAATATTAGAAGAAACAACTGAGATAATCCCCTAGACTGTACTGTGAAGCCTTCCCCTCAACTAGTAGATACAGCTGAGATAACCCACCACCCCCTAGACTGTACTGTAGAGTCTTCCTCCGACTAGTAGATACAGCTGAGATAAACCCCCTAGACTACTGTAGAGTCTTCCCTCCGACTAGTAGATACAGCTGAGATAACCCCCTAGACTGTACTGTAGAGTCTTCCCTCCGACTAGTAGATACAGCTGAGATAAACCCCCTAGACTACTGTAGAGTCTTCCCTCCGACTAGTAGATACAGCTGAGATAAACCCCCTAGACTGTACTGTAGAATTTGCCGCTCCCCTAACAGTAAAAGATACATCTGAGATATACCCCCTACAATGTAGTGTAGAGTCTTTACCACACCTAAGATACACCCCTACACTGTTGTATAGAGTCTGTCGTTCCCTTCCCCTGACTAGTAGATACAGCTGAGATATATCCCTTACACTGTTGTGTAGAATCTGCTCCCCCTTTCGTTATATACTTGTATTTTGTTTCGTCAAAGCAGTTTTAACAACAGGTAGCGATATAATTGAGGTGGTTTGCAGCATGAACGAATGGTTAGAGAAATTCACTTCACAATCTTAAGGATCCCGGTTCGATCCAATTGCCTGACATTTTAGCCAAGTTTCATGTATCATAGCTTCGGGTGATCACACGTAGCTCCAATCCACTCAACTGGAAACAAAAATGAGTTGTGTATCTCATTGTGTAATTCAAAGAGCCAGCCTTGTCATATGTTGTGATCACAGAGTCTCTCTGCAAAACACCCAACCACTTGCACGTTAATTTCACGTGTACGATGATCTGTTGTTCTAACAAACAAACCAGTTATATATTCATAGTGAGTCATGTTACTCTGGAGTTTCGCCTGCTTATCACAGGGTCATAAGACATTGAATATCAAAACTCTACTCCGGTATTGAGTATTCCTTTCTCTCAGCCGTCAACCACATACGGATATATATATATATATATATATATAACGAAGGAAATGTGGTAAGGAACCAGGTGGACCATAACGCACCAAAGTACTCAATACTTAGGGTAGTAAAGTGGGTAATAGGAACGAGTAGGACCTACTCGTTCCTATATATATATATATATATATATATATATATATATATATATGTATATATATATAAAGTTGTAGTTCCTGTCTGTTTGTTTGTTAGTTTGTTTGTTCACACGAACTCCTCCTATGGTTTTGGAGATAGACCCCATAACCATATATATTCTGAAACTACATTGCCCAGGGTACTTGGATAAGTATATTTCATTTTAATCAAAGGGTTCTCCGGGGGGCACGAACCCCCGCTGAAAATGTTTTCCCTTTGATTTATATGAAATTTAGACGATAGGTAAATGACAAGATATGATGCCTATTCACAAAAGTTTTGAATTGATATTTTGAAAAAAATTTTACAAGAAACAAAATAAGAATAAGATTTAATAATGTAATTTTGATTTGATATATTACAAAAAATTATGTTTTCCAATTTTTCATGCATTACATTTTATATTGAGTAATATTGAAATGCCGAGTTTTTCTCCATAAATTATATCACTGATTTAAAATCAATCATCCTTTTCTTACAAAGAAAATGTGTGAAACACATCAAGGCGCGGGTAATTCGGCTAGTATATATATATATATATATATATATATATATATGTATATATATATATATAACCCTTATCTCTTAACCCAACCGTGCAGCAACTACGCGGATACCACTGCAACTCACAAAGAAACAAGAAAACATCACCTCCGGGATGTTCATTACAACCTCCCTCCCACTAGGAGATACCAAGGAAACCTCTTCTTGCAACGCCCCCCACCCACCCACCACCAGACTCAACAAACCTAAGCCACTCGATATATTCAGCAATGAAGGGTCCCTAAAACACAACTAGTACACATGATATATAAGGACACACAACCACACACTAATTATAGGGATACCTTAATCAACCCACAACCATGAACTCGAACCTTCAATAACAACAACAGGGAACAACACAACCACAGGAGACAACCCAAAATCCACAACCATCACAACTACCTTAATTAATTTTTAGACCCAGTACACAGACACAGGAAAACGAGATGACACAAGACATACAGGAGAGACAAAAAGTAATGAAAGTAATAAATTTAGCCACTGAAGAACCAACAACAGACCAAATCAACATACTTTCCAAAGGGCTGAAATTTACACCAACCCCGCAACGTCCAAACTACTCCGAAATGAGGGAAGATATTGCGGAACTCTGTAAAAAACTATGATGTTGATCTTTTCTTCTTTTCGGGTTATAGCTACTGCCGCTCAGAGAGTGGGATTGGCTCAGTGCACAGTCTTTTCTAACTTAAAATAATCTTCATGCACAGGCATTGCACGATAGCATTAATAGATAATAATGAATAATGTTATATCGTGCAATGGCCATACTCGATAACGAGGGGGCAACCATCATGTGTGTGTGTGTGTATCTATCTATCTATATATATATATAATATTTCAAGTTAGCTATCCCTATCTATATATCTCTCTATCACTATATCCACACATGCACACATGTATGTGTGGGTAGATTACTAAACTTACTATATATGTATGCATGTGTGGGTGTGCATGTGAGTATGTGCATGTGTGTATATGTGCATGTGTATGTGTGTATGTGTGTGTGTGTGTGTGCATGTGTGTATATGTGCATATGTGTATGTGTGCATGTACATATGTGTATGTGTGCATGTGCATGTGCATAAGTACATTAAAAAAAATATAATAAATCTTATTATTCAAAAACAAAAAAAAAAAATAACAAATAAATTTTCAAAGATGGCTGTAGTTATTTAACTGCAGCGTTACAGTGAAGCGTCTCCAAGAATGGTAATGTTTCCGGAACAGTGACAACAGAGCATGAATCAAATGGTTGAACATTGAGAAGAAAATAGTCCAGTCGGCGGCAGATGAAAATAACTATTGAACTAAGGAAACAAACAAACAAACACACAAACAAAAGA
>OZ024751.1:24951364-24993864 GCA_964016885.1 Eledone cirrhosa
AAATTGCTGTTGATTGCAGTATCTAGAATACACTGGCAATGTGTCTTATACATCATAATGAATGTTTCCACCTGAAATATAATATCAATAATAACAGTATAAACAATAATAACAAGGATTGACATAAAGTACAGCATTAAGGACAGCACAGGCGGGTACAGGACGGTACAGGACGGTAGAGGACGGTACAGGACGGTAGAGGACGGTACAAATGGGCATTCCTGCGTGTAAAAAAAAAAAAACAATAACAAAGGAATTAACAAAAAAAATGATACAAAAGAAATTTCCCAATAGGCCTATAAACCTCCGAAGGTCACTCGTGTAAAAAGCCCACAAAAACCCTCAGTGACCCTGACCACCAGGGCAAGTGCCCTCTCTCATTTTTTCCACCTCCAATCTATAGGCGCATACTCAGAGGAGGCTATATATATGTATATATATATATATAATAGAATAATCGAGTATCGGAAAATCAGCTCACGAATTTACGATAAACAAATCCGACATGAGTGGCAGAGGGCTCAATAATTCAGATAAATCAGAGCTATAACTATCGTTAAAGTACCAACACACAAAGATTATGCCTAAAATCACCTATGCAGCCGAAAAATAACGACCAGGAAGATCCGGGTCACTCAGATAAAATATCAATAAATCAATAATTTATATATATATATATATATATATATATATATATATATATATATATATATATGTGAAGACTAAAATCTAAAGAGGGCTCGATAAGGATAAATTTATATAAAATATATAAGAACAAATATTTATTAAAATAACAGATTAAAGTTTAAGCAAAGAATCGGTGCTTTCACCCTTAACGGGATTGTTTGCTTAAACTTTAATCTGTTATTTTAATATATATATATATATATATATATATCTTTTACTTTGAATAAATAATGAATGAATATAACATAATTTATGTACTAATTTCGTAACTCTTGATTAAATATGAATAATTTTATTGCTTATTTAAAGATTCACTTCTTTAAAATGTTCAAATGTCAACACTTCCGGTTAGCGCCCGTTATATTGTAACAGGTATAAAAACATCGCATATATTTCCGTCGCTAATATCTTCTAATGCAGTTTATATATAATATCGTCTTTTTTTTAATGTATCATGGATTACTTTACTGATTACAGAAGAGAGTGTAACACAGACTCTCTTCAATTTCTGTGCATATTCTCAATTACGATTTTATTTGACATGTCATATCTACATGCATATATACTTGCGTATAATATCAATACGCACACTACACACGCTAGCAGAAAACACTCGTAGGGGAGGGGCGGGGGTTCTGCTAGTGTATATATATATGTATGTATATATATATATATATATATATATATATATATATATATATACACATATATATATAGGAACCAGTAAGACCCCGACGGCTGAGCTCAAGCCGTTTCGACGGCTAATTCGGGTCTTACTGGTTCCTATTACCCACTCTACTACCCCAAGTATTGAGTACTTTGGTGCGTTATGGTCCACCTGGTTCCTTACCACTTTTCCTTCGTTATATATATATATATATATATATATTTACATACATATATAGATACACACACACACACACACACACACATATATATATATATATATATATATATATATATATATATATATATATATACGTGTATATATATACACGTATATATATATATATATATATATATATATAAACATATATATAATATTTCTTTTTTCTCCCATTCATCATTACAATTGCTAACGCCTTTATTAACTCTTTTCTTTATTGACCTTTGTAACATCATTCGCCATTTTCCTTCTACTTGTGAAGAACCAAAAAATAAAGAAGACTATCTTTTGTGTCCTCCGGTTCAGTGACATATGAGATAAAGTCATTTTGGTGAACAAGATTTATTGGTTTATTAATCTAATCCGTTGTCGATCCACTCCCAATTCTTCTTGTGTAAAGTGCAATAAAATAGTTTAGTATACTGTATGTTAAACGGGTTTTTTGATCGTCAAACTTGAAATGAAAAAGCAACCAGTATATTTAAACATCCGAGAACAGGCGTTGCTAAAAATATATATTTATATATAGTTATTATTATTATTATTATTACGGCCGTTTACGCTCTGAGTGCTCTGAGTGAGTTCAAATTCAACCAAGGTTAGCTTTGCCTTTCATCCTTACGGGGTCGATAAATAAAGCACCAGTAATGTACTGGGGTCGATTTAATCGACTTCCTTCTCCGCCAAATTACTGGCCTTGTGCCTAAAGTAGAAACCATTGTTATTACAGCCCTTTACGTTCTGAGTTCAAATCCCGGAGCGTTTAGCTTTGTCTTTCATTCTTATGCGGTCGATAAGATAAGCTACCAGTAAGCACTAGGTTCGATTTAATCGAACCCACCCCTTCATATTGCTGGCCTCGTATCTAAAGTAGAAACAATTATTATTATCATCATCATTCATAACGCTTTTGCTCTGACAGATGTTCTTCTCTTCTATGATAACAATGTCAGGCTTTCTAGCCAGGATAAAATGGTTACACTGGATGGTCATGTCCCGCAAGATCTTATATTGTTCGTTTTCAGCAACCCTTTCCAGTTGGGGCTCAAACCATGTCTTGTGGAGGTATGTCGAACAGCTGTTGTCGCGTGTAGAACGGATCCGGCTATCGGCCGAGTCCATAGTGAAGATCGACCCGCTGCCTTCTTTTGGCCAGGAAGGGCAAGCAATTTTCCTCTGTCTGGTGGCAGTAGCGAAAGTGGTTGTATGGTGGACCAGGCTGAAAGGACTGAAGACAGACACTTTTCTCTTCGGCCAATCCCTCAACAACTTTTTCAAGTTTCACTTGGAAAGGAAGGTGAAGGTGGAGAGAGAAGTACTGCCCCCAGTACATTTTCTGAAAGGTGGGTGAATGTGGCGAGAATGGCCCGTGAGTGGGCCTACTCTGATCATGCGCCTGTAGGTGGGTAAATTTGAGGAGGAGAGGGGTGCCCTTCCCGGGTGCTCTCGAATCGTCGGGTCGTTCAGGATTGGTGGAGTACCTGAGTGAACCCTGAGTGGTCATCTCTCCTATTGGGGAATTTTTCTTGTTGTATTTTCTTGTTACTTTGTTATTGTCATTTATATTGTTTACACGTTTTATATGTATATGTAAACCCTCACTGTCCCATTCTTTACGTACAGATGCCAGAATTGTTCGGAGACCTCTTGGTGGACGTCTACTGCAACTGGCAGCAGAACGGGAGAATTCCAAGCTCTGTGAGCCGAGAAGCGGTGGCGCTGCTGAGAAAGGATCCGAACAAGGGGGCTAACATAGATAATTTCAGGCCCATAACACTGCTAAACACAGAGTTCAAGAATATGGCCAAGGTGCTAGCAAAGAGGTTGGCGCTTGTCGTCGATGGTCTGGTGGGTGAGGCGCAGACATGCATCATTGCAGACAAATCTATCCATGACAACCTCCACCTCATGCGATTCATCGTGGAGAGGGTAGCTAGGGAAACTGACACGGGTGGGTCCTTGATCAATTTAGATGAGTCGAAAGCTTTCTATAGGGTCGACCATCGTTATCTGGCGGCAGTCCTGAGGGCGGCTGGCTTTGGACCCGTCTTCAGAGGCTGGATCGTTGCCATGCACAGCGACATCTGCTCTGTGGTGAGAGTGAACGATCACCTTTCGGAACCGTTCAACATCATGCGCTCAGTCTGCCAGGGATACCCCCTCTCGGTCCTGTTGTACGTATTGTCTCTCGAGCCATCACTGCGCAAACTGGAGACGTTGAGGGGAGTCCCGCGCGAACTGGGATGCGGAAGAACCGTGTCAGCATATGCAGACGACGTCATTGTAGTGGTGTCGATCGCCAAACACATCGAGGCGATCGGCACTACACTAAGAGCATACGAGGAGGTGACAGGAGCAATGATCAACCAGGAAAAGTCGGTGGGCCTGCGGATCGGCACCTGGAGAGGCAAGTCCATGCCGTCTAACAGCGTCCTTGGGCGCTGGACGGACGGACCGGTTAAATTGCTAGGGGTCTGGTACGGTCCGGACCTCCAGACGCACAAAAACTAGGACGAGGTGACGAGGAAGGTGGCCTCTCGCACCCAGAAATGGGCCGAGAGGAAGCTATCCCTGAAAGGTCGAGCAGAGGTGGCGAACGCGTACATCTACTACCACCGTCATCTACTACCACCTCACCATCGTGCCTTGTCCTAAGCCTCGCCCGACCGTGCTGGAACGTTTGCTCTTTCGCTTTTTGTGGAAGGGACATGCTCCGATGGTCAGGCGGTCCATCTACTGTTAACACCCGCTACGCGGAGGGCTGGGCGTGCCGTGGCTGATGATGAAAAGGCATGCGATTAGGCTACAGCATCTCCACCTCTTCCTCGACGGTGATCAGGTGTGGTCGCCGTTTGCTAGACGCGTCTTTCCCCAGCTCGTCTCCTTAACGGAGCTGCAGTCATGGATCAAGCGAAGACCGAGAGGGAGCGCTTGGAAGCTCGAATGTCTCCAAGCGCTCGCAGCCTTCTACCAGCTGGGAATCAGTGTAACATCCACCTCCGCGTTCTATAGAGGACTAGTAGAGGGGAAAAGTGATGACGTTCTCGGGGAGACCCTGGGCGCCGAAGACGATCAGCTGTTCAAGAGAACTTTCAGCCCGGGGCCTATGGACAACTTCCAGAAATCCCTTGCCTAGCAGTACTACCGGGGAGCGTTGCCGGTTCGAGATAAGCTATACAGGCACGGAAGTGCCGTCAGTCGAACCTGTCGGACATTCGCTCAGGGCGACGAAACCGTTGTGCACGTACTCGTTCAGTGTCCCATAGCCCCGCCGTCCTCCTTTAAGGAGGAGGAAGGAGTAGGCAGTTTTCATCTGGCTGGTGGCCATGGCAAAAGAGATTGTATGGTGGATAAGGTTGAAAGGATTGAAGACGGACACTTTCCTCTTCGGCGAATCCCTGATTAACTTTTTCACTTGAAGAGGAAAATCAGGGTGGAGAGGCAAGTGCTATCTTCTAGTAAGTTTGTTGAACGGTGGGTGAAAGTGGCGAATCTGGTTCGAGTGAACGGGCCCGTTCTGAGTATGAGCCTGTAGACTGAGGAGGGGAGAACTGAGAGAGGGCGCTTGCCTTGGTGGTCAGGGTGGCCGTGGTCTTTTGTGAGGTTTTCGCCAGGAGTGACCCTCGGAGGCTTCCTCCTTTTTGGGTAATTTTTGTTGTTTTAATTTTTTGATTTGTTTTTACACATTTCTATCTTCTTGTTATAACCTTTTTACACGGCCAAAACCCACTTTGTATCATCCTGTACCGTTCTGTGACGTCTGTAATGTTTTTCTTCATGTTAGCCCTTGTGGCCAATAAAGAAACCATTATTATTATCATTACTATTATTAAGGGCGGTGGATTGGCAGTATCGGTAGAGGGTCGGACGCCATGCTTTGACGCATAGAGTTACAGTCCTTGCCATTTTGAGTTCAAATCCCGCCGAGGTTAACTTTGCCTTTCATCCTTACGGGGTCGATAAAATAAAGTACCAGTAATGTACTGGGTAATTGCTGGCCTTGTGCCTAAAGTAGAAACAATTATTAAGTAATATTGGTAGGGCGTCGGACACGATGCTTCACAACATATAATTACGAACTTTTACGTTCTGAGTTCAAATACCACCGAAGTTAGCTTTGTTTTTCATCCTTATAGGGTCGATAGAATAAAGAACCAATAAGGCACTACGATTGATTTAATCGACTTTCCCCTCTCGCCAAATTACTGGCGTTGTGCCTAAATCAGAAACCATCATTTTTATCATTAGTTAGTTTAATACATTTAACGTAAAAAGTAACATAGTTGATTTAAACCACAAACTTATCGGTTTTGTTTTAAGATTTTTCATAACGATTTTGCTGTTTGGTTAGAGAGGAAATGGTAGTGCCCATAACCCTTTTAGGATCTCCGAGATTGATGGAGGGGGCAGACTGATGAAGGGGATAGAAGAAAGTGAAATATCAGAAGTTCTTGGTGATCACCAGATTGGAGTAAAATCGAGGTTTTCCATGAGCTAGAAGCTAAAATAATAAATTTTATTCTCTTCAGATTTAACAACTTAATATATATTGAGTATTCTTTTAAACTTTAACTGGGTCTTTATATTTCTTAAAATAAAAAAAAATATTATCAATCTAACTATCTATCTATTGATCAATCTGTCTGTCCCTCTGTTTGTCTAACTGTCTGGTTATCAATCTCTCTCCCCCCCTCTGTCTCTCTCTATATATACATATATATACATATATATATATATATATATGTGTGTGTATGTGTGTGTGTGTTTTTGGAGATATATTAGAGCAAAATATATCTAATATCACACCAGCGTATCATATATTAGGATTCATGTTATTTTCATATTAAAAGTGTCATTTTCGCTCATAAACTAAATATCTAACCTAACGACCCTCCCCATTAAATTTAAAGCCACCGGCCACTTATTTCCGTTTTATATAAACCCCAACTCATTTGCTTTTAAACGGAGCTTTTATTATTTTAACAGTCTCGGTTCCATTTTCAGTTTCCGTATGAATTTATGCCTACTTCCCCTACCCAGCCCCTATCTCTTCCCCTCTATCACTTTCTGTATTTCCTTCCCTAATCGTAAATATTCCATTGATTGTTATATACACTAAACCAATCTGATTCTATCATGTTTTTTCTTTTTCTTGCTTTGGTTAAATTTTGGCCGTGTTGTCGATATAAATCCGTTGGTTTTTAACTATGTACTCTTGTATAATTTAGAACTGATGTTGACTTTAATGTCAGACGTAGCCTTATAAATTGTAACCAAATTTTCCTGGTTTTTGCCGACTAACGATCTGGCTTAATGTTTACTGTATGAGCACTGTTCAAACAAGTCTGTTCAAACGACTATGCGTGAGTCGACCGCCTACTTGTACGGATCTCTAACACACCCGGGAGGGAAAAACATAGAAACAAAAAAAAAATAGTAAAAAAAAAAAAAAAAAAAAAAAAAGGAAAAACAAATGACACAAAAAATGAAAACAATGACAAAAAATGACAAAACTAAAAAGTAAAAAAAGGATATAAAGTTAGAAAAGGCAATGAACAATCTTTAGCAAGGCTGGCTTAGATATTGTACCGTATAGACATCTTGACAATTGAATCTTATTTGATGATTTATATGAAACATTGACAAGTCTTCAGAAGGTAATCTAATTCATACAAGTTATACTGTCGAGGATATTAGATAAATAATAGAGAGAGAGAGAGAGAGAGAGAGAGAGAGAGAGAGAGAGAGAGAGAGAGAGAGAGAGGGGGTGTGTGTGAGAGATAGAACAAACTGAAAAACTTGAAATAACCAAATAATGATTTCTAAGTTAGGCATATGGCCAATAATTATTTTGGGGAAGTGAGTGGAGGTGTGGTGGAGAAGCTAATGAAATCGACTCCAGTACTAGACGGTACTTTATTTATCGACCACAGAAGGATCAATGGCAAAGTTACCCTCACCGAACTACTCTGCTATCATACCCTCAGTCATATGTGAACAAGGGGGTACTGAAAAGTTCCCGGCTTTAAGCTGCTACAAAGGTTAATTGAAGGTCGAATCTTCTACACGACTACCACCACCACTACACCCCTAACACCACTACACCACCACCACTATACCCCTAAATTAATTGGAGGCCTAACCTTCCATTTTACAGAGCTTAGAAAAAAGTAAAGGACCGCTGCAATAAGTGTGTGTATCAGAAAGGGGAATATATTGTATAAAATCATAATTAACTGATCTTCCTGTATTTTCTATTACTCAAAACCAGGAACCTTTCAGTACCCAGTCGTTATTGTTCAATGGAAATCTTTACTAGAAGGTAGAATATTCTAGAAAAATCCGTTATCCTGCATTTCGTCGCTCTCACTTTCTCTGTCTCCTCCTCTCTCTCCTTCTCTCTATCCTTGTTTCTCTCCTCTCTGTTTTTTCTCTTTCTCTGTTTCTCTCTCTCTCTCTGGTTTTTTCTCTCTCTGTTTCTCTCTCTCTCTCGCTTTATCTCTGTTTCTCTCCTTCTCTTTCTACTCCCCCTCTTATTGTATTTATAGCTTTTGTCTTCTCTATCGTTTTGTCCTCCTTCCCATAAGTTTTATCTATATATTTCTGGCCCTTCTCTTGCAGGACCTCAATGACTGGAAACAATCAGAACAAATACTTGAAAACAAATCATATTCTCCAATGCTGTAGTAATCCTGCAAATTCACCATCCTTACCAATACTATTATAAGAATATCTTGCTAATGTAGTTTCAGTATCAACAGCAACATATAATTGATAAATGTGTCCGAACTCCCACTGTCATCACCTCCATCTCTCTCGCCCTCCCCATCTCTCTGTATTATGAGCAAATGGGGTTCCACGTGCTGGACGCCCCACAGCCCAGCGGACAGAATGGAGAAGGCGTTTCCTCGGAGGATTGTAAGGGAGATGCACTGCAAGAGCCATTCCATCTCGCGAGGCTCACACCTGTGGGTAGCCAGCTCAGAGCCTATAGTGGTGCGTAGGGAGGTGGCCCTAGGGCCAAGGAGACCAGAAGTCTCCACTGCTAGGGACACGACCGCAAACCTGTCCGATTCTCAGCAAAAAGTTACGGCCCTTTACGTTCCGAGTGCAAATCCCGCCAAGGTTAGCTTTGCCTTTTATACTTACTGGGTCGATAAAATAAAGTACCAGCCACGCACTGGGGTCGATTTAATCGACTTTCCCGTCCCCCAAAATTGCTGGCCTTGTGCCTACATCAGAAACCATTATTATTTGTATATTAACTTACCTTTTCTCTGGAAATTCCTTCTGTTAAAATGAGATATTGGGCATTAGGGAATTCAGGTAGTAAAGTCCCTGTCTTCGAGCTAAGAGAGTACTTCCTTGTAAAACCTCCCTGTAAAACAGCAACAAACAAACTAATATTTTACATAGGCCTTATAAGATATTTTCTGCTCCATTTCCCTCTTTCTCTCTCTATGTGAGAATAACGAGGGAACGATTGACTTGGTAAATTCTTTCCCCACATGAGAGAATAACAAAAGAATGATCAACTTGGCGAATTCCTTACCACATATGAGAATGACAAGAGGATGATGAACTTGGCTAATTCCTTACCCCATGTGAGAATAACAAGGGAATGATTGCATATTTTAATCAGCCCTAAAAACGACAACAACAAAAAAAACCTCGTTGTTTATAGGATTCATAAGCAGTTAAAAACTTTCTTTGTTTCTTTTAATCCGTTTAGTCTGAAGTATGAGATTGCATAAACGTGTTAACGCAAAAGCGAACAATTGTGGTAAGCATGTGGTATAAATACATGCACACAGAGCCATTAGCTCATGTGATGTGTGTTCCATTTCCACCAGTATAGAAGCTTTTATATGTACCAATCGTCATACCGACGGCGACTTATGTTTGCAAGACATGAAAAAAGACCATCATAGCCTATGGCACTGTAGATGTCTTAGGAATATACAAAGAATTTCTTGCCGTTATCTCATCATGAATGAAGAGATCATAGAAAAGGCGAGGTTGAGTAATCTATGAAATATCAATATTTTAAGGCGGCGGAAATTGCTCGATCACATGCAGCGCAAGCCGACAAAGGGACAAATGAGGGTCTCTTACAACTGAAATCTAGAAGGCGGACATGGTCCTAAAAGACGTGACAGATCTGTTCCAAGACGTAGTTAGGGCTTGTGGAGGAGGTCTTGGCAGACATTGGTTTGGTACGGGAGCACAGTCACATGACAGGGCTTCTTACTGTGCTGCGCTGAGATCTCTCGTCACCCGATACTCCACAGAGAACACGAGGAACTAACTAACTAATTAAAATTAACTCTAACATATTAATGACTTTCACTTTGGCTTTATTATGTCTGCTCATTGCTGTTCAATTTTGTTCCATACGTTACCAAATAGAACATGAAATAGAAATTCAAAATATTTTCTATTATGTTTCTTTAGTCTTTTTTTGGGGTGGGTGGGTGGGTGGGTGTAAAATTATCTCGTCTGATGACGTCAGAGAATATTTGCATTTTAAGAAAGCTGGCTGTTCTATAAATAGTTTCTGTTGACACAATGAAAGGAAACATTAAAAATCACTAATAATAATAATAATAATAATAATAATAATAATAATAATAATATAAGTGAAACAATGAAAGGGAAATGAAAACTATTCATAAAATCGATGCCGTCACTATTATGCTGTGTAGACGAAAGACATTGAAAGGAAATATGATTGGGAGTAAAATAAAAAAAGACAAGATGGCATATATTTGTTTGTTTGTTTGTGTGGAAGTGTGGAGAGTGGTTGGTGGCCATGGGTGGGGTAGGGTTGAAGGAAGGGGAAACGACGATAAAATATAAAGAGAAGTGGAAGAAGAAATGAAGAAAAAAATGAAGAAACAGAAGCAGAAGAAAATATATGAGTGACAGACGAGTACATCAATAAAAATTGAAGCGGTACCCTTGGAGAGAGAGAGAGAGAGAGAAGAGAGAGAGAGAGAGAGAGAGAGAGAGAGAGAGAGAGAGAGAGAGAGAGAGAGAGACAGATATACAGAGGAAGAGATATAGATACAGAGAGATATAGAGACAGAGAAATGGTGAGAGGATGAAAGAGAGACAGAGGGAGAGCGAAAGAGAGAGAGAGAGAGAGGGAGAGAAAGAGAGAGCAGAGCCGGAGATACAAAGAGGAGATAGATAGAGAGGGAGGGAGAGAGAAATACAGAGAAATACAGAGAGAGAGAGAGAGAGAGAGAGAGAGAGAGAGAGGGAGAGAGAGAGATACAGACAGGAGAGAAAGTGGGGGAGAAATAGTCAATGAGAGAGTGTATGTAATAGGTTGGCTATTATGGAAGAGACAAGAAGAGTTGATAGTTGATAATAAACGCCAGCATTACATTTACAGTATTTATAAAAAAAAGTGCCTAATGACCCGCGCTGTTCTTGAAATTCTCTCTATCTCACTTGATTGACATGTGTACGTCTTTTTTTGTGAAGCCAACTCGCTGCCCAAACTTAGATAAACAAAATAAGACGTTTACATTGATTTACAGAGCATTTTTCTGGACCAGGTTTTTGGTTTGTTCAGTCACCGCCCCCCCACCTCAACATCCTACCTACACTAACTAACTTTCCAGCGACGATAGAGGTGTGTAGGCAGGCTGATAGCTGAAAATGTTTTTTTGGCTCCCAATCTCTCTCTCTCCTACAGTCTCTCTTTCCATCTCTCTCTCTCCTCCAGTCTCTTTCTCCCTCTTAACTCAGTTTTCAAACCCACACCCTAGCTAATTTTCTAGCGATGTTAAGGGTGTGTGTGGACTAAGAAGTGTTTTAAGTTTTGACTATCAATCGCCTGTCCCCCCTCTCTCACACACACCCACTATCTCTCTCTCTCTTTCTCTCATTTAACTCAGTTTTCAACCTAAAGTACCTTTCCAATGACGAGAAGGGTTTGAAGGCTGTCCGAAAATGTTTTCTTGCCTATAATCTCTCTTATTCTATTCAGGCTATTCCTTAAAACTAACTTTCCTGAGACGATAAGGGTGTGTAAACTGGCTGAGAACGTTTTCTTTCCCCCAACTCTCTTTCTACCTCTCTCTCCATCTCTCTCTCTGCCCCCCCTCTCTCTCTTAATTTAGTTTTCAACCTATACCCCAAATCTAACTTTCAAACAACAATAGGGGTGCGTAAACTAACTGAGAACGTTCTCTTACCCTCAACCTCTCCCCCCCCTCTCTCTCCATCTCTCTCTCTTTACTCAGTTTTCAGCCTACACTCTAACTTTCAAACGACAATAGGGGTACGTAGCTTGAGCGAGAACGTTTTACCTACCCTAAAGCTGTCTCTCAATTAAACCAACCAGACCTTATAACAAATAACTAAGTCTTTCGTTATCAACATAAAATAATCCCTACATTGTTTTGTTCAAACCCCTAGCTTACTTTTCTTTCAATCCCCTTTTACTGAGCCCTTAATTCTTTGTTATCACATGTCTCTTTCTTTCTCTTCACCTCCTTATCTCTCTCTTTCTTTACCTACACACTCGTCTCTGAAGAAGAAGTAGAAGAAAAAATGTGGCAGGGACCTCAAAGTTTCGACACTAATAAGTCTCTTCAGACTATATATATATATATATATACTAGTTGAATTACCCGGTGTTGCCCGGGTTACTGCTGTTCTTATTCAAACAATAAATATGAAGATATGTTTTTTTTCTCATAATCATTTCAAAATATCTATATTTTATTTAAAAAATATCAAAATTGTAATGATAATAGAATTTAGAAATTAAAATCTGTCAATCTTGAACCACCTTAGGGTAAACAATATTCATTGTATAATTCATGTATGTGTAGATGTGTGTGTATGTATTTCATAACGTACCTAATGAACGTACAAACACACACACACTCACAGACACATGACATATTCATATACAAAATGTGACGTCCCATTGTTTTAATCGAAATGAAAATAAAAATTATCACACATACACTCACACACACATACACTCTCACATACACTCACACACACATACACTCATACACATATGCACTCACACATACACTCACACACATATACTAAGACAGGCACACGCAGATATACACAGATATACATTCACGCACACCTGTCTGTCATCACATATGTATCTGTATGTGTAGATGTGTGTGTGTGTGTGTTTAACTGTCTGTGAAACAGATTAAAAACAGATTAAAAAAAACCTAGACACGTTTGTAAAAAATTATATGCACAAAAGTATGAACAATTTTTGTAGAGTGGAAATCTATACACCGTATAGAAAAAGGAGACATCTGATCTGACGTTTCGGGTAAAACCTTTTATCAATAAGAGAAAAGTAAAGAAAAGGTGTAGGAACGATACCGAGTTGAAAAGCGGATATGATTTGAATGCCTGAATCCTGTGAATCAAGAGGCTTAGTGGGTAGGGTGTTCGTCTCATGACCATAAAACCGTAAATTCGATTCACGCTGGCGTGTTGTGTCTTTGAGCAAAACATTTTATTTCATGTTGCTCCAGTCCACTCAGCTTACAAAAATGAGTTGTATCTGTAATTCAAAGAGTCAGTTTCGACACCCACCACGTCACGCTTAATCTCTTTGAGAACTACGTTCTCTATGGAATGCTCAGTCACTTGCAAGCTAATTTCCCGAACAGATGGTTTCGTTTTATCGTCAACGTCGTAAGCGACGGAAGTCCAACAACAACAACATACACAAACACACAAACACACTGATACGCACACACACACATACACACACACACACTGACACACACATACACTGGCTCACACACACATACTCACACAGACAGGCATGTAAATATATAGAAATGCCATAGGGAAATATTGAAGATATAATACTTACTTCATTCTTTAACTTGCAGCCAGAAAACCTACAAAAATAAATATTATATGTATATATGGATATATATATATATATATATATATATATATATATATATATATATATATATATATATATATATATATATATTAAACACACACACACATACATACACACATATATATATATGTATGTATATATATAAGAAAATAAAAAATATATATAAATGAAACAAAAATAAACTAATAAATAATGGAAGTCGTTAATTTTGCTGTCAAGGTCTTCAAAAATTTGCACCACCAGTAAAAACTAGGTGTCTAAATTCATTATTTTCACTTTTTAAGGTTTCATATTCTGTAAACGCCAATAATATAGATTTATCTGTCACGTATGTTTGGTGTTAAGTTCTAAAGAAATAGAGACGTAAATCGTAGGACCGTTGGCAGAATTAATTCTTCATCACCCTTTTCTCCCATCTGTCTCCCCCTTCCTCTCTCTCTCCCTCCCCCCTTCCCCCCCCCTCTCTCTCTCTATATATATATATATATATAAGTGTGAACCTAATATAACTGCAATTTTGTCTCCTGTGTTTTGTTTATTGGCTCTGATAATTCGATTGTTCAACTGCTATAGTGCAGCTGCAACTTCTGTTATACCCATTATATATATATATATATATATATATATATATATATATATATATATATGTATATATATACTAGCAAAGGTAACTGGCGTTGCTCTGGTGTTAAATAGCAGTCATGTACAGCATTCATGTCAACACTTCAGTGCTGCTTCGAAAACTATGCTTGTACAAAATCATCGGCTTTTTCCAAAAGAGGGTTCCTGCTCCCAGGGCTCTCCTACTCAATATGTCACGATTCTGAGTGTTCATATTCATCTGTAGAACATACGTAGCCCATGTGACAAATTTGGTGAAAATCGGTTGCCAACTCCAGAAGTTATGATGTTTTGTTTTATTGCACTGCATTGCTTCAGTCGACTCCAAGGAAGCGGTTAAAGGGGGTTATCTGCCTCCGGGAGGCCCTATAATCAATATCTGGAAAAATGAAAGTGCCCACGACCATCCGGAGTACATAAGTAACCTATGTCTAAAATACAACGCTGCTCATAGTTTTATAACGTTCTTGCAGTAGCTTTACGTTCAGCATCTTGCAATCGTTTAATTGCAGCCTCCATTGACGATTCATTTGCTTTTCTTCTTTTCCCTCTCTCAGCTTTCCCAGTTTTTCGATCAATGTCAGATCTCTTCCTTGAAGGCATTATCTAAGGAAAGAGGACGTAACACATTAAGATGAGTAAAATGTTAACCAACAATTATTTAAGTTTCGCACATGTGACGTGATTGTCACGGTGATCCAGAGACTACCTTCGTCCACCTAGGAGCCGCATTAAACAAAAACTTGAAGCTTTTATGAGTCCACAACGCTTCTGGGAACATAACGCACGTTTGTTCCAAATTTGAAGAAAATCGGTTGCAAACTGTAGAAGTTATGTGGGTACGGATATACACCATACACACCTCCTCAGTTTTATATATATATATATATATATATATATATATATATATATATATATATATATATATATATATATGTATGTATATATATATATATATATATTATATATATATATATATATATATATATATATATATATATATATATATATATATATATATATATATATATATATATCACATAGAAACGGAGAATGAGTGGTGCGACGAATTAAAATTATTAGACATATTACAACCGTTTCTCTGGCGACCAGCTCGAGGCACGATCGATGCGATGATGAACCTGACTATGAAATCGCAAGATCCTCAGATACATCTTAATCTTTCAAAGCAGAGTTTTTTGGAATGGCAAACAATGAAGAACGTGCATTGTCGTCTGTTTTGATTAACATTTCTTTATGTATATTTCTAATAAGTTGTTGCCTCGTTTTGGAGGACTGAGTTGTAAGAGGAGGAAGGGGAGTAGTGAGAGGCAGGGTTTAACATACGGTAGTAGTATCTCCTCTTCCCACTCTCTCACTGAAACGTCTTCTCTTTCCTCCTCCATTGTAAAGATGTCCCCAGGGGTTCCATGATTGATTTTTATTAAAATCCAGTTATCCAGTCCTATTTCTGAATATTAGCTTAACATGTGTGTAAAGTTTCATCAGGATCGGATCACTGGTGTAGGTGCCAACTGGTTATACACAGATACACAGATTACACAGATACACAGATACACAGACAGAAATTGCCATTTATATAGAAGATAACAGAATATGGACAAAATTGCGAACATTTCAAATTTTTGTTTATACAACTATCTACTACGCTGTAAATGTTCAATATCAGTAACATTTAAGTTTTGCAATAAAACAGAGCTTTCATATGTCTCCTACATAGCCTGTACTCAACTTTAAAAGTTGTTTATTACCTAATAAGCTTTTACTGCATATCGTAATGAAGGGGGTAGTATTGTTTATCTTTTTGCAGCCAAACAAGGAAGCTAAAATTGGCCTTTTACAGAATTTGTACTTAGATTTAATGAGTGTAATGTCTGTATTCTCTTATGAAGTCCTTTCGTGTATATTGTAGCGTAGAAGACAGCATGATTTATTTTGTAAAACGCACTTCAGTATTTTCATATTTTGCAATTATGGACATGGGTAAAGCGGCCTTCTTTCATCCTAATCGAATAAGAAAACACTCACACATATAGACGTTTTGAATTTAAATACATGGATACAGATTTATATTGATACGTTAAATAAAGCAGATTGCCTCTTGACATGACTGGAAAGAGCAATTCTCACGACAGATTACATGAGATACCATTGGTGTAATTCTCATCACCATATCTTCACATCTGTACATGTCTGTGTTTAACGTCTGCACCGCTTAACAATCGGTGGTATTTTATTTGTGTCCTGTAACTTAGCAATTACTCAGAGCTTGGTGAAATAAGTTCAAAACTTTAAAATAAATACAGGGGCTTGATATGATCAATTTAACCAATGAAGGTCGTGTCCTAGGCTAGTTGCAGTCTACTGACTGGAGCGAGTTAAAAACAATACAAAGAAAACAATACAAAGAAAAAACGAGCTGAGAACGCTCTTCTTTTAGTAAAAAGAAAACGTGAATACCGAATAATGGTTAATAAGGTAACGAGATGTAAAATAATGACATAATTACTCACCGTGTGAGACCTTTGCCTGAGTAAACTGAATGATAATATTGACTAGTTTCTCTGATACCAATTCCATAGTAATGATATCTGAAAATATAGAGATAACATTTACATAACGATGAATATATATATATATATATATATATATATATATATATATATATATATATATATATATATATATATATATATATATATATATATATATATATATATATTATATATATATATATATATATATATATATATATAGTTTCAGAAGACCCCGTTAAGGGTGAAAGCAGCGATTCTTTGCTTAAATTTTAATCTGTTATTTTAATATATATATATATATATATATATATATATATATATATATATATATATATATATATATATATATATATATATAAATATATATATATAGCGGGTAAAATTCCCGAGATCAATGGACGAGTTCTCTCCAGCGGTCTCTGTCCCTCATTATCGCTGCCATGTCCTGCGTCTCCAGGAGACCAGTGTCTATTCTTAGGGCATTAACATATGTTAACCTCGGTCTTCCTCTTCCAGTGTGACAATGCCGGAGTTCCCACAGGAGCACTGAGTGCAGTGTCAACTCTGGATGTCGGTGAGCATGTCCAACCAACCTCAGCCTACTCTGTGTCACTTTCGAGCTGACTTTTGGGAGGCTCCCATACAGCTCTGAATTCTTCATCCTCAGTGTATACTGATTAATGTTCAGAGCCATCCTCAACATTCTCATGTAGCACCCATCCACCATCTGAGTGAGTTTCTTGGTCAGTGTCCAAGTCTCAAACCCGTACAGCAGCACAGACTCCACTACAGCAGCGGAACACCGGCTCAGAGCAGGAGAGTTAAGGCGAAAAAGATATCGGAGGCTGAATTTGCCGATGACATAGTTCTGGTGACAAACACAGTGAAAGAGGCAGAGAATTTGATGCAGGAGGTGGAGACTGTGTCGATGAGTGTGGGGCTGAGAATGAATGAGATTAAGACGGAGTATCTGGTAGAGAATATTAAGAAGCCAGAGAAGATTACTAATGTAGGCGGGAAGCCGCTAGAATTGGTTGACGACTTCCTGTATTTGAGAGCAAAGATTGTGAATACGGAAGATGATGTGGTCGAGAGGAAGAGCAAAGCCTGGGCGGCATTCCACACCTTGAGATCGGTGTGGAAGTCGGACCTTCGTAAAGACCTGAAGATCCGTCTCTTCGTTGCTGTAGTGGAGTCTGTGCTGTTGTACGGGTCTGGGACTTGGACACTGACCAACAAACTCACTCATATATATATATGTATATATATATATATATATATATATATATATATATATATATATATATATATATATATATATATATATATATATATATATATTATATATATACACATATATATATATGTATGTATAAATATATATATATAATATATATACATATAGATTTCTACATATATACATACATCCATATGCATATGCATATATATATATATATATATATATATATATATGTGTTTGTATGGAAGTATGGAAGTAAACATGCGAGAAAAATAGAATATATATATATGTGTATATATATATATATATATATATATATATGCATATGCATATGGATGTATGTATAATATATATATACGTATATATATATGTATGTGTATATATGTGTGTGTGTGTCATGACAGCATTGAACTGCTAGATTCGGCAAGCCACCATTCTGTACAGCTGTGTACACTTTAAAGACCAAAATCTTGAGATGGGTATCCTGCTGAGGAGGTGTAGTAGCCCAAATTGCGTAATGTCTGCTGACATTAGGCAATTCTCTGCATATAACACATTTAATAGCTGTTATAGACAGGATTTGAAATGTAAATATCATTACCAAAACACTGCCACCTTACTCATTAATTAACTAATTGCATACACTTTAAATGATAGCCTGAACTTTCTCACTTACAAGCTTATTATCTCATTGAGTTAATGGGTAGTGGCCGGAGATCACTGAAATAAATTTGGTAACGTTTGTATACTCTGTGTGTGTGTGTATATATAAATATATATCTATATAATTTGGATTGGCTCGGAAACATAACCTTATTATGTAACAAGTTGTCTGATGATGACACGACACTCGCACACAGAACAGTGTGGCCAGTGTCGTCATTGAAATATATATCACAGCATTATTATTAAAGGACTTGAACATCTGAAACTACTTCGCTTTTCCTTATTCGATATTTACTCCGTCACTCCTATGTGGAATAAGTACGTTGAGTGCTTGAATTGAATTGCATCAATATTTACCCTAATATATATATATATATATAGAGTAAAAAACGTATCCCGGTTTCCGTTGGGGGTGAAGCGACTGTGAGTATAAGACTCTCACCCTGGACAGATCGCTAGTCCATTGCAATTAATCGTGGTACTCATTTTCGGCAGATTATCGTGAAAAGAAGTGTTTTGCTCAAGAATACACATACACACACACACACACACATATATATATATATATATATATATATATATATGTGTGTGTGTGTGTGTGTGTGTGTGTGTGTGTGTGTGTGTGTGTGTGTCTGTGTGTCTGTCTGTGTGCACAGCTATATAAGCATGTACATTATTAGTGGAATGATGTTAGGAAAGCTTTCTTGGAAGAACTTTCTAAGAATGTCTCTATGATGTAACTACGTGACAGTTGTCTACAAATATCTACTTACTTGGAATGTCCTCGTGTCCCCAGACGTCTGGTAGTAAGGTGTGGAAACTTTTGGCGAATTGTCTGAAACAAAACATTAATATATTATTATATTATATTGGCAGCATCGGTAGAGGATCGGACGCCATGCTTTGAAGCTAAAGTTACCCCCCTTTACGATCTGAGTTCAAATCCCGCCGAGGTTAACTTTGCCTTTGATCCTTACAGGGTCGATAAAATACAGTACCAGTAATACACTGGGATAATTGCTGACATTGTGCCAAAAGTAGAAACAATTATATTGTATGTATTGTGAGAATTATGCTCTTAGATAGATACAGATACTTCCGCTCAACACCCATTTCTTTCTCTCCATCTATCTTTATTCCTCATTACACTCATTACACAATCTGTCTATCTCTGTCCCCCACTCACTTATTCCATCTTACCCCATCTCTCTCGTTTTCTTCTCTATCACCATGTGAATTCATAATTTTCATACTCCCCTCGCATTCATGTAACCGGTGAAAACTTTTAACGCATCCACGCAATTCTTGATTTCCAAAATAAATAGTTAATGTATCTTGGAATTATTTATTCTATACCGTTGAAAAATAAATAGAATTCATGTTTATTAAAAAACCATGATGTTATAATTGTTACTTCTGGCAAACTTTTCTAATGGCTGGAAATATGTTTTACTGTTCTACTGCTGATAGAAGAGGCCGTGCAATACCTCAGCTTTTAAAAGCGTCATACCACATCTCTGCGTGCCGTAATAAGCGGCTTAAAAAGCTGTTGTTAGGGAAGATCTCATGTTGTAAAAAGTTACATCAACACCTCACGTCGGGCCCATCCCAGCATGGAAAAGTGGATTTAAAGATAATGAAGGTGATGATTATAGAACTGATAGAATATTCCTTGACACGTTCTTGAATTTAGCTTTGTTATGAATGTTCAATAATATTCAAGCATAGAGACGTTCCAGGCCAAAAGCGAGTGTCAATTGAAGGGCTCTTAATTATTCCATTATTAAGATAGTAACTTAACATATGGGTCTTTTTTTAAAAGGCTGTAGGAAACCTTTAAATGAAAGTTTTATGTCATAGAACCAAAACCGGTTTTGGTCGGGTTGGAAACATAAAGGAGAGTTGTTTGCCGAGAACTCGAGAAGTGGCATTTTCAGTAAAACTCTCCCAGAAATTCTCGCTTCTTTCAGAAGCTTTGTAAATATGATCCATGTGAAGGCACATAACCCGGTGGTTAGAAATGTTGGACACATGATCATAAGGCAGTGAGTTGTATTCTTCGACAAAATACTTCATTACACATTGCTCCTTCTATCAGGAGATATGACCGTCATATAATATCGATCGACTCTTCTCTGTTTTTTTTTTTTTATCAACATCAGTGATTTAGGAAGACTATCGATTAACTAACTTCCCGTATTGCTTTTAAAAGAAAAGATACGGTGGGATAGGGTGAGCAAGTACCTCCGGTTCTTGATTTCTCTGAGAGATGACATTTGATCACGTCTTCTCTTTAGTTTAAGTAAGCAGGATATCGCTTACAGAACGTCAACATTTCCTTCAAAATTCAATTAATCTTACCGGAAAGACTTTTTTCCTAATTCCTGCTTAAATATCTGCAGGTGATTTAAATAATGCGTGTTTACGATATTGATGTATTTACTTATGTGGTGGGTGATAGAAACAGAGATAGGGGTTAGGGTATTAGACGTATATATTTTTACAATAAAATATTACAGCATTTCCCACAAATCTTCCTGTCTTATCCTAAATGTACACAAGGCAAGAACGGCTGGATTAGATGACGTAATAGGAGCGTGCATAGTTGTGTGGTTATGAAGTTCGCTTTGTAACTACGGAATTTCGGGTTCATTTCCGCTCTGTGGTACTTTGGGCAATTATCTTCTGCTATAGCCTCATGAGAGAAATATGGTAGACACTAACTGTGTGGAAGCCCGTGCCAGGTACACTTCCTATTCTTAATTTACCATTCGGTTTAACACCACCATCTGACTCTTGGGTGTTTTAGCAGATTCAACTCTATTAGATGTATTCGGATCAGGTCCCTTGTTTGAGGGTAACTGCCTCCTCTTCTCCCACCAGTTCTGGACTCTAAAAAAATGTGATGGGTGCTGACCTTCCTGATTAAAATATTACAGACATCCTAATAGAGTAATGTTTGAGACTTATACAATGACGGCTAAATGAAGACCCAACGATCCATAACAACAACTTGGAAATAAAAATGCAATAACACACACACACACACACACACACACACACACACACACACAGACAGAGTTACGGCCCTTTATGGTCTGAGTTCAAATCCCGCCGAGGTTAACTTTGCCTTTCATCCTTACGGGGACGATAAAATAAAGTTGCGCCGTGCCGATGACAAGTCATCTTCCGTTTGTTCAACACTGGCTTTGAGGAACAATCAACATGTTTCTGGATCATCACCCTTCATCAGGACTGTATATCTCTGCCAATCTATATACACATATACAAAGATATATATATATATATATATATATATATATATATATATATATGCAAAAGTTCTATTTAAAGTTGTTGGGATACAAGTAAATATTTTTATAACTGATATAAAGCACTCGACAAATTTTTGGAGTAGATATACGATATTAATAAATGGAAACTATATTTATAAAACCATATTTATTTCATTATACATATTTCAAGGATGCCAAGTTAAATTATGGTGTGCTTTCATCAGACAAAATACAATATATAACAGTTTTACAAATAGCTTTGACGTACCCTTTTAAAATACAAAAGTAATGGTTGTATTTTAAAAGGGTACGTCAAACCTATTTGTAAAACTGTTATATATTGTGTTTTGTCTGATGAAGGCATACCATAATTTAATGTGGTATCCCTGAAATATGTATAATGAAATAAATATGGTTTTATAAATATAGTTTCCATTTATTAATATCGTATATATATATATATGAGTGTATCATTTTGTGTTTATATGAGTGTTAATGTAATATTGAAATGTGTGTACGATGTAGGGACTTAGTTATAATAAAACTGTCTTTGTAAATAATAGAAACTAACCATATACTTGTTAATAAACCGAATACTAAGTACATTATATATTATTAGAGACAGTAGGAGAAACAACGCCCTCTGGGTGTTGTTTCTTGTGTGTCATAAATACACACAGATCTACATATATACATATATACATATACAGATAAATGCATGTATACATACATACATACATACATACATGCATACATACATACATACATACATACATACATACATGAATACATACATACACACATACATGCATACATACATACATACATACATACATACATACATACATACATACATGCATACATACATACATACATACATACATGCATACATACATACATACATACATATATACATACACACATACATACATACATACATGCATACATATATACATATATACATACATATATAGATACACACATACATACATACATACATGCATACATACATACATACATATATACATACACACATACATACATTCTTACATACTTACATATATACATACACACATACATACATTCTTACATATATACATACATACATACATACATACATACATACATACATACATACATACATACATTCTTATTATACGACAACTATCCAGAAGAAGAGAGGATTCAAAGTATGGAGCGTTTACAACATCAACACCAACAACAACAACACCAACAACAACAACACCAACAATAACAACATCAACACCAACAACATCAACACCAATAACACCAACAACATCAGTGATAACAACAACAACAACAATAACAAAAACAACAATAAAAGCAATAACAAAAACATCAATAACGACAACAATAACAACAATAACAACAATACCAAAAACAACAATAACAACAACAAAAACAATAACAACAATAACAAAAACAGCAATAACAACAACAAAAACAACAATAACAACAAACAAAACAACAATAACAACAATACCAAAAACAACAATAACAACAACAAAACAACAATAACAACGACATTGTTTTGTGATTTAGCCACACGGCCAGCAATTTCAGGATTTGGATTAAAAAGGATTTGGAACTGCCATGAAATCAAGGTCGTCCCGATTGTCATAGACGCACTAGGTACTATCTCAAAGAGTTTCCAAGGATGGTTAAAGAAGATTAGTCCAGCCCCGCTTTTTAGAACACTTTAAAAGGCATGCTTGCTGGGAACAGCAATAACCCCCCGATACGTCCTGAATATCTGTGGCTGCAGGTAGCATTCAACAAACTTTCCAGTTAAATAACATCAATGACTGAGACTCAAAGAACAAGAAATATATATTTAGGTATTGCCAGTGTTATGCTTTAAATACATTCTCGCAATTTCCAGAGATACATACGATGTATAGGAGCTAATGGCTGTGTTATTGGTTTGATAAACATTGAATCGGATGTGAGTTTTCGAGTTGATTTAGTACATGTTAAATTACTTGAGATGACTAACACACTAACGCATCTTTCTAAATATCACTTTCATCTCAATTAAGAGAGAGAGAGAGAGAGAGAGAGAGAGAGAGAGAGAGACGGTGTGTGTGTGTGAGAGAGAGGGAGAAAGAGTGTGAGAAAGAGAGTGTATGCGTGTGCGTGAGAGAGACAGGGAGAGAGAGAGAGCGGGAGAGCGAGAGAGTGTGTGTGTCCATGAGAGAGAGCAAGAAAGAGTGTGAGAGAGAGCGGATGTGTGTGTGTGACAAAATGAGTGTGTGTGTGTGTGTGTGTGTGTGTGTGTAAGAGAGAGAGAGAGAGAGAGAGAGAGCGTGTGTGTGAGAGAAAGAGAGAAAGAGAGAAAGAGAGAGAAGAGAGAAAGAGAGAAGAGAGAGAAAGAGATAGAGAGATAGAGAGAAAGAGAAAGAGAGAAAGAGAGAAAGAGAGAAAGAGAGAAAGAGATAGAGAGATAGAGAGAAAGAGAGATAGATAGATAGAGATAGAAAGAGGGATAGAAAGAGATAGAGAAACAGTGAGAGAGAATGAAATGTTTAGTAACTTTGCTTTGCTTTGATAACGGATTTATTGAAGAATGTTTCATGTCAAGGAGAACGTTACGAAAGATAAACACCAGGTCGGAAGTCATGCCCTGATCTGTGATGGTGGATTGGTTTGTTTGTCGTCTTTTACTGAGAATAGGTTGAGAAAAACCGACCTACTCAGGCCACAAGCCTCTCATATATAAACTGAAGATGTCAACTAAGTGTTTTTGAAGAAGAGGAAACTAAAATATATCGTAAAAGCAAACTGAGGAAATACAGCTCCGTATCGATACTCTGTAGTTTTACCCGAGCAAAGGAAGTGAAATATAGTGACATCGCTATTTTACTAATATATTTCAAGTCTGAACATTGATATTTCCAATAAATATCTTCATATGGTTAGTGACACTGGTACGCAGAAGAGAAAAACATCTTGTTAAGTAATTTCCGGAATTTCTGAATAGATATTTTATCAAGTCAATTCAATTTAGTATTGTAGAAATATTATTCTCTCTGACAAAAACAATTAATTTTTTTTCTCTCTTTATATTTTGAACTAATTGCTCCCGATCAGTTACAGATGTAATTTAAATACATTTTATTTTTATCTACGAAATAATATACTTTAATTGAGAGGAGACCAGAACACGTGTAGTAGTTTTATTAGTTTTTAAACTCTTTATGTTATGATTTCATATTTGAATGTGCAACTGATAGAGTGATTAATATGTTATCATCTTTTTTTTCAAATACCATTTTAAAAGAAATCTGAGAGGAGAGAGAGAGAGAGAGAGAGAGAGAGAGAGAGAGAGAGAGAGAGAGAGAGAGAGAGAGAGAGAGAGAGAGAGAGAGAGAGAGAGAGTGAGAGAGAGAGAGGGGTGGGTGGGTTGTTACATCCCAGTAAATGTGGCAAAACTGGCTCGAGTAAATGGGCCTACTCTGTATATAAATCTGTAGGTTGAAGAAAAAAAAGGAGAAGACGGGAGCATTTACAAAACATGCTCTCGGTGTTGAGGGTTGTTCTATCTACGAGGTGTAAAACAACCCCGCAGTGACGTTCCCCCCTATTGTGGATATTGATGATTTTAAAAATATATATTTAATTATATCTACATTTAATTTATCTTAAATTAACAATATATAAATTGCAACCCCGCCTGTAATTAGTTATCCGCTCTTCCCTAAGTTTATAAACATTTCTCTCTTTCAATTGTATAAGAATGAGTGAGGGATTAATTGTAGAGGCTTTTATGGGAGACCTGGAGTGTAAAGGTTGGGTACCACTAACGCATGGGGTCCTTTGCAGCTAAGTGTCCCTTTAATAATGCATCCTACTGGTGCATTAAAAAAACAAGAAGAAGATACATTGGATAATGTAGACCTAGATACACTATGCCTGAAAAATGGCTTGACCCTCTAGGCTAGAATATCTTTGTTTATAACTTTGCACAACCAGGGTTTATCTGGGCATAAACAACAACCCCAACAAAAATAACAACAACATTGATGATAACAACAGCAATATCAATGTTGACGGCGACAACAACAACAGCAACAACAACAATGACTATCATAACAACAGCAACAACATCGCCGAGGACAACAAAAGCAGTAACAATGACGATAATAACAGCAACTAAAATAATTGTTTCTACTTTTGCCACAAGGCCAGCAATTATCCCAGTGTATAACTGGTACTTTATTTTATCGACTCCGTAAGGATGAAAGGCAAAGTTAACCTTGGCGAGATTTGAACTCAGACCATAAGGGGCCGTAACTCTATGCTGCAAAGCATCGCGTCCGACTCTAATGATGACAGAAATGGCAATAACAACTACAGCGAAAACAATGTCGATAACAGCAACAACGATGACGACAGCAACAATAACGACGGTGCTTTTGGAATGGATAGAACATAGAAGAAACTTCTATTATCAATTCCAATATTTAATCAATGTTTTGTACTAACACACTAAGTCAAAGTATGATGACTTCCACCCACTAAACTGTGTGTGATGACCACCACCCCCAAACAAAGAATGGAGTGCAGAGGCCATTTTTAAACAAAAGAAATAACGATCTCAAACAATATATTTATAAGCAGCTCATTATTACTGTTTTCCCATTAGCAAATATATATGATTAAAATATCAATATAATCGTATTTAAAAAACGTTGATTACTTGCAAAATAGTTCTGTTTTATTACATTATTGAAAATCCTTCAAAAATGTGTACTAAGTTGAACCCAAGCAATATTGGTATTATTATTTAACGGCCATTTTCAATTACTGAATTACTCTTGAGAGGCTGAAGAGATTTTGTTGAATCTCCTTCAGATCAGTTTTGTGTTTATTTTTTTGTTTATGAATAACTTATTAAGTAGCTTCGAAGTTGCACTTGTCTAGTAGGTGACTTGATGTGAGACCGTGTGTTGAAACTGAAACAATTTAGCTATTAAACACACACACACACACACACAGACACGTAGACACACGCAGACACACACGTAGACACACGTAGACACACACACATAGACGCACACAGACACACATAGACACACAGAGACACACACAGAGACACACACGCACACGTAGACACACACACATAGACGCACACAGACACACATAGACACACATAGACACACACAGACACACACATACACACATGCACACAGCCAGACACACACAGACACACGCAGACACACGTAGACACACACACACACACACATAGACGCACACAGACACACATAGACACACACAGACACACACAGACACACACAGAGACACACACACACACACACACGTAGACACACGCAGACACACACACACACACGTAGACACACGTAGACACACACACATAGACGCACACAGACACACATAGACACACACAGAGACACACACAGACACACACAGACACACACAGACACACAGAGACACACACAGAGACACACACACACACATTAAATTCAATTTAAATTTATCGCTTGTTTATCAGTATCAAGATCCTCGTTAAACAGTTTGCAGTGGAACTTTGTCTGTGACCAAGTCTCAACTAGTAGGATGAAAATAATATTTTGACACCACGAAATAAATGATAAATGTGAAATAATTTTCTGCGTTTTTAATGACTAAATGGCTTTTCTAGTTTTCTAGATGTAATTACTTAGTAAATGTTTAGAGCGATTGATCAATAAAATATAATTAAATGGACCATTAAATATTTCAACCAAGAAACAGCGTGGCTTCTATCCCTTCTCCTTCTTCTTCTTCTTCTTCTTCTTCTTCTTCTTCTTCTTGAAACAGTCGTGGGGGCAGAGTCCTCAAACACTCCTTCCAGCGGGTCCTGTAAGAAGCAACCGTCTCCAACTGATCCGGCTGGATCCCCAAGTGAGACCAGCCAAACTCATGGATGTTTATCCAACCATCTTGCTCGGGGTCTACACCTGGTTCTCCTACATGCTGGTTTTGCCCGTAAAATCTGTTCTGCGATTCTTTCCTGAGACATTCTAACCACTTGTGCATAGTTCTCTCCCCGCTTCAGAATTAGTAAACAGCAGTGGTAACAAAGTAATTGATATATAATTTTGTAGAAATACTTACTTTTCCGAAAGTTGCAGCGCAGGCAGGTTCTAGAATTTCTTGACGACAAAAATCTAAATAATGAGCATAAAGAATGCAGCGTGGAAGGCAAACACCATCACAGATACAGTAATTATCTTCCAGCCTAGAATTTGGAGGGATGAGAGTTGGAGAAGATGGAGAAACAAAGAGATAAGATAAACAGTAATGTCATATTATTTAAATTCATACATAGCTATATTTTAATGTTTTAATGTATAGTTACATATGCAAACGAACAATTGTTTTTAATGAAACAAAAAGGATGTAAAACTCTTATTGTTCTTTTTCTAATGAAATCGCATCACCTAATCTAAAATAGAAAACTCGAGCCTATACCGCTATCATTCATGCATGGCTATATTTTAATGCAGTTCATATGAAATTTTAAATAGTGCCGTTTTGAGCAAAAAACCCCACAAAACAAACGTTGTAAAACTCAAAACATCCTGTTCCACGCGAAGTCACCTAAAACTGTTATTCTTCCCCCAAGTTTTCTCAACGTTCAGAGAACCTAACGCTATGTCTGCTCCAACACATCGACGTACATAGGTAGTTTTATATACGGATTTTGTACATTGATAGAATTTGAATAGCACAGAGAATTGTGTGTGTGTATGGGGGGGTATTTTCCTACATAAGATGCGGTTTCAATGTATTTCATCATCACTTATTACCAATTAACGTAGAGAAACCTCACAAGAAAACACATTCAATATAAAACCTCATACTTTCACCACATAGTCAAACATATTTATGAATGTAATACACAGCAAGCATAAATCTATAAAAAAATTAATTCCTGGTGACGTTTAACATATAATATAAGTTTATCCTGTCTACTTATACGTTTAGCTGTAGGGAGGAAATATTTCGTTTTTGTATTTGTTGTGCGATATTTTTTTAATGCGGAACTATTTGTAAAAATCGTCAATGTTGTTTTTAGGGAATGTTATTCTGCCAACAAAAACACATCTGCTGGTTGCAGTTCTTTTCAAGTTCAGTGGAAATATATAAACACACATACACACATATACTTGACAATATATAAATGATACTTAGGAACATAGGAAACAAAATCAGCAAGGAAAAAGAAATAATTAAAGAATGGAAAGAGCATTGACAAGGCTACAGTAGTGTGCGGAAAAATGTCTGATAACTAGTTAACGATAAAAAACAATAGTAAAGAAAATAGAAAAAAAAACTAAAGTGAACTATAACTAATGCGTGTGTTTTTATTGACAAAATGGGTGTCCCAAAGTACAGCAATGCTTGAAAATAGGTTCATTTAAAATATTTATAAAAATAAAGAAATAAAGGGAAACTATGAACAACAGAGAGTTACTGATTGTCAAGTCAATAGTATATCAATTATATCTATTAACAAGTATCGAACTGTAAAGAGGTTCCATGAAAAGATACATTCTATAAATATAATGCAGCGGGATACCAGCACAAAGACGAGTGTCCCATTAACAAATAGAACTGAGTTAAAATATTATGTAAGATGTTACAGCTTGTACAAACATCACTTTTTCTGAAGTCGGTTCTTTTAGTTTGTCTTTTATTGATGTCGGTTATTTGACTGCGGCCATGATGAAACGATTTCGGAACGTATTAAGCCTGGTAATTATTTTATCGATTTCTGTTAATCGAATCGTTAAGTTACGCTTTGACATAAAGCGACACATGGAAATATCGGTTTAGACTTAAATAGCGATAAAGACGCAAACACATGCGATCATCCCTTCATGTAAGGGCATCTATCTATCTATCTATCTATCTATCTATCTATCTATCTATCTATCTATCTATCTATCTATCTATCTATCTATTTATCTATCTATCTATCTATCTATCTATCTATCTATCTATCTATCTATCTATCTATCTATCTATCTATCTATCTATCTATCTATCTATTAAAATAACAGATTAAGGTTTAAGAAAAGAATCGGTGCTTTCACCCTTAATAAATATTTGCTCTAGGGTCCTTATATATTTGATATATATTTATCCTTATCGAGCCCTCTTTGGATTTTAGTCTTCAAATTTATTATTATTACTATATATATATATATATATGTGTGTGTGTGTGTGTGTGTGTATTGTGGATTCTCTCGTCGCGAAAGACAAATGAGGGTGCAGCAAGGATTTCTTTAAACAAAAAAAAAAAAGAAAATTAGTGTGTCGTAGACGGAGAGGGGGCGTGCGGAGTCCAGAGACCAAGTATGTGTATGTGAGGTTACGCACGTGTGTGGTGTGGATACGTGGGAACGTATGGTTGCGTGTGTGCAAAAATAGTGTAAGTGTTTGTGTGTGGGTGTGTTCCTGAATGTTTTCCCGGTGTGTGTATGAACAGATGGTGAAAAAATCCGAGTATAAAAAGGAGGATGTCTAGATCGTGTGACCAGTGGTGTAGGGTCCGTGGAATGGTGCGGAGGAAGTAGAGAGCTGTTGGGCGCGCGCTCAACAGTAAGTGGTCACGAAGGTCAAGGCAGGGGGCGGAGAAGGCAGGGCGAATGATGCGAGAGAGAGAGAGAGGAGATAGCAGTTAGGAGGACCCTAGCCCTAACCCTAACCAGGCGAGTGGTACTATATATATAGTACAGTAAATATTAGCGAAGATTTTATGAAGTTGTGTATAAATTTATCCAGGTATCATTCATATTTCTCAGGGTCGATGACTAGGTGATGTTATCACCACGTAATCGTCGGCCCGAGTTCATCAGATAGCATTCAGAGATAAAGACAAGGAAGTTCTAAAATTCATCGATAGAAGGGCCGGCGTAGAGCCTGTTCACGTCTAGCTGGCTGTTCCCCGTATATATATATTATTCCACTTTGAAAATTCGTTATAGATACATATTATTATTTAAGTATTCGGTTGCTTGTTAATTTGATTAAAGTAATCAAATATTAGCGATCCAAAACTGATATGTAATGCATACGATGAAACATATGTAAGTGTTACCCAATAAATTTTATTCCAACACATCTGGGTTGTGGTGTTTCTAAGTAATAATTTTTTTTATTTCTCTCCCTCTATATATATAGCCATTAAGCTTAATGAATGAGTCAAGGGCGAGGACTTTGAAACTGGTAATTGGTGGGAATTAGCGACTTTATTTAAAGGTTGTCAATACAAGGAGTAAATGAAAGGGAAGGAATTAAGAAAAGGTGAAGAAATCATAAGAAAACTAAAAAAATAAGTTCACTTAGCACACACATAACACACACACATAGAGACACACCCACATAGACACACACACACACACATATTCACACACATACAGACACACGCATTCAGACACACGCATACACACACACATACATACACACATACATACAGTCACACACATACAGACACACGCATACACACACATACATACACATACATACACACATACATACAGACATACACATACATACGGAGACACACACAAACATAGAGACTTACACGCACACATACAACCTTAGTTTCCTTCGTTCCCACTCCTATCAGTCAGAGAGATCCTGAAATGTGTCATAGGCGCTGTCCTTCCCTTCGTGACTAAACAGTAAAAATAAAGTCACAAGGTTAGCGTTAAACTAGTAAAGCGTATTGATGGGTTTTAAAATGTTTAATATTTACTCAGAAACCTACGCAAATATCTTTCTAGAAGACAATAATATTGGAAAGCTTAGAGAGTAGAGTAATAAAATATTTAAGACATTGATCTGTTGTAGCTGACGTCACCACAATTACCAATCTTTATAGCTTAATCACATACAATTATCTTTTTCACATATATCATTTAGAATCAGCCTCTCCAATGGAATATATACAACTTTGGCTCACTCAACTCTACTGTCTAAACTAAATGGCTTCTCGTCTATACACTACAATGAAAGAACACATTATAAAAGGACTTTATAACCGACTACCATCATAAATGTCGGTAAACAAGGCAGGCCTACTAAGTTATCGGCTGCACAGCCACCATGATTTCTTCTGACAAAATCACAAAAACTCTTTACTTTGCTATGTTTTATTAGTTTAAATTTCTTTCACAATTTCTCTCATTTCCCCCCTCTTTCTTATCTCCTCCCTCTCTTTCTTCCTTTCTCGCCCCCTTCAACCATCTTTCAATGCCGTGTCTGCAAATATTGGCTTTTTTCTTCCGTCCCTTTGTGCACCCCACGCGCTATCACAATTTATCTTACGACTGTCAGAATCTTTAATTTTCCTTCCAGATGTTTCTGTTCAGTTTGAGAGCGTCACGTTGTATATTTCACCGCTATATCGATCTCGAGTAGAAGGGTGTGCTGGTTGGGCTGTATCTGTGTTGGAGTAGTGGTTCTAGGTTGCGTGTGCATGGTGTTGGAGAGGGCTGGGTGGATGAGTTAGTAAAGAACGGATCAAGGTTTATGAAGGTAGTGGTGGTGGTGGCTAGAGTAGTGTTGTTTGTGTAGAAGAAGTAATCAAAGAGGAAACTAGCGCCTCTCAACATATCTTAGTTTGTTCTATTAAAGAATAAATAACACAGACCTTGCTTCCCGACGTCCTTACACTTCCATACCATCTCCTTCACACGCACACATACATAGATACACACATACACTCACGCACACTCACATACACATATGCACACATACATGTGCACACACATGTGCACACGCACAGTCACAAACATGTGCACACACACACACACTCACATATACATGTGCACACACGCACACATACACTCACACTCATACACAGACGCACACACACTCACACACACATGTGCATACACACACACACTTACACCCCCCATATACCCCGACACGTATACACACACACACACACACACAAATATATCAACGAATTAATAACGCTTTCATCAGAAAACATTGAGGACATAAAATTTCCTTATTGACAACTTATCTTTCTTCATACAATTATTAGTCGTTCTATTTCGGCACATATGTTTTATTTCTTCCCTTCTTCCTTCTTTCTTTTCTTACCATATTTGTTTTATTTCCAGATATTTTATTTGTGTGTTCTACTTATTTATTCAGTTAGTTAGTTATTTTTATTTCTCCTCTTATCATTCGATTTTATTATAATATAAATACATCTATCATGTCACAGGACCAAAGGAAAAATTATTCCTCTGATTAATGATAACAGTTTACAGAAAAACAAACACAAACGAAGGACTCCAGAGAAATTATAGTTTGGCCACATATGCGCTGTTTAAGCCTCAACTAATTCACTTTATATAATGAATATATCTGTTACACCAATTGAATAAGTATTTAAATTATGGCTCCTGAAATAGATCAATTTTTATTTTATTTTTTAATTGAAAACCTTGTAGAGACGTATTTTGGGTTTAAAATTATGGATGAGTCCACAGCAAGGCACGAGGGAAACCTAAAGGCAGCAGCAACAAACACCCTCTTACACCAGTGCCCAACCAATACAGGCTGGAGATAAAATGTCTAGCAACAAGGGCGGTGCCCCAACATGGCCTCAGCTGGATGGCTGGTAAAAGAGTAAAAAAGAGTTATATATATATATATATATATATATATATATATATATATATATATATATATACTAGCTGCAGTACCCGGTAATACCCGGGAATGGTGGAGTTATTCGCAGTTCCCAGAGTGCGCCTGAAAATGGTAGCGAGCCTGGGTGCCCATACTGGATTTTCAATAGCAACTTTTTCTAGGTGTTTTTATGGCAGATCAATTTTTTGTGTGGAACTACCAATAGCTGTTTAAGTCATAAGTCCTTCCATCCAGCTTTCTTCATCCAGAGTGAATTAGCCGGGGAAGTTTGAGCTTGAAGAGTATCGAACTTATTCAACTTATTATGTATAAGAATAGCAAACTTACTGCTTTAACGCTCAAGAACAAACACAGAACAATTGAGGAAGCCATCGCAATTACTGAAGAAATTATAACCGAGTGAACATATTCAGGTACTGTTCAAGCACCCTGTATATCACCGCTTGTAAAACCCTTCGAATGACTGAAGCAATTCAATAAAACCACCCCGTTTTCCCCCTATAGTAGACATAACCCGAGAAAACACACCATAATAAGTCGGATAAACAATCACAAGTGTTGGCCCTAAAGAGGGCCTTGTAACGTTCACTGTTGCAAAGTGTTAATAATGGGGGAGAAGTTACATCTTCTTAATTCGTGTTAATCTTCCCACGATCCAACACCTCGAAATATCGACAAAATAAACTCTACTGTCAAAGACGGCATGTTACAATTAACATGCTGGAAGTACGAATATTCGCCAACATACGATATAGGTTTTATTCTTCGGACTAATCTTATGGTAAGCCAACTTCCAGGTCATTGATCATCGGACGTTTTTGTAACTTAACACCGATTCCTACAGTTGTAATAAGTTGTTGCCTCGTTTTGGAGGACTGAATTGTGGGAGGAGGAAGGGGAGTAGTGGGAGGGAGGGTTTAAAATACAACAGTAGTATCTTCTCTTCCCCCTCTCTCACTGAAACGTCTTCGCTTTCCTCCTCCGTTGTAAAGATGTCCCCAGACCTTCCATTATTGATTTTTATAGTCCTGATTCTGAATATTAGCTTAACATGTGTGTAAAGTCTCATCAGGATCGGATCACTGGTGTAGGCGCCAATGCGTTATACGCAGATACACAGATACACAGACAAACAGAAATTGCCATTTATATAGTAGATATATATATGCATATATATATATATATATATATATATATATATATATATATATATATATATAGGAAAATGTTTAACCCCGACGGCAGAGCTCAAGCCGTTTCGACGGCTATTCTGGACTGAAATAGAATCCCGAAACGGTTTGAGCTCTGCCGTTGGGGTTAAACATTTTCCTATAACCCACTCTACTACCTCAAGTATTGAGTACTCTGATGCGTTATGGTCCATCTGGTTACTTACCACACTTCCTTCGTTATATATGTATATATATATATATATATATATATATATATATATATATATATATATATATATATATATATATATATATATATATATATATGTATATGCTTGCCGGGAACGGAAGAAGAACATGTTTTTGACTGCAGCATATCACATAAACGCTAATTCATCTGAGGAAATCGCTTCCATACCAGCAACAAATGAAAATACTGCATCTTGGATTGCTTAGGCGTCACCATAGAGATGATTATGATGAATAAATGCTTCATGTAACCACACCATCTTTCCTAATGTTATTTTTATATATATATATTGTCATACTTTGGGAGGGTCATGCTGCCAATAAAAAACGCACGCACTTGTTGTTTTTCACTTCAATTTATTACAAATTTTGCGGTTGGTTGTTTCAGTAACCGCATGTTTGTTTATATATTGTCAAAGCTCTTTCATCACACATTCTGTAACCTCCTCAGTGACTGATTTATTATTTTGTGTCTCTCTTTTGTAATAATATTGTAATTATATTGTGCAAGCTTTCTCTCCGAAAATTGTTGTAGAAATGAAACAGTCTATAGCAACTGCATTCAACATAATAACAAAAGAATATCTTGAAGCTGTATTCGACAATTTTGTGAAGAGACTTGATATGTGCATATCTATGGAAGGTGGTCGTTTTAAACAGTTTTCGTATCATGTTATTTTAAAAGATAAAGACAATATATTGCCTGGAAGATTTTTTGTTATGATTATTTTCGATAAAAAGGGCGGTGGATTGGCAGTATCGGTAGAGGGTCGGACGCCATGCTTTGACGCATGGCGTTACGGCCCTTGCCATTCTGAGTTCAAATCCCGCCGAGGTTAACTTTGCCTTTCATCCTTACGTGGTCGATAAAATAAAGTACCAGTAATGTACTGGGTAATTGCTGGCCTTGTGCCAAAAGTAGAAACAATTATTTTCGATAAAAACTAGGGAGGGACTCTACACTCACACTGTATAGTTAATCTGTTGCCTGATTTGACTTGGTCCTTGAGTGCCTTTTTCAGGTGGCTACCAAAGTGTATTAAGGGTGCTGTACAGAGGGGAGGTTGCCACTTAATGATGATATGAAGTAACGCTGGCCTATCATACCTATTAATTAAGGTGAGGGGCACCAAATGTGTCTTTCAGGAAGAAAAATGACAAACGAGAAGAGTAGAACATAAAAGAAGAGGAAGACGAAGAAAAATGAAAAGAAATAAAAAAAAAAGACGGAGAAAAACAGATGAAGAAGAACAAAGAAAAGGAAGTAGAAGAGGAAGATAAGAAGAAGTATGTGGAGAAGAAAAAGACTTTAAAGCTCACCATTGTAATGTCAAAGCTGTTTGTTTCTTTTTGTCTCTCATGATTTGAGCAACAGTTTTCTTCGGAGCATGAGTGTTATTGCTATTAGTGTTGTTTTTGTTGGAATTATTTGTAATTCTGGCTCTAGATTTCGGTGTCTCTGGTTTGTCATCCTCATCTTCATCATCATCATCATCGTCATCATCATCGTCATCATCGCCTGTGCTAATTTCATCAGAGTATTCTGTCTCCAGATCTACAAGATAAGATTAAGAAAAATTAAATATTTTTCTGTGTATAAGAAGCATTATAGCTTTATCTTTCATCCTTACGGAGCCATTAAAATAAACTACCAGTAACACACTGCGGTCAATTTAATAGACTTTCCCCTCAAATTATTGGTCTTTGCCTAAATCAGAAATCTTGAGTTCAAAACACAAAAAAATTGATGTAAAAATATGCCTCCGTTATTACGACTAATAATAATGATAATTTCTATTTTAAGAATAAGGCCAATAATTTTGAGGTTGGAGAAAGTCCATTAAATGCCAGAAACATTAGTGTCTGCAGTTCTGTTTACATGCCAACACAAGCGCAAAAATTATGGGTTCATTCTATTGACATAGCTTTAAAAATAAGGCTTGTTTGCATAATTGCAAAGGCTTTCTGAAGCTTTCTGAATGGCTCGCCTAAGTCACCTAAGTGAAATCTTTCTGATTTTTTTTACCCCAACTTTTCAGTCGTAATTTATCTTTCTATCATTTTTACGATCGAGGAAAACAACATGTACGAATTCTGAAGAAACAAATCAAAACTACCTGAGTTACCGCCCTTTTTTTAATGTGGGTAGGAATGTAAATTAGCGCCTGCGGTCCGCTTGATGATTAACCATATCTCATGCGGCTCGCTTCTCAAAAAAGGTTGCCCATGCCTGTTGTAGAGGCATGTGTAGAGCATTTTTAAACCTGGCGGAGCCCAACCCTCTCCAGGTGTGAACACAACCAATTTGTTTCTATAAAGGAAGAATCGACTCCAATACTAGACTGGTACTTTTTTTTATCGACCTCGAAAGGATGAAAGGCAAAGTTGATCACGGCGGAAATTGAACCTAGAGCGCGCAGTTAGTTGGGAAAAATACCATAAAGCATTCTATCCAACGTCTTAATGACTCTGAAAATTAGCCTTATCAATATAAATACAAACACTTAAAATAAATCAGTTTTGCATCGTAGAAGCAAGGGCTGTTTTGTATGAAAAGTGTTAAAATAGTTATCATCTCTGATAATTAGATATTGATACTTCATTGATATTTAAAAATCTAATTTCTTATACCACCACAAATGTATCAGCCCTCTGTAGAGCTTAAAATACCATAATGTAAGTGCCGTAACAACATCATTTGAAATACTCTAACTAGATTCGTTCTAAAGATATCTTAAGTTAAATCAGCCATTTTAAAACAACATGGCTACTACAGAATTTATTTTATTATTTGTTAAACGTTTTAAATATTCTAGAATCATCTCAGCAGACGAAATTGATGGATACATAGTTGCAAAACTGCTATTGAATGATTTCTTGTACCATACAGCTTTCTCTAATAATCCTATCACAGCAGTAGTAATCATTGTAGGAAACATTCTGCGACAACAGAATCATATATTTACTTTTAGCTTCGTTCTTTTTCCGGTCTGCTGGTGTCCTGTTTCGATTTCATGATTAATGGCGAGCAATTTGATTTCCTTACTTCGTTAATGCAAGTAGATAAACAAACTTTAGGTTTGGCGATTTGGCAATGCATTTTTAAGTGGTCACTAATTTGTTAAAGTCACTGTGGTCAAGGACGTTACATTCCGGTCGGCAGCCATCTAATCAATAATCGTTTGCAAGAACAACATACTGTGTAAAGCGTCTATCAGGATTTGACTTAAGACTACATGCTTGACTATCTATCATGTTGGAAAACAATCAGACTTGTGTGTTTCTACTGCACGGCGTTGTGTCATTTTAGCATAGCCATGGTTTGAAAGTTAGCTTGTGTGAAAAGTAGGAAGTTGTTGTTTCTAACCGTAGTATCAGTGTTTTAAATATTAATCCTAGGTCTCAATTAATCTTAGATCTATTTTGTATTTGCTAGTCCCGGAAGAAATTGCTATGCCTATAGTTATCATAGGCCCTCCAAGACTGGAAAACCTCATGAGATATAACGGATCTCTGAGTCTATAGAAGAATAGGTTGATCTAATTTTCATTGTAATGTAGACCTTAGCTAGGAAGTGTTTATAACTAATGACCATAAACAGTCCAAGCCAATTTGACAACCCTGTAAATCCATGCGCTGTGTGAGTTGTGCTAGTGAATTGAAAGTGTATTGCATCATAATATATTTATTTCAACCAAAACACACGGAACTGTCTTTTCACTTCTTTGCTTAAGAGTGTTTAACTTGAATCATCGGATAATTTTCTCCTCCTCATTGCAATCATATTTACGTGAACTGCCCCAATTCCTGCCAAACCTTTCATTGTGCAACGATTCGTTCAATGAAAACAAAATACATTTGAAAAAATTGAAATTGTTGGCAATTGAGGAGTTTATAGATTATTTTTTAATAATGATTTCTACATTAGGCAGCACAAGGCCAGCAATTCGGAGGAGGGGTCTAATAAATCGACCCCTGTACATTACTGGTACTATATTTTATCGATCCTGTAAGGATAAAGGGCAAAGCTAACCTCGGCGGGATTTGAACTCAGAATGTAAAGAGCCGAGTTCAAATCCCGCCGTGGTTAGCTTTGTCTTTCATCTTTACGAATAATAACTATGTCCACTGGACAATTGTGGCTTCAGAAACGCAAAACCTTTTGTAAGAATAAAAGTAATAATCAAAGAATCTCTATAAAGGTCAGTGGTTCCCGATCTTTCGTACATCATGCCCCACGTCAACATTTAAAAAATTCTCATGCCCTCCTCCCCATTGTTATTAAAATGCCCCTTTTGGAATGCAAACAGCGACGATAAACTGCAAAGTGCAAACAAATTGGCGTATAGTTGGTGCCAGATGCGCAATAACATGTCTGGAAGAGGAGGTGAGGCAGGAGTTCCTGACAGTAATGTGTTCCAAAGTTATTTTGGTGTAAAAGTAATAAGATAAAATCTGAAGTTGTTCTCATTAACATTATTTTCAAATCCCCTCCTGCCCCTTAAATATTCAAATTGCCTCCCATTTTGGGTAGGTGTTCTTTAATGAAAGACTTAGCAGATAAAACTGACATCACAAATCTTACAATATTTTAAAGCGGGCCTTTGGATAACGTTTTTAATGTATATTTTAAACTTCAATAATTCATCAATTTGTGTTTTGATAATAATTATTTCTATGATTGGCACAAAGCCAGCAATTTGGGGGAAGGGAAAGTCGATTATGTCGACCCCAGCGCATTACTGGTACTTTATTTTAACGATTCCGTAAGTATGAAATGTAAAGTTGATCTCTGCGAGATTTTAATTAAATGCCGTAAAGCATTTTCTTCGAAGCTCTACCAATTCTGCCAAAACACCGCCCTAAATATGATACTAATGGTTTCTGATTTAGGCACAAGGCCAGCAATTTGTGGGGAGGGGAAACAGATTATATCGATCCCTGTACTTACTGGTATTTTATTTTATCAACCCAGTAAGGATTAAAGGCAAAGCTAACTTCGATGGGATTTGAACTCAGAACGTAAAGGGCTGTAACTTTCTGCCACGCAGCAGGTGTCCGACACTCTACAGATTCTGCCAATCATGGTTTCTGATTCAGGCACAAGGTCAACACTTTTGGGGTAAAGTGAAAGTCGATTAAATCGACCGCAGCACATTACTGGTACTTTATATTATTGACCTTAGACGAATGAAAGGACCGTAGCGGGGTTTAAACTCAGAAGGCAAACGGCCGTAATTAAATACCATAAAGTAGTATGTCGATATATGTCCTCAAATACCGCCCGCACCCTGTATGTTGTTTGATACCCTAACGATTCTGCCACCGCCCCACCGCTCCACCATCCCAACCCCTCCACCCCCTCTACTGCGTAACCACCCTACCGTCCCACCGCTCCACTAGCCCTAACACTCCACTACCACACCGAACGACTTCCCCATTAGTCCACTGCCCCACCGTCCCACTATTCCACAATCCCACCACTTTACCCGCCCCAACGCCCCGCCATCCCGTCACCCTACTGCTCCACCGATCCACCGTCCCACCGTCCCACCGTCCCACCGTCCCACCGCCCTAAATAATGATAATATTAACGGATTTAGACAACAACAACAACAACAAAAGAAACGTCCCTCTCTCTAATAACGTTTGGAAGGGAATATTTACCTAGTGTGTGTTAGAGAGAACTTGAAATAGAGGTAAATCTCTTATTTACATTTGACAGTAAGAAGCCGACAGAAAACACAGCATGATATATTTATGATTACCCCCTACAATCTATTGTTTCTAGTTAGAGCGATAATCTTTCTAGTTTCTAGGTTGAAATCAATGTTTTATTACTCGTTGATAAATATCAATTCTATTTCACTCCTTCACACCCTGTCTGTCCCCCTCTCTCTCTCTCTCTCTCTCTCTCTCTCTCTCTCTCTCTCTCTCTCTCTCTCTCTATATATATATATATATATATATATATATATTTAATATAGATGGGATTCTACAGGACTAGAACTGTTTCATTCTTTAGAAATCATCAGGAATCTCTGTATATATATATTTATATATATTGACATATATATATATATTAATATATATATATATAATATATATATATATAATATATATATATATATATATATATATATATATATATATATATATATATATATATATATAACGAAAGAAGTGTGGTAAGGAACCAGATGGACCATAATGCACCAGAGTACTCAATACTTAGGGTAGTAGAGTGGGTAATAGGAAAATGTTTAACCCCCGACGGCAGAGCTCAAGCCCTTTCGACGGCTATTTCTGCACTCCAGAAATAGCCGTCGAAATGGCTTGAGCTCTGCCGTCGGGGTTAAACATTTTCCTATATATATATATATATTGATATATATATCAACGAACTCCAACCAAAATTAAACAGAAAATATGAGTGGAATAGCAACATCACAACTAGTAATTAAGGACTAAATGAAGACATACAGACACACACAAAAACAAACTAACAAAACAAATCAGAGACACACAGATAGAACAAATAACCAACTGGTGACAAGTAAATAAATACATGAATAAATAAATAAACACACACACACACCCGGATGTAACTAATGAGCAAACTATGCACACAACACACAACACAAAAACAAGATGGTGTATGATATAACAAAGGAGAGACACAAAATAAAAACCTAGTCACTGAGTTGATCACAGGATGTGTGACGAAAGAGCTTTGCCAATATATAATCAACCTTCCGGTTATCGAACCAACCATCCGACCAACCGGAAATTTATAATAAATTGAAGTGAAAACCAACAGGTGCGTGTGTTTTTATTACCACCATGGCCCTCCCAAAGTATAACAATATATATATATAATTGAATAAACAAGAGAGATGAACACTAATATAAACATACATGTGTTCGAATCGTAAAGATTAGGTTAGCTAGGGTGAAAAAAATAATAACTACAACAATATGGTTTGTCAGACTTAATTTTAAGTAGTAAATTAAGAAAAATAACAGACCTATATCGGGCAACCGCCTGGTAACAACAAGACAGTTTTGAAAACTGTTTCGCAACATCTTATTAAGTGAAGTCAACACGTTTCTCTGCTCCTCAGTAGCTGTTGGGAAATTAGTGATCCTTTCACTTCTAAAAATATTAGAAGACTGAATTATGTGCGATATGAATAGCGCACGTGTCTCCGGAACCCAGCTTGTCTCGAAATCTCATGCCGCTAAAAATAGCAGCCTAGTTAACGAGACATTAAAATTAGCTCTACATGATGGAGCCGACAAATATATAGCGAGTTAGAAACTCAGAGTAGTCGCTTACAATTAAATAGCTCTAAGCAAAAAGCTTTTCCGAGCCGTATATATATATATATATATAAATATATATATATATCGTTTTGTTTTTGGCCCCGCCGAAATACGATATCGTTGAAATTATATTTGTATGAAACAGTTCTAGTCCTGTAGAAACTATTTCTATATTAAAT
>OZ024751.1:24998864-25011364 GCA_964016885.1 Eledone cirrhosa
TATGCGTTTGTGCATATGTTTGAGAAACTGATGTGAGGCCTACAGCAAAAAATACGGCAAAAGTCCACAAATATCCCTGATACCACCATCCTTACCCTTTAATCCACTTCCTGTCTTACTACCCACCCCCATTATCGTCACCACCAGCATATTGGTCATTGGCATCATCGTCATCATTATCAGCACCATACTTTTAATCTAGTTAAGTTCTTCTATGAGTGACCGCGTCTATCAACGCCCTCTAACAGCCCTTCATACAATCAAGTTGTTTTGTCTAAACAATTGTTGTTGTATTTGTTGTTGTAGTTGTTTTAGCTGTTGTAGTTGTTTTTGTTGTAGTTGTCATCATTCTTTAAAGGTTATCAGCGTCACACAATAAACAATTTACTGAATTAAAATGTCAGCTAGATTTCCTCAACCAATTTAATTAGTTCTACCTGATATACACAGGTGTAGACATGCTACATTTGCTGCAAGTCACATTTTAATAATTGACCTGTTGGAGCTGATTCTAATAACAGACTTCGTTGACTGTACAATGAAATACAATGAAATACAGCAATTACACCATGGAAGAAATATTTCAGACATTACCCCCCCCGCCCCCCCAAACACACACATACACAGACACAAACACACACATACATACACATATACACACACGCGCACACATACATACATCCACACACACACACACACAGACATACACATAAACACGCACGCACACAAACACACACTCAAACATACACATACACACACGCGAATGTTCCAGTTGAACCGATCAACGGAACAGCCTGCTCGTGAAATTAACGTGCAAGTAACTGGGTATTCCACAGACACGTGTACCCCCACTCAACGTAGTTCTCAGGGTGATTGAATGTGACACTGAATGTAACAAGTCTTGCCCTTCCAATTATAGGTACAACTCATTTTTGCCAGCTGAGTGGACTGGGGTAGCGTGAAATAAAGTCGCCCAGAATCGAACTCATGTATTTTTCCCCCTTTACAAATATTTCTATACAATGACTAACAGAAATCCGCCGTGCTGGTGACAGGGTGTCTGTTAGTTCTGTATAAACTAAGGGAAGAGTATTTGATGTGGAGGGTATGTAATCACAGCAGAGTTGTTTTCTCTTTATTTTCTGTTCTGTCAAGAAACCAAAGTCTCTTCGTATTATCTTGTCACTATAAACCACATAAATTCTTCCATAAAACTGGATCGATAGCTTGGAATAGTCCTTCACAAAGGAACGAAAATATAGCAATTTATTTTCATAGAACTACGCAATATTTCGTTTCGGTATTATAAAAAAAAATATATAGCTACTCTTTTAGTTCTTTGAAAGATGTGAAGAGATAGTCTTGTTAATAGCAGACGGCCTAGACAGGTGAAAAATTACTTTTCCAATCGATAAGGTATTTGATGGAAATGATAAATAGATGTGTGGGATGGCCTCGTCTGAAATATATATGTGAATAAGAAAGCATAGAGTACATAGCAAATAAATCCTGTCTTAAAAAATGTTTGTTTAACCTAATCTATTGTATCTAAAATCACATCATCTAATGAGTCCCTTTTCAAGAGGTTGGCATGTGATTTGAAGATGGTTTGGCTGCTATTCCTAGCAAGTGAAGCATCCAACTTGAGCGCATCTTCGTTTGCTTATTATAGAAATATTAACAGATATCCAACTATTATTATAGTTCTCTGCACCATGGCGACTATATTTTCAAATTTCAAACTTTCCAATGTTTTTGCAAGTCAACCAGGTTTATCTATACGGTAATAAATAGCCAGAGATCCTCTAGCTTACCGCACTTGTCCAGCATAAGAGAGATGCGTGTTTCAATTTTCCGTAGACATCTCTGCCCATTTTGTTCCGTACCCAGGGAGTACTTTACCTGATTTATTCACCTGTTATAGTTATCAACCAGTATCGGTAGAGGGTCGGACGCCATGCTTTGCAGCAAAGAGTTACGGCCCTTTATGCTCTGAGTTCAAATCCCGCCAAGGTTAACTTTGCCTTTCAATCTTACGGGGTCGATAAAATAAAGCACCAGTAATGTATTGGGTAATTGCTGGCCTTGTGCCAAAAGTAGAAACAATTATTATAGTTACCTGCAAAGGGCGGTGAATTGGCAATATCGGTAGAGGGTCGGATATGCTTTCCAGCGTAGTTACATCCCTTTACGATCTGAGTTCAAATGCCACCGAGGTTAACTTTGCCTTTCATCCTTACGGAGTCGATAAAATAAAGTACCAGTAATGTATTGGGTAATTGCTGGCCTTGTGCCAAAATTAGAAACAATTATTATAGTTATCTGCCTTGTGGTGACTTTATTTCCCAATGCTTCTTAAATCACCCAATGCAATAGTGTAAAAAAAAACAAAAAAAACAAAATGGTTTAAAACTTGGCAGCCTGCTCCGTTAAGGAATGAAACAATTCTTCTTTGGAACATCTCTTCTGTCAGTATGACGTTGAATGAAGAACCAGGTCACACGCATGGCTAAGTAACATCGGAAGATTATGTTCCAGCTATACACTGAGTGTCGAAAACCTATTTACTTAAAACCATTGTGAAATCAATAATGTGATTAAAGGTTAAAAACAACTTTGAAATACACAATATTTTTGAAATGTACTGACAGTTTATGTGGAATATTATCAGAACAACGTGGGTGCCTCAGATATCTAGATGGCTATGACCAAAATAAAGTGACTGGGGAGAGGATTAATAGAATTCCACATGGACATAAGCTGAGGTTTGATCAACTTCGGTCGGGTCACTTGGATGGGAGTGTAGATTGTAAAACTTGAACCACTCAGTGACTCAAGGATTCAAGATACAACAGTGGTAATATGTCCAAGTACTCGTTTACATAAGGAGGCGCGTGGCCCAGTCGAAAGGGGCTTGGATTTACGATCGTAATACCGTGGGTTCAGTTTTGGGGCGAAATAGTTCATTTCACGTTGCTCCAGTATACTCAGCTGAAAATGAGTACCAACAATAGCTGGGGGTTTAACCATTCGATGGACTGGCGTCCTGTCCAGGAGGAGTCTTGTACACTCAGTTGCTTCACGCCATGAAACCGGGATAAGCATCAGTCTAACGAGCCTTCTGGCTTGAGACAGACTTTAGATTTAGACTCGTATACATGGATGTATATAATTGTTTCTACTTTTGGCACAACGCCAGCAATTATCCCAGTGTATTACTGGTACTTTATTTTATCGACCCCATAAGGCTGAAAGGCAAAGTTAACCTCGACGGGATTTGAACTTAGAATGGCAAGAAGGGCCGTAACACTTTGCTGCAAAGCATGGCGACAGACCCTCTACCGACACTGCCAATCCACCGCCCTTGGATGTATATAATTAAAACAAATAGATGTGGTTCGATAAAGTAAAATAAAAAATATATGCTTCTCTTTGAGCACAACATAAAATCAAAAGTTCGCTGGTCGTCCCCTTAATAAGGCCTATGGAACTCTGGAAATTACAGGAATGAGAAAGAGAAGAATCACCAAAAACAACGTGAAAGTAGTATAGAGGGAATCTAGATGACTCTGGCGGAAAAACAAGTGACTACATGGTTACTAGAATGGTACTTGGACACAGGCTGAGGATTGAGAGAGTTGGGTTAATTCACCAGAATGAAGGTACATGTAAAACCTGAAAAACTTAGTGACTCTAGGCCAGAACATGGATATGATGTACAGTAGAAGTTGTACGAAGAACTTAAGACAAAGTGAACGATGGAAGGCGATAATAGGTTAGATAAACGACAATATTTCATGTATATTAAAGATGCTTCAGATCTCTTGAGTAGTCTGTTCAGTACAGCACACATGTATAAATGAAGGTACACACACAGACACACAGTTCAGAATTAGCCGTCGAAACGGCTTCAGCTAAGCCGTCGGGGTCCTACTCGTTCCTATTACCCACTCTACTAACCTAAGTATTGAGTACTTTGGTGCGTTATGGTCCACCTGGTTCCTTACCACATTTCCTTCGTTATATATATATATATATATATATATATATATATATATATATATATAGTTTTAATATAGATGAGATTCTACAGGACTAGAACTGTTTCATTCATTAGAAATCATCAGGAATCTGGGTATCAAAAAATAAAGATGGTATTTATAGGTCTCTATTTTTTGATACCCAGATTCCTGATGATTTCTAATGAATGAAACAGTTCTAGTCCTGTAGAATCTCATCTATATTAAAACTTTTATACTCTGCTATGTATTGAGTACCTTACTTACTGTGGTTACCTCCGATTCAACCCGGAATAACGTATATATATATATATATTATAAACATAAACATTATATATATATCTATATATCTATATATATAATGTTTATGTTTATAATATATATATATATATATATATATATATATATATATATATATATATATATATATATATTATAAACATAAACATTATATATATATCTATACATCTCTATATATATATATACAATTCAATACATTAACAGAAAAAGCCTTAAGCGATACTCTGACCAACTCCATCTCACTCAACAAACATTAGGATATACCTAAGTATTTTCCCAATTTAATGTTTGGGGTGCTAACTAATCAGTATTTCGTGGATAGCTGGTTGTAGTATTTTATATGAGACATTATTAATATATATATATTATATTATAATCATAAACATTATATATATATATATATATATGTGTGTGTGTATATACACACATACAGATGTTCACTGACGCACACACATATCTATGTGTACACACACACGCACACACACACACACACACACACACACACACACACACACACACACACATATATATATATCTTTAGAATTCATTTTAAATTTGATGTCTCTAAAGCAAGCAGAAGAAAGATATTTATTTAGATTCCTTCCATGGCTGTCAACAGATATAAACGACATACCATTGTCACCAAGCAGGACAAAGAACGGTAGGAGAGAGAGAGGGGGAGAGAGAGAGAGTGAGAGAGTGAGAGAGAGAGAGAGAGAGAAAGAGAGAGGGATAGAGGGTTAGAGAGAGAGGAGGGAGAAAGAATGGGAGAGAGAGAGGAGGGAGAGAGAACGGGAGAGAGAGAGAGGGGTAGGAGAGAGAATGGGAGAGAGAGAGAGAGGAGGGAGAGAGAGGGGTCTATTGACGGTGGCTCTTATATTCGTAATGAAGAACCTACTACATGGTTGTAGCTAAATCTGCTAAAAATAGCAGGCAATTCTCTGTCAACACACGCTGTACCCTCATAAAAATAGGACATTGGATAACGTAGTCTAATTTTTACTGCTTGTGTATATATTTATTTATTTATTTATTTATTTATTTATATTTCTCTTAAGTCAGTATTGTTTGTTTGGGTGTTGTTGTTATTCCATTTATTTTTTTCTGTTTAGTTTTGGCTTTCTAAGCTCTATTTCGCTCGCTTCTTGATTTGCCTACTTGTTGGGTCATTTCTATGTTTAGATATTATTTTAATTTCTATGTTGTCTATGTTCCCGTCATGTTTTTGTCTGGCGTATTCGTATAGTACTGAGCCGTTTTTTGTCCTTTTAATTCAACCCCAGTGTTGGTCTATTCTTTCTCCTATGCTTCGAGCTGTCTCACCTATGTATGTCGTTGTCAAGTTTCTGCAAGTACCCTCTGTACATCTTATGCTATAGACTACATTTCTAGTTTTACAGTTTATCTGGGGGTTCACCTTACATATAACACATTCCTTATTAGTACAGTGGGTTTTCTTAAAGGGGTAAGTTTTGCTGATCTGGGATTTTATGGTAGTTCCTGGCTTTTCTACCACTTTAATCTTTAAGTGGGTCTTTCTTAGGGCCTTTCTACATTGGTTAGGTAATTTACCCCCAGGGGTAGCATCCACGAACATGACACTCTGGTATCTCTGGTTGTCGTACTATGAGGTGGCTTTCCCTATCTTATATTTAGTCCTATCTAAGCTATTCCATGATTTGCTCCTGTATAATGGGAAAATTCCTTTCATGTCCAGTTCTATGAGGGCCTTATACTTCTCCGTAGCTCCTTTGTATACTATGATTCTGTTTCTTTGGTTGTAGCCAGAGAACTGCATGCGGTTGATGAAGTGTTGGATGTGTCTTTCCATTTCAGTTGGGTCGCACATGGGACACGTTCTACATCACTCGTACCAAGTCTGCGATCTGAATATTAAACTTAGCACTACTGGACATTGCTGAGTTTTTGAGTATCAGGTATTTGGAGGCCATGGGTTTAGCATAGTGTGAGTGGAGAATTTGGGCCTCTCTTCTATAGTGTTAATCCAGAGTTCCGTGTCTAATACAGGTAGTCTATTGTTAGGGTGTTTGGAAGGGTAGTCAACAGTTACAGTTATACTCTGGTGTATGGAGTTAGCTATCTACTGTATGCTTTCCATTGTGCTATATTCTAAATCACGTTCGTTACTACTCTCTTGTGGGGGGTGTTCTTATTACTCTATTCATATCGTCTACGTAACGAGAGTACATGACGAGGTCTATAGAGCTCTCTTCAAGGAGATCTTTGAGTCTCCTTTCCCACCATACCATAAATAAATTGGCAACATCACCACCTATGCTGACGCCAATAGCTGCCCCCTCATTCTGGGTGTAGATCTTTTCGTGAATTTAAACACATGGCCCTTTGGGGTAGTTTTAATACTAGCCCCTATTGCATGCGCAACCATTTTTCTCACCTGATTATTGTTTTTGGGTGTCCGTATGGCTTTGGTCCACCCATTCCACCTTCCCATGGGAGGCTTTTTTGCCATTGACGTTATGGTGGTGGTGGTGGTGGTGGTGGGGGGGGGGGGGTCTATCTCGAAAAGGTCTACTGGGCAGAAACGGCTAAGGTCATGGCTATCTAGGTACACGGTGTCATAAGTAAGTCTAAGAAGGAGGCCCAGTTCATCTGTGTCAACATCGCAGAACTTCACCTCACTCTCAGTGATTATATCCACACATATACTCACACACAATGTATACATGCATATATATATATGTGTTTATATATATATGTTTATATATATATATATATTAAAATAACCGATTACAGTTTAAGCAAAGAATCGCTGCTTTCACCCTTAACGGGATCTTCTTAACGGTTCTTATATATTTGATATATATTTATCCTTATCGAGCCCTCTTTGGATTTTAGTCTTCAAATTTATGATTATTAATATATATATATATATATATATATATATATATATATATATATATATATATATATATATATATATATATATATACATATATTCATATATATCCATATTTCTATATATGCGTTTAAATATATATGTTTATATATATAAACATATATATATATTAACACATATTTTTATATATGTGTTTATATATATATATATATATATATATATATATATATATATATATATATATATATATATATATATATATATTTATATATGTGTGTGTGTGTGTGTGTATTTGGAGAGGGCAGTCCCCAATAGAATATTTCTTTTACAGGCACTCTCCAAATCGAAATTTCAATTTTCAATTGCCTATTCTCTTTTCCCTGTCTTCCATTATATGTTTGGGTTCAACGTAACCCTGTTATGTGTATTTCTGAGGAAGTTGCCTGATGCGACCATCCTGTCTTGCATCGTAATTAGATGACTGAGCTTGGTCATCGAAATATGTATAGTGTTTTCACGAAATTAAAATTTTAAAGCAAATTTAATATATACTATCAGAAAAACCACCGTTGTGGTTAATAAAGAAAGTATTATTATTATTATTAGAGGCACAAAGCCAGCAATTACCCAGTGCATTACTGATAAAATAAAGTACCTGTAATACACTGGGTAATTGCTGGCCTTGTGCCTAAAGTAGAAACAATTATTATTATTATTATTATTACTATTATTATTATTATTATTATTATTATTATTATTATTGTTCTTTGAGTCTCAGTCATTGATGTTATTTAACTGGAAAGTTTGTTGAAATGAATATCAAGCCACTACCTGCAGCATCAGATATTCAGGACGTATCGGAGGGTTCTTGCTGTTCCCAGCAAGCATGTCTTTTGAAGTGTTCCAAAAAGCAGGGTGTATTGTCCCCTACATGTCGGCCTTGTGGCTAATAAATGAAATCTAATGCACTGGGTAATTTCTGGCCTTGTGCCTAAAGTAGAAACAATTATTAATATTATATATATATATATGATATGCTATCCAAGAGTAGACGATACATGATGACGATTGCTGTCTACAAATCGCTTTATTTTCGACCAACCTAAAACAAAATAAAACAAAACACAAAACTGCCGAAGTTTAGCCAGAGGCAAAAATGACCTAGAAAAATTTGTTGTAAAAAGGTCACAGTTAGGACGACAAGAACTTTTGGCGGTGGCTGAATTTTATAGCTTGTGTGTGGACACAACATAGAGATAGGATCATATGAAACCCCTCTAAAACTCAACAAATACAGACACATAAAGGGAAGTTAGTTTCTCATGTACATACATGGCAGACAGATAAATATGACCAAGGGATTAATAAAGACTTTATTCTAACTGATTAATAACTGGATAAATATTGCTATCATCGTATGGTATTAAATGTTAGTTATCTCACTCCATCACAAGCCAACTATTCCCTCACACCACCTCTTCCGTCCTATCTTTCTCCTTCCCTTACTTTTCTTTTATTCAACCTATTACTAGTAACTTCCTTATTTACGTCCCTTACTTCAAATCTTTTATGTGTGTGTATATATACATACATATATACATACATACATATATACATACATACATACATACACACACACACACACACACACACATATATATATATATATATATATATATATATATATATATATATATATATATATATGTGTATATATTCTGTAAAATACATACCAAGCTGGCATATATCTTCCTATATTTGTGATTACAACCACGGATCCAAGCAATATAGATATATATTTATAGTTGCATAGTTATATATATATCGACAGTCACCGACAGATCCAAGACCTCACTGGCTTAATGAGTGAGGTGGAGCTTGTCAAATCGGACCGAGCAAACAATGTTTCCATTGATCTTTCCAATTGCTAATACTATTTGTCGGTCCCAACTCCAGGAAGAAGTAGCAACGTGAGATAGGTGCCCCGTTGCAGGACATAACGCGTATATATATATATATATATATATATATATATATATATATATATATATAGGAACGAGTAGGACCCCGACGGCTGAGCTCAAGCCGTTTCGACGGCTAATTCAGGAATAAAAAAGTCCAGAATTAGCCGTCGAAACGGCTTGAGCTCAGCTGTCGGAGTCCTACTCGTTCCTATTACCCACTCTGCTACCCTAAGTATTGAGTACTTTGGTGCGTTATGGTCCACCTGGTTCTTTACCACATTTCCTTCGTTATATATAAATATATATATATATTCGGGCAGTGTTCTGAAAGTCTATTGAGTAAGGGTCCTTTGGCGAATAGTATTTCGTAACTCTCGGAAATACAAAGGTCACAACAATTATGGACTCCTGTGTAAGACCGCGCTCTCTGGAGTAGTTTCCATTTGAGCGTAAAGGAGATAGAGTTCCTTTTTATTTCCGAGAGTTATGAAATACTATTGGCCAAAGGACCCTTACTATATATATATATATATATATATATATATATATATATATATATATATATATATATATATAGAGAGAGAGAGAGAGAGAGAGATAAATATACACGGGTGTGTATGATTGTGTATAGAAGATTATATTAATAAAAAGAATTCCAACTTTGTTTGATTTACTCGCTTTATTTACAACCCTTTAAAATTTATAATGGTATTAGAATGAAATAGTATGGTAGAATATTAAATGTTAAGTGTTAAGTGTTAATTGAACAAGTACTTTCATGCTTTCGCAATCTTCAGGTTCATAATGTGTGGTGACAGTCAAGTTTGCAATTTTCAACTGTTGAAAATTGCAAACTTGACTGTCACCACACATTATGAACCTGAAGATTGCGAAAGCATGAAAGTACTTCTTCAATTAACACTTAACACTTAATATTCTACCATACTATTTCATTCTAATACCATTATAAATTTTAAAGGATTGTAAATAAAGCGAGTAAATCAGACAAAGTTGGAATTCCTTTTATTAATATATATATATATATATATATATATATATATATATATATATATATATATATATATATATATATATATATATATATATATGTGTGTGTGTGTGTCTGATGGTAGGTAGCTAAGATGGTTCCATAGGCGGTATGCCGGTTGAGCACTCTATGCTCTTACAGAGCAGAGTATGATATAATAGAAAACGAAAAATCAGTGATATATACATGTGTGTGAAAGCTTATACCTGTATATGTGCATATGTAATAATTGTTTCTACTTTTGGCACAAGGCCAGCAATTACCCAGTACATTACTGGTACTTTATTTTATCTACCCCGTAAGGATGAAAGGCAAAGTTAACCTTGGCGGGATTTGTGCATATATAATAATATCTGTACATCCATCTATATCTGTCACCCCCCCCCCCCACGCATATGTATAAGTTACTCATCTATAAATACTCTCTTTGTTATGCTACTAATAGTTACTCTCTCTCTCTCTCTCTCTCTGTCACTCCACCATCTCCCAATTCTCTTTTCATCCTTCAACTTGCATGAAAGGGGCTAAATAGGTTAATAAACCCTCCATTGACGGCTAATCCAGACTGATGACGAATTCCTTATCACCACACTACTACTACTACTACTACTACTACTACTACTACTACTACTACTACTACTACTACTACTACTACTACTACTACGACTCCTACCACCACCACCACCACTAATCAAGCTAATCAAGATATTACAATAATTATCAAACACGAGTGTATATAAACACAAATGTAGACATACCGGACACTATAATGAAATATTTGTATACACACTTTTGTAGATATTTTCCATCCATCCATCCACACATACACATGCACACACACATATATATATATATAATGCATGTATCTATATATGTAAGTATAAATGTAAATATATACATGCATACGAGCTGGTTTTGTTAAACATCCGAAGTGACATGAGCCATGGAGAAATCGAGCTGTGAGTTGGTTCTACTACCAAACATTCCACGGTATATTTGCAGTTAATGTGGCTTAATTTGCAAGTCAGCGGGTGGGCTTACCAGACATGGTAAAATGCATGTAGACACCCCCCCCCACCACCCTCCGCTGGGGATTACTCGAAATCGAGTTGCAGCCACCATCATCATCATCATCATCATCATCATCATCATCATCATCATCAATCATCATCATATATATATATAATTGTTTCTACTTTAGGCACGAGGCCAGCAATTACCCAGTACATTACTGGTACTTTATTTTATCGACCCCGTAAGGCTGAAAGGCAAAGTTAACCTCGGCGGGATTTGAACTCAGACTGTAAAGGGCCGTAACTCTATGCTAGAAAGCATAGAGTTACGGCTCCTTATTCTAGATGTGGAAATCGGCTCCTTATTCTAGATGTGGAAATCGGGTCCTTTGGCACCATACAGTGACGGCCTGTTCGGGCCTTAGTCCAGCTCCCAATTCCAAAGTTTGGTGCTAGTCCCTCCAGGATTTCCCATATGTGTATCACTGCGTATCTCACCCGTCTTCGTCCCCAATAGCTTATCTCCTCAATCGTCGCAATCCTCTTGGTGTAGCTTCGCTGGATTGCCTCAAGCTCCGTGGTTAGTTTGACACTATGGGATGACCACAGCTGGGAGCAATAGTCCAGGCGGCTTAGGACAAATGTCCTCCATCGTATCAACATGGTATCTCGGTCTCGTTCCCGGAAAGTCCTCAAGATCCAGCCAGCGAGTCGTCTGCTCATTGTCACCACCCTCATGATGTGTGAAGAAAAAGATGCATCGGCGCTCGTGTCCATTCCCAGGTCTCGTGTGTCGAGAATTTCGATCCCGCCTGGTCCAGTGTTGTGTTGTATTTGTATATTTGTATATATATATATATATATATATATATATATATATATATATATATATATTTAAGTGTTTCCGTAGAAAAGGTAAAAGAAAAACTCAATCACCCTGAACTTCCTCTTTTTACAAATTAACTCTTCCACTCAATACCCAGATCTCTTTATGAACACATACATATTACCACAACCATTATACACAATTAACACCCACTTATTTATTTTAATTATACCCACCCCGCCCCCTTTCTGTCATACTTTTAACACATACACACCGACCACCCTCTTTCTGTCCACCCTTCTTAACCTTTTAGAGACCCTGAATACTCCCCCCCTTTTTAACCTTTAACCCTTACTTTATCTACAACCACTAACACACACATATTCACTTTATTCACATATGCTTTGTCATAAACTTTCACTAACATTATCCCTTTTTCTTTCTACCTATTT
>OZ024751.1:25018864-25023864 GCA_964016885.1 Eledone cirrhosa
GGTACCTATGGTTCCTCCGTTGAAACCTGTTGGATGTAGGGTATGAGTAAATCAAGAAGCCAACCTAGTCATGAATAATGACGCACTGATTCTCCTTGAGGTTTGCAGTAAATGTCCAGTGTACAGGTAAATATAGAAAGTTGAACACCTAGAATCTTCATCTTCACAACTAGAGAAAGATCCATTTATTTCCAGATTCACCACTATAGATTAAAATTAAAGATTAAATATATGACTAACGCACGTACTGTCTCTTTAATTTTATTTACTAGACGCTCTTGTATTATCTGTCACATGCACTCCACCAAAAACTTTTAATTTTAATTTTGATTTTAATCTTAATTTGAATTATTGTACAATTATAGTATAACATAATATATGTCGCATCCAACACTGTAACCATGAAACTGTTGTCCACAATATGTATCTGTATGATTCTTCAGTGGAATAGGAGGTTAATTATATGTTCAAACATTATTAATAATGCTCCGAAGACTCCAAGCCTAGGTTTGGAAGAAACAATTGTCAGCAATTAAATGTTCTTACATAACTTTGATTCTTGTGTATTCTATATTACTGCTCTGTAGAACAACTGATGTTCTCACATTGAGCTATTTATCTTACTGGTAATAAGGTGGTAATAAATTACTAACCTTACCTGTTTATAGTTGTTTATAGTATAATATATACATATATACATAGCTATAAATAGTATCCTTAATATTATATATATATATATACATACATATGGATTTGTTATTGCTTGTGTGGTATGTAATTAACCTTTATGCTCTGATGAGTCCCACTTATAGTGCGGATGAAACAATGTTAGCAAGTAAAGATATGCATATGCTATAGGCGTTCTTTGTTATTTATTATATTATATATTACATATATATATATATATATATATATATATATATATATATATATATATATATATATATATATATATATATATATATATATATATATAGATATAGATATATAGAAATATATATATAGATATATGGATATATATATATAGATATATAGATATATATTGTATGTTCCTTCCCCAGTAAATTTATAAAAAGAGGATTAAAACGTAACACCTAATTTCCTTGGCATGTTATCTTGTAAAAGGTTAATAAGGCATGGCCGAATGTTTAACTAGTTTTATTCTTAGCCATTAGGTCTAGGGTTCGATCCCATTGTGTCATATTGGACAAATGACATTTACCATAGCTACAGAAAGGTACTTCTAAACTACAACTGATATTAATTGACAGTGATAATCATACCATCAGTGAAATCTTAGCTATGATATATCAGTTATGTAATGACGCGTTACACCTGATATATTACATCACTTATCTAACACAGACGGACCTTCTATGTTGATGTTATCTAAAATATTATGACATAGTGTATTCTCCAGTGTAACGACTGATATTATGTTGATGGTGATGACGATGGTGATGCTGATGATAACGATGATGATGATGTTGTTGCTGAGTGTGATGAAGATGTTTTGTTTTCACTGCAGCATATACAGAAAAGATTATAAGTACATGGTAGAGATAAAAGGTAATGTATGTATGTATGTATGTATGTATGTATGTATGTATGTATGTATGTATGTTATGTCAGGTCACCAGTTGGTGCTACTGGTAACATGTATCCCAGTACAACCTGTCTCATGGTCGGGTCGTTGGCGACTAAACTGGCAACCCCACCAAGGTTTCTTGGTGAGGAGGGTGACTTTGGACATCCTGCAGGACTAAAAACAAAACCTGTCAAAGGGCAAGGGAGCTCTTAAGACTCAATAGCCATCCAAAATCACCGGGAGAGATGACCCCTTAGCCTTTGTCAAGGCAGAATTCTAGGAGAAGGAAAACTCTGATATAACACCTGCAACCCTGATGGTATCCAATGATGTTGACTTGTTCTTCTTTTTGGTAAATATCATCTTGGTTAAGAGAGTGGGACTGGCTTTGTGCAGTGCCTTTGCTCACTATAAAAGCTTCACAGCACAGGCATTGCTTTATATCTGGAGATCTCTCTGCACTTGTCATCACATGGTACCATGGGCCCTGCACTATGTGTCAATAATGGTCACAAGTGTAGTCTTTGTGCCAGAGTTTTCAAGTCGCTGGCTGGACTAAAAAGTCACATTCGTTCAGCGCATCGGTAGGGGTTCTCCTACATGGATATAAAGTAGTGGCCGTACTCGAAAACGAGTTGGCAGCCACCATGTATGTATGTATGTATGTATGTATGTATGTATGTATGTTCTTCTGGTTTTATAATTTCTCAAAGTTTTACCAATAGAGAGAGAGTCGATTTCTAACAGAGACACAAGACTCTCTCAATGGAATTTACACATCAACTAGGTAGATATGTATGTATGCATGTGTAGATATGGATGTTATTGTATGTGTGGATGTGTATGTTTTGAGTTGTATGTGTGCATATGTATATGCTTTGTATCTGTACATGTGTATATGCAGTTATTAGATGCAACATTTTTGAAAAGTTTTACATATTTTTACTGTTCCATTAATGGATTGTACTTGTAATTTCCTAACTAGTTGTGTTCTTTCTGTTCCTGTGAAGCCTAGCTTCTCAAGATTTATATTGAGGCAGTTACTAACATACCCCAGTGCCCCAATAATCACAGGCATAAATCTGAAGGTGAAATCAGGGTGGAGTATCTGCAGATTTCTCATCAGTTCTGCATAAATATTCTCCTTGTATGTATGGATGTATGCATGTATGTTCTTCTGGTTTTATAATTTCACAGATTTTTACCAATAGAGAGAGAGTAGGTTTCTAACATAGACACAAGACTCTCTCATTGGAATATACACAACATCAACTAGGTAGATTATGTATGCATGCATGCATGCATGCATGTGTAGATATGGATGTTATTGTATGTGTGTATGTGTATGTTTTGAGTTGTATCTGTACATGTGTATATGTAGTTATTAGATAAATTTCGTAACACCTTAAGATGTCACCGGGTTCCTACAGAAACCGGTCATTGAAATGTGTATAGTGTTTGTAATAAATCTTTAAGGAATTTCACCAGTCCAGCCTCCTAATAGTTGACGCTGTGCCTAAATCAGAAACCATCATAGTATGAGTGGATGAGTGTTACACAAACACGTGGACTTTTAACGTAGTTTTGAGGGCAATTTAGTGTGACAAAGCAGGCTTTTGAATTCCATGTACAGTCCAACCTATATGATAGTGTAAGTGGTTGAGTACTCCGTATCTTTTGAATTACAGAAACACTCCATCCAATGGGTTTCCAAACAGTTTCCATCTACCAAATTGCATTCACAAGGCATGAGTCGAGCCGAGGCTGTGGTAAATTACATTTGACCAAGATATAACGTGGTGGGATCTAAATTAGAACTTTATGATTAAAATAGATTAAGTCTATCAGAGAAGAACAGAAACACTCATTGAACGGGCTTCCACACAGTTTCCGTTTACAAAATTACGTTAAAACTACGTTAATTAATTTCCGAGTAGCACATGTCTGGCAATTGACATGATCTGAGACTGTTGTACATGTCTGGTAAGTGACTTGATCTGAGATTGTGTTGTACATGTCTGGCAGGTGACTTGATCTGTGACTATGTTGTACATGTCTGGTAAGTGACTCGATCTGAGACTGTGTTGTACATGTCTAGCAAGTGACCTGATCTGAGACTGTGTTGTATATGTCTGGTAAGTGACATAATCTGAGACTGTGTTGTACATGTTTGGAAAGTGACATGATCTGAGACTGTGTTGTACATGTCTGGCAGGTGACTTGATCTAAGACTGTGTTGTACATGTCTGGCAGGTGACTTGATGTGAGACTGTGTTGTACATGTTTGGCAGGTGACATGATCTGAGACTGTGTTGTATATGTCTGGTAAGTGACTTGATCTGAGACTGTCTTGTACATGTCTGGCAAGTGACTTGATCTGAGACTGTGTTGTATATGTCTGGTAAGTGACATAATCTGAGACTGTGTTGTGTATGTCTGGTAAGTGAGATGATCTGAGACTGTGTTGTATATGTCTGGTTGGTGACTTGATGTGAGATTGTGTTGTACATGTCTGGCAAGTGACTTGATCTGAGACTGTGTTGTACATGTCTAGCAAGTGACTTGATCTGAGACTGTGTTGTACATGTCTGGCAGGTGACATGATCTGAGACTGTCTTGTACATGTCTGGCAAGTGACTTGATCTGAGACTGTGTTGTATATGTCTGCTAAGTGACATGATCTGAGACTGTGTTGTACATGTCTGGCAAGTGACTTGATCTGAGACTGTGTTGTATATGTCTGCTAAGTGACATGATCTGAGACTGTGTTGTACATGTCTGGCAAGTGACTTGATATGAGACTGTGTTGTACATGTCTGGTAGGTGACTTGATGTGAGATTGTGTTGTACATGTCTGGCAAGTGACTTGCTCTGAGACTGTGTTGTACATGTCTGGCAATGACTTGATCTGAGACTGTGTTGTACATGTCTGGTAAGTGACTTGATCTGAGACTGTATTGTACATGTCTAGCAGGTGACTTGATCTGAGACTGTGTTGAAACTAAAGCAATTACTGTATAGAAGAGTCATTTTAACCATTTAAAACATAGACTGTTAACTTTACATTATACACATCATTCTCTGCAATAATTGTTTACGCTAATTAAAGTTTATATTTAATCAACAGCCGTACCAATTCACATTGATGCAATTTACCATACAATTATCTAACAGTTTATTTTTAGCCACCAACAGCACCAGAGCCAGTTGAAATTACAGCAATGATACAAGAGACGTTAATAATTATTTTTCAATGTTTAATAAAGCATGTTTCATAAACATTGGGAAATTTTGCAATAATAACTTATAATTATGTATAAGCAAACATAATGAATGTGACGAGCCAAATTAATTAGACGTAGTGTATCTAAGAATACATTATTCAAATGTATCATTTCTCTTTTTATGACTA
>OZ024751.1:25033864-25041364 GCA_964016885.1 Eledone cirrhosa
ATATATATATATATATATATATATATATATATATATATATATATATACTCGTCGGGAGAAGTATATATATATATAAGAAAATGAGTTTTATTTTTAATTGAAAAAAAAAACACGTGTCCTACACAAGGGAGTGTATAAGGAAAAAAGATGAAATCGAAAATGCAACTGGAGGCTTTTAAAGAATATTAATTCTACTTTTGGAAAGCATAAGAACTGTGAAACCGGTAAAGGAAACAAATAAATATTCTTAAAAAGACTCCAGTTGCATTTTCTATTTCATCTTTTTTTCTTATGTCTATCTATCTATCTATCTATCTATCTATCTATCTATCTATCTATCTATACACATATATATATAATATATAAATATATATATACATATGTATATATAAGTATATATTATATATGTATATACATATATATATGTATATATATATATATAAATATATATGTGTATATATATATATATACATACATATATACACACACACACACACACACACACATATATATATATATATATATAACAAAGGAATTGTGGTAAGGAACCAGATGGACCATAACGCACCAGAGTACTCAATACTTAGGGTAGTAGAGTGGGAAATAGGAAAAATTATGACCCAGACGGCAGAGCTCAAGCCGTTTCGACGGCTATTTCTGGACTCCAGAAATAGCCGTCGAAACGGCTTGAGCTCTGCCGTCAGGGTCATACATTTTCCTATATATATATATAAAACTATATATATATATATATATATATATACATATATGAAAAGAGTCAGGATCCCGACGGCTGAGCTCCGGCCGTTTCGTCAGCTAGATCCGAACTGAGCCACCAGTATTAGAAGGGCCGGACCTCAGCCGTCGGGGTCGTGACTCTTTTCATATTAGCCACTCTACAAGTATTGAGTAGTCTGGTGCGTCATGGTTTTCCTAGTACCATACCGTCTTTGTTATATATATATATATATATATATATAAATATATATATATATATATATATATATATAGGAACGAGTAGGACCCCGAGGGCTGAGCTCAAGCCGTTTCGACGGCTAATTCAGAATTAGCCGTCGAAACGGCTTGAGCTCAGCTGTCGGGGTCCTACTCGTTCCTATTACCCACTCTACTACCCTAAGTATTGAGTTTTTTGGTGCGTTATGGTCCACTTGGTTCCTTACCACATTTCCTTCGTTATATATATATATATATATATATATATATATATATATATATACCTATGTATGTATGTATGTATATATATATATATATATATATATATATATATATATATATATATATATATATATATATATATATATATATATATATAGTAATAATAATAAATTTGAAGACTAAAATCCAAAGAGGGCTCGATAAGGATAAATATATATCAAATATATAAGAAACGTAGAGCAAATATTTATTAAAATAACAGATTAAAGTTTAAGCAAAGAATCGCTGCTTTCACCCTTAACAGGATCTTCTGAAACTTATACTTTAATCTGTTATTTTAATAAATATTTGCTCTATGGTTCTATATATTTTCATATATATATTATCCTTATCCTCTTCGGATTTTAGTCTTCACATTTATTATTATTACTATATATATATATATATAAAAACTTGTTGTAACGGCTAGTAACTCGTTCATATATTTGCTTCTATCTATCTATCTATCTATCTATCTATCTATCTATCTATCTATCTATTTATATATATATAACCCTTTTTACTCGATTATATGTAAACTCCCCCCCTTTGTATTTGTCCCTTCTTTTTATGCCTTTATGGTAAATAAAGAAATCTATCTATTTATATATATATATATATATATATATATGTATGTATGTATATATATATATATATATATATATATATATATATATATATATATATATATATATATATATATATATATATTGGTAAACGGAATAGAAAATGCTGACAAATTGTTCACAGTTGAAAAATGGTTTAATTAGGAATAAAAGAGTATTAGTGATTGTATGGGTTAGTATTCAGTTGTGGTTAAAACCACAACTGAATACTAACCCATGCAATCACTAATACTCTTTTATTCCTAATTAAACCATTTTTCAACTGTGAACAATTTGTCAGCATTTTCTATTCCGTTTACCAATATATAATAACTTGTGTGTTACACCTCTATTCTTTTAACTATATATATATATATATATATATATATATATATATATATATATATATATATATACATATATGTATGTAGGTATGTATGTGTAGATATATATATTATATATATATTTTACACCCGCGCACACTTTTATTATTACTATATATATACATATGCATAAGAGTATATATGTATTTGAATATATATATATGCATATATATATATATATATATATATATATATATATATATATATATATATATATATATATATATATATATATATACTTATGTATATATATGAAACAGTTCTAGTCCTGTAGAAGCTCTTCTATATTAAAACTTTTATATTCTGTTATGCATTGAGTACCTTACTTACTGTGGTTACCTCCGATTCAACCCGGAATAACTTATATATATATATATATATATATATATATGTGTGCGTGTGTGTGTGTGTGTCTGTGTGTACTACACACACACACACACACAAATATATAGATTGATAGATAACGATAAACATTCACGTTTCGAGATTGCTATAATTCTCTATATATATGAATATTATTTGTTAAGCGTATTACCTAAATATTATTCTGTTGTTGGATCTTCATTCAGTTTTCAGTTTTTGTTAAACATTTCCCCTTCTATCTTAAACTATTACATAATACATTGATATTATATACTAAATACTAAATATAATATTTAGTTTTACCTGTGTAAAGTATGTTATATATTGTCATAGGTTTATGATACGAGAGTTTCATGCTCGGGCTGTTATAAATAAAATTTATCCCTTGCAACCAAATGCCAGGAATAGTTTGAAAACTGGAAAATGAATAAGCCTAGAAAGAACAATCTAACGTTACAAACACGGTAACATCACGTTATTATTATATATATATATATATATATATATATATATATATATATATATATATATATATATATATATACACATATATACATATATATATATATATATATATATATATATATATATATATATATATATATATACGTATGTATATATATATATGTATGTAGACAACATCAAAATATTCCTAACAAGCTCATATGTCCCAAGGCTCTCATACCATCAACACTATACACACAGAGCTGGCATATCTAAGAACTGACTAACTGCCTGATGAGGTCATAGCCATTCAATGGCTATCATCGAAATATATATAGCAGTAAATAAAGGATTATGAGTTCATGCAATTGACTTATGTTTCGTCACTATATATATATGTATATATGTAGAATTATAAGTTCGAAGAATAGTCAGTTAAAATTTATCCAATTTTTTTCTTCTTACTCCATAGAAATCCAGCAGATAAATAATATATATATTCCACTACGAGGAACAGTCAAATAAAATTTACCTACTATTTCCTGTTAGTCCGTAGAAATTAACTAACCAAATAAATCAATTAAACGGAGCTAAGTCTAAAATAAGAAAATATAGACAAACATTACCGAAAATTCTCCCAGCCCCGACTATCGATAATTTCGCTCGTACTTTGTAGAAATGTCTAATCGTTGCATTATCCACGAGGCTCCGAGCTTTTCAAGAGACTCTCTCAGTTAGGACCGACATTTCCAAATAGATCCCAGTTAGTAACGAATTCAAAAGGGGTGAATAACATCACGTTGATGGTGGTCAAGAAAGAAGTGTTGTGAAGAGCAGGCAGGTGGCAAGTAAGTTCAAATAATTATTAATCAGAGCTATATAAAATTATAAGTTTGAAGAACAGTCAGACAAAATTTATCCAATTTTTTCTTCATAGTCCATAGAAATCAACCAGATAAATAATCATTTAAACGGAGCTAAGTCTAAAATGTAACTTTGAAGAAATATTATAGGTAAATGTTATCGATATACGCCTATGAGAAATAGTCAGATAAAATCTACACACACAGACACACACACATATATATATATAATATATATTTATTACATATATATATATATATGTGTGTGTGTGTGCGTGTATCTATATATAGTCAATATAAATATATGTACATATATAAATATATATATATACACACATATGTATACACACACAGACACACAAACATACATGCACACACACATACATATATGTGTGTGTCCCTTTATATGTGCCTGTATATATATATATATATATATATACACATATATACAGGCACATATAAAGGGACACACACATATATGTATGTGAGTGTGTGTGTGTGTGTGTGTGTGTGTGTGTGTGTGTATAGATATATGTGTGTATATATACATACATACATCTATGTATGTATGTATATATACACACATACATATATACATATATACACATTTATACATATATACACATTTATATAAAGAGAGAAATAACAATTTCCTATGTTACTCTGAAAACACGACCATGTTTAAGTTCGATATTCATCCTTAAGTTTTTATCTTCATATTTCACCATTAGACTTTTATGTTTGCTTTACAAAATACCTTAAGTGTTTTACAAGTTTTATATTTACACTGCCCCATCGTCAGAATAATTTTCTAGCATTCGTGAAATATTTTTCATCGAATATTTTATCACTGATATACAAACTAATATTTCATATCGTAGTCCTTTCTCCATTAATATAGTTTTCTCGTTTTTACTTCGAAATCTTTAAACTTCCTTCATTGCATAGAATTTCTAACGTTCCACATACACACACACATACACACACACACATATATATATACATAAACGTATAACTGACTTATGTAACAAACAGAGGATGTACACATAAAACTGTCTCTCTTCTTTATGATAAATTTATATATATATATATTCATTCGTATACGTATATATATATATTTTTATAAATATGTCCATATGTATATATATAAATATTTGTATTTATTTATGTATATATGTATATTTATTTAAATGTATGCACTTATATACCAGCAATATAATATCCTTACAATTGTGGCTTAAGGATGTCATATATTCTTCTTAAACCAGACATTTCGACCTCGATACTCACAAACCTCTGCATACATGTGAAAATGTTTCAGAAGATCCCGTTAAGGGTGAAAGCAGCGATTCTTTGCTTAAACTTTAATCTGTTATTTTAATAAATATATATATATATATATATATATATATGTATGTGTGTAAGATGTATTCATAAAAATTCATAAGGAATTCATTAAACAAACGTTTGTAAGCTAGGAAAGTTGAAAGTATTCCTCATCAGACCTAGATGGAATATAGTCTATTTGTTTTTTTATATACATATGTATATCCATATTCATGCGTATATATATATATATATATATATGTGTGTCTGATGGTAGCTAAGATGCTTCCATAGGCAGTATGTATATCCATATTCATGCGTGTATATATATATATATATATATATATGTGTGTGTCTGATGGTAGCTAAGATGCTTCCATAGGCGGTATGCCGGTTGAGCACTCTATGCTCTTACAGAGCAGAGTATGATAGAATAGAAAACGAAAAAATCAGTGATGCATCTGAACTCAATTTATTGTGTGTTACGTTGTTTCGCCGGCGGACCCCTCGAGACGCGATCATTGTGTGGATCTGTCTGATTCTGGATCCGCAGGTTCGACGGACATGTCTCATGATTTCGGAGCATATTCTCTCATATATATATATATATATAACGAAGGAAGTGTGGTAAGGAACCAGGTGGTCCAGAAATAGCCGTCGAAAACCAATAGTGATGTGAAAACCAATAGTGGCAGCATGCCCATCACAAAGTATAACAATATATATATATTTATATATAGGAAAATGTTCAAGACCCCGACTGCAGAGCTCTGCCATCGGGGTCTTGAATATTTTCCTATTATCCAAAATATTGAGTACTCTGGTGCGTTATGGTCCACCTGGTTCCTTACCACACTTCCTGTATATATACATATATACAATGATATTAAATAAATGGAAACTATATTTATAAAACCATATTTATTCTATTATATTTATGCCTTTCGCTTCGCTTTTCCTGCCTGCCGAATATGCGATTCTCGCTGAATCTTTATTAGTTTTTATTCTATTATATATGTTTCAAGGGTACCAAAACTTTGGATACCTTAACGGTTCAAGTTTTCCTTGAACCGTTAAGGTATCTTTTCTTGGTTATGTCAACATTTATAAAACAAATTTGTATTTTATCTGATGAAAGCGTACCAAAGTTTTGGTACCCTTGAAACATATATAATAGAATAAATATGGTTTTATAAATATAGTTTCCATTTATTTAATATCATTGAATATTATACTCCAGAAAACTTGTCGACTGCTCTAAATCAGTTATAAATATTTATATTTGTTCAATTACCAACAAATTGAATATCCCTTTTGCTTATATATATATATATATATATATATATATATATATATATATATATATATATATATATATATATATATATAGAGAGAGAGAGAGAGAGAGAGAGAGAGAGAAGGAGAAGGAGAAAGAATAAATAAGAATTAAAAACTAAATATTAAAGATTTAAAATTAAGTGTTCCGGTAAGTATTTTTTTTTATCTTCTCAACAAGGAAGATGAAAAAAGCTTATCTCAACACTTAATTTTAAATCTTTAATTTTTAGTTTTTAATTCTTACCAATTCTTTTTAATTGTAATACTCAACATTTGATAAGATGAATTTTAATAATACATGGAAACCGATAATATTTTATATACTTTATATACATTATAAAATTCTTTTTTAAAAAAGAATTGTCCCTCTCATTTTTTCAATAATGTCAATTTGACGATTCGAAGGAAGGGAAAACAAGAAAAACAGACCCTAAAATATATTTTCCGTGCTATTTCCAGCATCACCATTTCTCTATAACCACTGTTTCGTATAGAACCTTACCTTTTCTAATACACACAACCACACACACACACACACACACACACACACACACACACACACACACACATATATATATATATATATATATAACATTGAAAGAGATAGAAGGCTAAACAATGCAAAATGGACTGTAAGATGAGGTTACAAAAAGTTAAATTTACCTGATCTTGGTTTTGTTGTTGTTTTATCTGGACAGATAAAACAACAACATTTTGCATTGTTTAGGCTTCTATCTCTTTCAACGTTATACACACACACACACACACACACACACACACACACACACACATATATATATATATATATATATATATATTTATTTATTAAAATAACAGATTAAAGTTTAAGCAAAGAATCGTTGCTTACACCCTTAACGGGATATTCTGGAACTATATAAAATATATGAGTCAGTATATATGTATATATATATATATATATATATATATATATATATATATTTG
>OZ024751.1:25051364-25056364 GCA_964016885.1 Eledone cirrhosa
TTGTAATATCGATGAATTGTAGAATATCGAGAAATATATAGAGAAAGATAAAGGGGAAGAGAGTGAGAGAGAGAGAGAGAGAGAGAGAGAGAGAGAGAGAGAGAGAGAGAGAGAGAGAGAGAGAGAGAGAGAGAGAGAGAGAGAGAGAGAGAGAGAGAGGGAGAAAAAGTGAGAATGAGAAATTGAAAGTTAAATACGTATTCTGTCCACCGAATACATAATATATATATATATATAATGTTCCTATATATATATATATATATATATATATATATATAGGAACAAGTAGGACCCCGACGGCTGAGCTCAACCCGTTTCGACAGCTAATTCAGTCCAGAATTAGCCGTCGAAACGGCTTGAGCTCAGCCGTCGGGCTCCTACTTGCTCCTATTACCCACTCTACTACCCTAAGTATTGAGTACTTTGGTGCGTTATGGTCCATCTGGTACCTTACCACATTTCCTTCGTTATGTATATATATATATATATATATATATATATATATATATATATATATATATATATATATAAATGGAAAAAATGAAATTTCATTTCTCACTCTTAGTACGGCTGATACTTAAATATATGTATGTATACGTACATACATATATGTATACAGACGTACAGTAGTATGTACATATATACATACATGTACACATATATATATATATGTACGTATGGGTTTACCGAACATTTATTATAATGCTCGGTTTGTTTGTAAACAAACAGCCCGAATGTTTAGCCGTACAGTGTTCGGCAACCATCGTTGCCCTTTTGTTCAACACTGATAAAGGAACGATGAACTAGTTTCATCAGCACCGTATACCTTCCTGTCAGTCGATTGAATGTTTGAAAGTATATACTTTCCTTATGCATATTAACGGCTGAGCATACATACTTATATATATATATATATATATATAGTGGTAGAACACTGGAAGGTAATATCCGTAGTGGTAGAGCACTCTGTCCATGGGACGAGTTAGGTAGAAGTGGTTACACAACAGTTAGTTCACCATACCGAGAACAATTATATGTATATATATATATATATATATAGTGGTAGAACACTGGAAGGTAATATCCGTAGTGGTAGAGCACTCAGTCCATGGGACGAGTTAGGTAGAAGTGGTTACACAACAGTTAGTTCACCATAGCCATTGTTAGCTTCAGTGAACCTTAAAAATCAGGAGTGGCACCCCAGGGTGAACTTGTCTATAGAATTCTTTCTGCCTTTGTTACTCTAAATATAGTTTTTAAAGAATTCCCTTTTCTTTAAACCCATCAACCATTGACATCCACCCATCCTAATCACCACCCTCTCATATAAATGTCACCATATTACTTGGACAGTCAGTTTCCTGATGATTTCTTCCGAATGAAACAGTTTTAGTCCTGTAGAAGCCATTTCTATACTAAATATTTATACTCTGCTTTGTATTGAGTACCTTACTTACTGTGGTTACCCCAATTGAACCCGGGATAAACATATATATATATATATAACGAAGGAAGTGTGGTAAGGAACCAGGTGGACCATAACGCACCAGAGTACTCAATACTTAGGGTAGTAGAGTGGGTAATAGGAAAAACCTCGACGGCAGAGTTTGTCTATTGTTACGATTTCTTTTCTTATTGCTGTTGTTGTTAGTGGGGGAGTAAGTAATTGGTTGCGAGAAGCCACTGTTAGCTAACGCCGTATTATATTATGTCAAATATAGCCTTATTAGAGGAGAGGGTAGAGATTCTAGTACAGATATTATTTACGAAGTTTTTAAAAATAGTAGGAGGGTGGCATGAATCCTTTTGTATGTAATTAAGTTCGAAAGCCATCACTAAGTCCAAGCCAAACGCAAGGGGCAGTCTGTCTTGTGGACTGTATATTGAAGAAAGGATAAATATTCTAAGGCGATTAGGCAATAGCGATTGCCTAAATTCATGAAATGAAATCTTCTCGTTTGTCCACATGTTTGGAAACACCCCTTGCATAACTACAAAGCTCCGGATTGAATAACAAAAACATTCTAATTTTCTAATCAACTCGAACATCTTTTCCGGACTTTCGCAGTTATCTCCCTTCCACCTTTCGCCCGTGGTTTTGCATTGCTTGGGTGAAGTGACCGTTTCTGCGCATGTGCGTTCATACAGTTGTTCTTTCTGTTCGTATAACCATGACCAGTCCGAACTGAAGATGGCATAAGGTGAAACAATTGTTCTCGGTATGGGGAACTAACTGTTGTTACTACTTCTACCAAACTCGTCCCATGGATTGAGTGCTCAACCACTACGGATATTACCTTCCAGTGTTCTACCTCTCTCTCTATCTCTGTATATATATATATATATATATATATATATATATATATATATATATATATATATATATATATATATATATATATATATATATATAGTTATTAAAATAAAAGATTAAATTTAAGCAAAGAATCGCTGCTTTCACCCTTAACGGGATCTTCTGAAACTAAAAAAATCAATTGATTTTTTTAGTTTCAGAAGATCCCGTTAAGGGTGAAAGCAGCGATTCTTTGCTTAAACTTTAATCTGTTATTTTAATAAATATTTGCTCTACGGTTCTTATATATTTCATATATATTTATCCTTATCGAGCCCTCTTTGGATTTTAGTCTTCAAATTTATTATTATTACTATAAATAAATAAATATATAATAAATATATAAGATATATATATATATAAGATATATATATATATATTTATATGTATATAGAAATATGATGTATATATTTATGTATATATATAAGCACCATATATATATGTATACAGAAACATCATGTATATATATTTATATGTATATATATAATATATATATATACATTTATATGTATATATATATAAAATGGTTTCTTATATTATAGGTATATATATTATATATTATATATATAAAATATAAACATTTCTATATATATATATATATACAATATATATATATTAATATGTATATATACTTATATATATATATATATATATATATATAAAATACATATATATTTATATGTATAATAGGGGTGGTTGTGGTGGTGGGGGGTCTAAACACAACCATTTTAAAGGAACCCTAATTCCACGGCATGCACAGAGTTTCAAGCAGTATTTTAAATGAAATATATGAAAATTAGGGTTATGTCACCCCTCGTACACCTCGCATAGATTCCCCCATAATTAAATACCCTCATTTTCTATATTAATCATATAATCTCTAAAACATATGCACATCTGATGAGTAAAGATAGCAAAAAGATAGATATATTAGGCAATTGGTAGGTAGGTACCCCTCCAACATGGTAAAATTACAACTTTTCAATATGTGTTAAATGAATTTGTTTTTAGAAAATGTATACGTTTGTTAAATGGTTTTCTTTTGTTTTTCAGATTATTACAGAGCTAAATTGTATTATAATTTTACAAAAATACTTACATTAATTTAAACCGTAATAATTTAAGTATATAAAATTATATAATTGTTTCTACCTTTTGGCACAAGGCCATAATGCCAACTAGAAGTAAAAGCCGTAATTCAGCATTTGGATTTCCTGCAGAGTTTCCTACAGCAAATGATCCCCTCAAAGGTTGATGTATTCCGACAATATTTATACATAAGAAAACGAAGAACAGATATCAAACATTTCACCCACAACGAAAGAATACTACCGGATTGTTGCTGCAGATGTGCAAACAATATGGGACACATTTTCTTTTCCTTTTATTGGGTTTGAGGGAATAGCACTAACAATTGAGAGATTGATTGAATCTGCTTATAGATTAAACAAAATACCTATCAAGCAAAGGGGGGATCATTTGGTAATATCCATCATACAAGGTGGTTAACACGTGCAAACAATTCTTCGCCTATATATTTCGGAAAAAAATCCCCTAAAGAATATTATGGATCCTGTTAAAATCAACGTAAGTTTATGCTCCAAGCTGATTCTGGATTAACTCTCACCCAAAGTTACATGAAGGTGCAAGTAATGTTTGGTATATGGCACATCTAATGCTAGATATGAATCAATATGATAAAGAAGTTATGGAGAAATCGTTAAAAACTAATTTATATTTTGCCCATCCGGAGAATATTTTACTGACTATGCTGAATGATGGAAGAAGACAAATTAGGGAAGTAGCAATTCAGCTAATTATTAAAAGCAATAACTTTTCCCCGAATGCCTCGTGAAGAATTAAGAAATTTTAAACTACCAGGCAAACTTAATTTTGAAGCACAGGATTATGTTGATTTGATTAACTGGGAAAATGAAGTTATAACATCCCCTACAGTTTTACGGAACTTTACAAATGTTGATCTTTTTAAAGCTCATTCAGGATCATTAAAATCAATACCTCTTCCATGTCATAGCAGAGGAGTCGAGCATGCTTTCAATTTAGTGACAAAAGTTCTGAAGTCAGAATAGGCTACGAAAATAGGCACAGATTTATATTAAATGTACAGAAATCAAGACAAAGTTTACCTCAATTTGACTGGAAAAGACAATGGTCATTTAATTAAATAGTAAATACTATTAATGCTTATTTTATGGTGTTCACTGTTCATGTGAGGTTCGTGCATAGGTTTATTTTATTGCTTATCATAATAGTCATTAAGAATTTACATTATTTATACGTTGAAAGGATTTTTTATGAAAAAAAAAACTAATACAAACTATATAAATAAATAGATTCCAATAACTGTTTTTTTTTTCAGGTAGGGGAGGAGGTTGCATAGGATCCATAAAAAGTTATATACGCAATATTTAACAAGTACAAAGTTAATAGCATTAAAACAAGTTTACAGTTCCTAAGATGTTCAGTATTCAAAACGCTGAATTAGGAGGGGGGGGGGGTATGCGAGGCGTAAAGGTGAGTGCACATTTTTTAAAATTTGTTAATTTATTTCTCACACCAAAATGAACACCAAGTAATATGTGGAATCAGAATATATAATTTCGACCCCCCACTAATGTGTGTATAT
>OZ024751.1:25063864-25066364 GCA_964016885.1 Eledone cirrhosa
CCAGAGTTAAGAGTTGGTTCGAATACCGAATTGAAGATAGCGATTTTGGCTTTTACACGTACCTCCCTTTTGGTTAATGAATGCTGAAGCCGGCGTATTATTGCATTAGCTCTTTACGTCCCTTTACGATCTGAGTTCAAATCCCGCCGAAGTTGACTTTGCCTTTCATCCTTACGGGGTCGATAAAATAAAGTACCATTAATGCACTGGGTAATTGCTGGCCTTGTGCCTAAAGTAGAAACAATTATTGCATTAGCTCTTGTAGTTCTTGCACTTAATTCAGCCTCCTGCCTTCTATCACTCGTGAAACGACCTCGAGATATTGAACATCTCCAGCTGCTCTCCATGCACTGCACATACTCTTTTGAGAGGACAAGTGCTACGAATATAGAACTTATAATACCAGGCAGAAGATCATTCCGAAGAATCTGATGGTTAGGCAGGACAAAGACAGCATTTCTATTGGTATTTTTATCGCTGATACTATCTGTCAGTCGTAACTCCTGACAGAAGCATAGTTGCTAATATCCACTACACATACCACCGACTGCTATCAATAACCACCTTCATCACAACAACTACCTTCTAATTTTCACTCTCTCTTATGTACACATATATACACCAGGTCCGAACACAAAGACACCAAAACCCCACTGTCACTGCCTCCGTCTCTCCCCTCTGCCCATCCCTCACTACTGTGAGCAAATGGGGGCCCACGCGCTGGCCACCTCGCGACCCTGGCGAACAGAATAGAGAAGGCACTTCCTTGTAGGTGCAAAACCCAAACCATTTGTCAGTAATCTTATCATGGAACCTATTTTACAGATCAGACCAAGGATCTATTAACAAGCCGCTAATCAGTAATTCTAACTATGTTTTCTCACAATTATCTCATCCAATGTGTCCAACGGTATATCTGTACATTTTAACGCCGATCATGTCAGATAAAACCAAAAGGAAGCAATGTTTCAATTTGTCTTTCCAGAGCTAATACTATCTGACTGTCGCTTTTTCTGGCAAAGGCATCACAACATTTCCTCTGACACAATGTGGGGCTTGAACTAAAAACGCACAGACCTGGAACAGATACCGAAACCTAACTTGTCCGACGCCTTGTCGATTCTACTCATCCACCGCCTCAAGTTGATGAGAAATAGATAAACTGAATTAATTTTGGAAAAAAAAAACACAAAAGAAAACGATTAAAAAAGACGGGAATTGTATTGGTATTTCAAAAAGGCAATTTCTTAACCCCACAACCTTACCTGCACCTATATTAAATATGTAGTTGAGAAAGAGGAAAAAACACCAATAAAATATACTTGCTGGCTTGGTTCCAAGACACAGAAGCGGCGGTTTATTGAAATATCAATGCAAACATTTTTTCTTCTTTTTTTTTCTATTAAAAATTAAGTCTTTCTGTCTATGTCTTACTAAGGGCCGAACACGTATATTTCACTGCAACATTGACCGCATTATAATTTATTTATATAATGGTGATGGATTGGCAGCATCGGTGGAGCGTCGGACACCATGCTTTGCAACATAGAGTTAAGGCCCTTTATGTTTTGAGTTTAAATCACGCCGAGGTTAACTTTGCATTTCATCCTCACGGGGTCGATAAAATAAAGCACCGGTAATGCACTGGGGTAATTGCTGGCCTTGTGCCAAAAAGTAGAACCAATTATAATTTATTTACATAAGGGTGAGGGATTGGCAGTATCAGTGGAGCGTCGGACAACATGCTTTGCAGCATAGAGTTACAGCCCTTTACAATCTGAATTCCAATCCTACCAAGGTTAGCTTTACCTTTCATCATTACGGGGTCGATAACATAAAATACCAGTTATGCATTGGGGTCGATTTAATCGACTCTCCTCCCCCCCAAAAATTGCTGGCTTTGTACCTAAAGTGGAAACAATTATCATTTATTCATATACAAGATGTAATATTAAGAAGAATTGTGTAGTAGTTTTTTTAATGAGGAATAAAACATAAAACTAGGTGGAAAACAAAGTACTAACAAAGTACTAAGTAAACAAAGTACTAAGTTATTAGAGAATCTGATATATGATAGGTCATATGATATGTATGGTGCTGTTATTTCTTTAAAGATGGATATTAAAAGAAATTAGACCGATACCCGGCATTGCCCAGAATATAAAGCATTAAGTTGCTGTCCTATCTGTTAAATAAGAATGAGGGTAATTTTGAATGAATATAATATTTCAAATACAATGTTTAAGTTATTTCTTATGGAGATAACAGGGTCTTTTGTACTTCCTAAAGTTTCACTTACATTTTAAATAACCCCCGATGAAAGTAAATTAATAAGACACACACACACTCACACACTGATACACACAAACACAAACACTCACGCACAAACATACACACACATACAGACTCACAAACACAAACACTCACGCATATACAGACTCACAAACACAAACATTCCCAAACAAACATACACATACATACCCTCAAACACTCCCAAACA
>OZ024751.1:25073864-25076364 GCA_964016885.1 Eledone cirrhosa
TCTCCATTATATATATCTGTGGCACCAGGCCAATGCATGATATTGATTTTTCTTTAGGTGTCATGTCTATATACATTCATTTACATTGTCTTACTTTAGTGTGGGTAAAGCAAAAACAAATATCATGAACTATTAAAATATCTATATAGTTATCTTTCTTGGGAGCATTGATAGCATAAAATTCTTTAACTTTAGCTTTTAAACCGGCCATATAAGGCCAGAATCCTCTAACCTCTTTCTGTTAAAACCAGCCGTAATCGGCCGGCCCCTCATACCAATGACAATAACTTCAAAATCTCGTAGCTTCATTATTATGTGAGATAAAGCCTTTGCTATGAAAATACAATAGTAAATATAGCATAAGGTAAATGCTAAAGAGTTAAATCTAATAACCTGCTCATGATGAGGGGTGTGGTGGGGGAAGGATATTTACATATTTCTTTCTTTGCTCCCCAAACAATCTATGAAAATATATCTTTATTATACTGCCAAATCATAAACTTAAAAATGTCCCACTCTAGTAAAACAATTATCTGTATGACTACTTCCAACATTGTGGTAGACTTAACGAGGAAATAAATGTTTTAGTTCTTTGGGAATTCGCCAGAATCGTAAAAAAAAAAAAAATATATATATCATTGCACACACACATAATTTTAGGTGATTCAGTAGATTTGTGGTTTACTGAAGAAGGTAACAATGTAAGCATATATATATATATATATATATATATATATATATATATATATATAATATACACACAGACACATGTATATATGTGTACATATGTGTGTGTATATATACACACATATATATGTATATATATAAATACACAGACACTCACACACACACACACACAAACACACACACACATATATATATATTTCTATATATGTTTTTCGACCTACTAAAACGAAGGTTTACGGCCAGGGTTATGGACTGTTGCTAGCAATTATTTATGGTAATAGTATTGTTTTCAGTAGATAGTTTAAATATATTACATAGCTATGAAAAAGGGAAAATATTGATTATATATATATATGAAGAATATTACGTGGTTGCACATGGGTTACACACACACACACACACACACACACACATATATATATATATATATATATAATAAATCAAGAAAGAAGAGTGACATGGTTTACTATACAATAAGGGCTTTATTCACATTGCTGACAATTGTTTCTCTGAACTGGTAGGTCTAGAGTTCGCTACCCGCCTGTTTTTGCGTCAATCGATCACCAATACTTTGTTATGACCAGTCTATTCATCAGAGCATGCGAGAATGAAGGATATACACAGGCATGGCTTCTGATGAATAGACTGGTTATAACAAAGTATTAGTGATCGATTGACGCAAAAACAGGCGGGTAGCGATCTCTAGACCTACCAGTTTAGAGAAACAATTGTCAGCAATGTGAATAAAGCCCTTATTGTATAGCAAACCATGTCACTCTACTTTCTTGATTTATTATTACTCCAAGTGTAAACTACATAGAAATCACCGCGTACTCGCAGCATCACTATGGAAACGTCTTGTTGAGTCAAACTTAGCCAAACGTTAATATTATTCACTACTCGGAGTATCCTAACTGGACTACATCTAAGTGGACTACCTATCACAATAATTTGTTATCCCGTATATATATATATATATATAATATATATATATAATATATATATATATATATATATGAAAGTGTCGGGACCTCAACATATGAGCCCTTGCCGTTTCAGCAGCTAGTTCTATATATATATATATATATATATATATATATATATAGAACTAGCTGCTAGCGTAAACCTCTTCAAATGAAGTTGATGTTTATTACGGTATGTCGAATATATTTATCTATAAAACTGTTTATATTGTATTTTGTCTGATGAAGGCATAGCATATTGTTAATATGATATCCCCGAAATATATATAATGAAATAAATATGGTTTTATAAATATAGTTTTCCATTTATTTAATATTGTATATATATATATATATATATATATATATATATATATTTATGTATATATATATATATATATATGGATTCTTGATGATTTCTACCGAATAAAATAGTTCTAGTCCTGTTGAAGCCAATTCTATATTAAATATTTATACTCTGCTATGTATTGGGTACCTCACCTACTGTGGTTAGCCCCGATTAAACCCGGGATAAACATATATATATATATATATATATATATATATATATATATATATTTATTAAAATAACAGATTAAAGTTTAAGCAAAGAATCGCTGCTTCAATTTTATTATTATTACTATTATATATATATATATATATATATATATATATATATAATAGGAACCAGTAAGACCCCGACGGCTGAGCTCAAGCCGTTTCGACGGGTAATTCTGGACTCCAGAATTAGCCGTCGAAACGGCTTGAGCTCAGCGGTCGGGGTCTTACTGGTTCCCATTACCCACTCTACTACCCTAAGTATTGAGTACTTTGGTGCGTTATGGTCCACC
>OZ024751.1:25088864-25093864 GCA_964016885.1 Eledone cirrhosa
AAGGCCAGCAATTACCCAGTGCATTACTGGTACTTTATTTTATCAACCCCGTAAGGATGAAAGGCAAAGTTAACCTTGGCGGGATTTGAACTCAGAATGGCAAGGGCCGTAACTCTAAACATCAAAGCATGGCGTCTGACCCTCTACCAATACTTCCAATCCAATATATAATATACGTATATATATATATATATATATATATATATATATATAAGGAGTGTAAAATACGTATATATATATATATATATATATATATAAGGAGTGTCCCAAAAATGTATTCACACAGACTGTGCATTCTAATAAATATTGCCTGTACAGGTAATCAAAATGTGAATACATTTTTTGGGACACCCTCTATGTATATATATATATATATATGGATACAAATGGAAGTTTAGTAAAATCGAAGTTTTGGCTGTGGTCAAGCTAACGATAAACAACCAGGAATGTTCAGCAAAGCACTCGATAAATTTGTGTCACCTTAGTGTAATAACCTACGTTAGAAAGCTTGACAACTTGAAGACTGCGATCGGTGATCCAGCCACGTGAACCAAAGCAATGAGAAAACCAAATCAGGTATCGATAAACCTGGACCATCTCGATCGATATTAAGCGATATCTCCGATAGGTTTCTATGAAAATCCGAAATCAACAATTCCACTTGCGCAGTATGCAAGTTTTTGGTTTTGGATGACCGAACAGTGGATTCACTTTATCAACAGGGCTTCCGTTCTGTGCCGCGAGCCGGTGTGAATCGTAGCAGTAAACTGCTGGCGATCACGTGGTCTTTCCCCAAAGGGAGGTAACCTCCGGTATTTGGCGGGCAAATTCAAATTGTGGATAAAGGAATAAATTCCATTCCACAAACAGAATAAAGCTCTCGAAATGATTAATTAATTAATTCAATTAGACAATTCTATTGATTGGTTAATTATTTATGTTTGTTTATTAACGTTAATTAAATTAATTAATTAATCATTTAGTCTAGGAGATAATAATACAAATGGAAGTTTAATAAAATCTAAGTTTTGGCTGTGGCAAAGCTGACGATATACAATCGGGAATGTGAAGCAAAGCACTCGATAAGGTTGTGTCACCTTATATATATCTATATTCAAAACAACGAACAGCGGAGGACGCGTTTCGCACCTTTCCGACAGACAACCTTTCCCCCACCCCGGAAAAAAACCCCATTTGATGGATGTGAATCCGAAATATATAGGGACAATTAAATCTCTCCCAAGTTAACTCTCTCTCGTGTTGTCATTTTTATTTTATCCTTTATGCTCTTTCCTTCGTTCCTCTACACGTCTTATACACGCCAAGCATCTCAACGTACACCCACTTACATCTCTCTCTCCACCACCGGATCTTGTTACCCGGAGATTTACTCATTTGCATTGTCGAGGCTTCCAAACGACTTAAATTAAAGAAATTTACCATATTATTCCACAATGCTTCAAGCAAACTTCAATACTCTCATATATATATATATATATATATGCCTTTTTCCTCTCTTGTATTCTGAATTTCTATTTCCTTTTCTTCGCCAACTTATTCCCGTAGTTGTGGTGGGAGGAGAGTCCCCAGACACGCTTTCTAAATGGTGATATCTGAAGCAACAGTCTTCAAATGGTCAACCTGACCTCATAGATGTTATTCAACCCTCTTGCACGTGGTCAATCTCTGGTTGGCTTTCTACCCCAAATCTTTCCAGCGATTCTTTCCTTAGACATCTTATAACATGTATTTTGTATTTTATGAAATTACGTTCATGTAGGGAATTTCTCTTTTTATTTTATAGGGTGACCCACTTGAGGAGGGAACCCCGTGAGGTCGGGTGGTTGTTGTAGCAGTTGTCTCTGGCCATTCTCCACAGTAATGCTTTGCCCTTTTTTCCGCTGGAAGCGGCTATAGTGCCGCTCAGACTGGAATGTAGTGTGTCCCTCACCTCTTTCGTTGTTTCATCCTTCCTTCTTTTTCTCCTTTTCATTTTCTTTTTTTCTTCTTCCATTTTTGTTTTCTTTAGTAGTGTCTTTATTTTTTATTAGACGCTGCTTAATTATTTTTTTTTATCAAGGGCGTGGTTATATTAGTTGTATGAGTTATATTTCTGGATGGTGGTTATCTTATTGGATTCCTGCTATAATGTAATATTGGCAGTATTGGTAGAGCGTCAGACAACATTTTTCCTGGTATATTGTTTTTCATATTCTGAGTTGCATAACTTTGTTCTGAGGTCAAATCCCGCCGAAGTTAGCTTCGCCTTTCATCCCCACGAGGTCGAGAAGTACTAGTAACGCACTGGTGTCGATTTAATCGATTTTCCCTTCCTCTTCTCTCAAATTTATTGACTTTGTGCCTAAATCAGAAACCAATTTGTTTTTAATTTCTACACTGAAATATATATTCAACACACTCACACACTCACACACACACACACACACACACATGCTTACTAACGTGCATTCATACATCTACAGGCATATATATATATATATATATATAAATATATTCACCGTCACTCATAATCGTTGCTGATTTAATCACAAGGCCAGCAATTTTGAGGGAGGGGGAAGTTGATTAAATCGACCCCAGTGCATTTCTGGTACTTCATTTTGTCGACCCCGTAAGGAAGAAAGGCAAACTTAACCTAGGCGGGATTTGAACTCAGATCGTAAAGGGTCATAACTCTATGCTGTAAAGCATGGTGTTTAACGCTCTACAGATATTGTCAATCCACTGCCCTAACACCGTCATTCATAATTGTTTCTAGTTTTGGCACAAGGCCAGCAATAACCCAGTGTATTACTGGTACTTTATTTTATCAACCCCGTAAGGATGAAAGGCAAAGTTAACCTCGGCGGGATTTGAACTCAGAATGGCAAGGGCCGTAACTCTATAACACCGTCATTCATAATACAATCTTTCCCATTCCCATTCACATATAAACGTTTATATACTTCACTTCAGATGAATATATACGACATGAGTTCCCTATACTACATGTAAATATTTCTGGCATTACCTGTATAAATCAGACTTCCATTAATAATTTGATTTGTAATAATGTGTGGTTTACCATTGAATGTTGTCACACACGGAATTGTTTCCTTTCTTGTCACTGATTTATTAGAGAGAAACTAAGACTGTGTTGATTCCAGGAGGCCCTCATTAGAGTCGGAATGACTGTCTGGTTATGAAGCTTGCTTAACATCTATATTGTTTTGAGTTCGATTCTCGCACCTATCAAATTGGGTAACTACCTTCTACCGTAGCGTTACATATGTGAGTTAAATTTGGTTGTTGGAAATGACAAAGAAGTTTTAGGAGGTCATGATTTTTGTCGATAAAATAAAGTACCAGTAATGAACTGAGTAATTGCTGGCCTTGTGCCTAAAGTAGAAACAATTAGTTTTTCTTAAGTCCTGGGCTTCGGTTGCCTTTAGCAGAGTTTAGCCCATTGCAAGCATTCAGGGCTGATCACCCTTCTGGCCTACTCTCTATACTTCCACCAGTTTCGGAAGCTCTGCATAAAACCATGGGCATTGACCTTTGCGCCCGACACTAAATGGTAACATAAAATGAACCCTATTTGTTTGGTGTTTGCAGTGGTCCACACGATTTGCTATCCGACCGTGTGAAAAGCTGTGATAAGGCAGGCAGGGCTGACATATGAAATGCAGTGGCGGGTGGGGTGATGTATTTGCGTCAGTGAGGTGCGAGGCATGACACATTCACACACACACGCTCTCTCTCTCTCTCTCTCTCTCTCTCTCTCTCTCTCTCTCTCTCTCTCTCTCTCTCTCTCTCTCTCTCTCTTCCTCACACATCCAACTACACGATGGGTGAAAATAACGTGTCGGTGGCAGTGTGGTGAGGTGTAGGGCACACTCAAACATACATAGGCACACGTACATCCTTTCGCACACAGATATACATATTAATACACACTCATACAGGCACATAATGACACAGTGGCAGTTAAAAGACCGCGGTCTCTCTCTGTCATCCACTGAAAACCCATGAAAACATCTATTAAGTTCTCAATGTGAGCAAGTTTGTAAAAAAAAACAAATAGAAATTGGTTGAGTAATATTTGAGTCGCAGTCTGTATTTAATCTGTCTAGTGTGAGGCGGGGTGGTTTGCAGACGGAAGGTGCAGAATTTCGTCGTGTATATTATATATACATTATAAATTAAATGAAGGGCGGTGGATTGGCAGTATCGGTAGAGGGTCGGACGCCATGCTTTCCAGCATAGTTACGTCCCTTTACGATCTGAGTTCAAATCTCGCCGAGGTTGACTTTGCCTTTCATCCTTACGGGGTCGATAAAATAAAGTACCAGTAATGCACTGGGTAATTGCTGGCCTTGTGCCTAAAGTAGAAACAATTATAAATTAAATGGCAAACTGGCGAATACCTTCCTAAATACTCCGAGTTTCCCGACGTAAAATTGATTTTTCTTCGTTCGTCACTGCCGGAATGTCACTGCCGGTGATACACAATCAGGCAGAAATATATATATGAATCGCTCCAATAACAGCAACAAATGTGTATCTTGGATTGCATAAGGGTAGCCATGGAAATATTTATAATGAATAAACGCTTTATGTAATCAAATCATCTTTCTTAGTGTTGTTCTTAAATTAAAATTAAAAGACCACAATTTCTAGCTGATGACTATTTTGAAAAAAAAACAACAAAAACGAAAAAAAAACAAAACAAAAGCAAAACATGGATGAGCAGAATTGATCGAGTGTAAACATATATTTAGTCTGTTTAGATACATTTTTTCTAGCTATAGCTAAGTAGCTGAGTGATTAGTTGGATATTAAAAGACAATTAATTCTTCTGATATTAACTGTGACAAATAAAATATTCGCAGACATTGTTCGGATTAGTTTTATTTAGAAAAAACTTATAGCTTATGGAGACATCGTTGTCTCATATATAAGCTACGATGTTTCACAATTAATCCCTCCAAAGAGAAAGAATG
>OZ024751.1:25101364-25114922 GCA_964016885.1 Eledone cirrhosa
TCCTGGGATTTGCTATAAGTAATCATTAGACCCCTTAGGTATCATTCCTAGAGCGCCTACAACCACTGGTATTGTTTTAGTTCTCAATTTCCACATTTTTCCAATTTCTATCTCCAGGTCCTTATACTTGCTCAATTTTTCAAATGTTTTTATAGATACATTCTTGTCTATTGGAACGGACATATCAATCTTTTTAAAGTCCTTCAGTATTATATCAGGTCTATTTGCATCTATTTTTCGGCCTGTTTGGATGCTACAGTTCCACAAGATTGAGATGTGATCTTTTTCAAGTATGGGAGGTGGTTGATGCTCCCACCAATTCTTTTGATGGGGCAGGTCAAAATGCTTACACATTATCCAATGTATGTATTGTGAAGCTCTGTCATGCTTGTTTAGGTATTCGGTTGGAGATATAGGACTGCACATTGAAATTATATGATCAATGGTCTCTGGTTGTTTTTTGCATACACGGCATAATGGGTTGCATCCATTTTTATTATGTTGGCTTGGTAATTTTTTGTTGGCAGACACTGATCTTGTGCTGATATAATCAGTCCTTCAGTCTCCGATTTCAGTCCAGAGGATGCCAACCACTGATGGGTTAAAGTTTTGTCAACATCAGGATTGCTAGCTCGCTCTGGGTATTTTCCATACAGAGGCTTTTCTTGCCATTTCTTAGCCAGTTCTGTAACAGTTCTTTCTTTGCAGTTACTTTTACCTGCTTTGCTTTTTCTGTGTTTTTCATTTCAGCAGTTGACGAAAGTCGATCGATCCTTTTATATATATATATATATATATATATATATATATATATATATATATATATATATATATATATATATATATATATTGTTATACTTTGGGAGGGTCATGTTGCCAATAAGAAACACACGCACCAGTCTTATTGGCAACATGACCCTCCCAAAGTATAACAATATCGGTTTCAACACACGATTTCAGATAAAGAATCTTGCTAAACAAATTCAGAAACGATATATATATATATATATATTTATATATATATATATATATATATATATATATATATATATATATAAATATATATATATATATATATATATATATATATATATATATATATATATATATATATATATATTTATATATATACATTATATATATATATATATATATATATATATATATATATATATATATATATAAATATATATATAAATATATATAAAAGGATCGATCGACTTTCGTCAAATGGGACCGAGGGAACAATGTTTCCATTGGTCTTTCCAATGGCTCATACTATCTATCGGCCGCAACTCCAGGTAGAAGGAGCAACGTGAAATAATGTGTCTTCCAGTACATTACTGGTACTTTATTTTATCGACCCCGTAAGGATGAAAGGCAAAGTTAACCTCGAATAATAATAATAACATTAAGAAAGATGGCGATGTTAGATGAATCGTTTATTCATTATAATTATTACAACGGTGGATTGACAGTATCGGGAGAGGGTCGGACGCCATGCTTTGACGCATAGAGTTACAACCCTTTTCATTCTGAGTTCAAATCCCGCCAAGGTTAACTTTGCCTTTCATCCTTACGAGGTCGATAAAATAAAGTACCAGTAATGCACTGGGATAATTGCTGGCCTTGTGCCAAAAGTAGAAAAAATTATAATTATTACAACGGTTCTCTCATGAAATCAAGATGTAATTCATGCATGTGTTGTTGCTATGAGAACGGTATCCTCAGAAGAAATGTGATTTTGTGATGGGTGTGATTGTGTGTTTGCTGAAGGGAAGAAATTGGTAGATGTGTGTGGACGTATGTGTGTCTCAGAGTCTTATGAAGTTGGTGTGTGTATGTCAGTGAGTTTTTTGCTTTTGTTTGTGTGTGTGTGTGTGAATGTATCCGTGCTGTGTGAATGTGCCCGTGGTGTGTGTGTGTGCGCGTGTGGCTTATTTCTGTTGCTTCTTTGTATGTGAGTGCATACGAATGTGTTTATGTCTATTATCAGGTGTGTGTGTGTGTGTGTGTGTGTGTGTGTCTCTACACGCGAGTGTGTGTAGTTGTGTTTTTAATTGTTTCTATCTAAGTGAATGTCTACGTTTGTGTGTGTGTGTGTGTGAATATGTAGATTTTCACGCCTGCGTATGTGTGTCTGCGCGTGTGTTGGTGGCTTTAGATAACATAGTCCATGACCCCCACCCGTAATACATGTAGCTGGACTACCCCTTCCCGTCTGTCTCCTAGGTTATTTCTGACCTCGGGCTAAATAACAATGCTCACAAAATTATGGGAATATACTCGATAAGAAATACGTCAGGAGTTACTTCCCATGATTTTTTGAGATTTTTTTGTGATGATACTATTAAGTAAAGAGTAGGGCTTTAAAAGTGTAGACAGAAAGGGTGAGAGTTAGAGCTGGACAGTGTGTGAGGGAGATAGATATATCGAGAAAGCTGGAAAGATAGTGAGAGAAAGAGAGAGAAAGAGGGGGGGGAGAACAAGAGAGAGAGAGAGAGGGGGGGGGGGAGAACAAGAGAGACTAAAAAATCGATTGATCGATATATAATTATATCTTTAGATAGACAGTTTATATATATATATATATATATAAGTTAAAACAATGAAATAAAAAATCAAGTCATTAGAGATATACTTATGGATTACATTGAGTTCTTCATACAGAATAGCCCCCACAACTTACAGTGGATACCTCTGTGTATATATTTATATATATATATATTTAAAGGTTAAACAAGGTTCAATGAATAAATCAAAGAATGAGTTTTACAAGTTTTACAAGTTTTCCCACTAGCTATATTATCTCCTCATCTGTTTCTTCCTCTATACCTTTCTTTTCTTTCCTCCTTCTTCAGTAATTTAAATTATTTAACAGTTATTTTGCTACCATGTATTTTTAAAACTTTCTCACACGTACCCTCTCTTTTGTATGTATTATGTGTTTTTCTCATGTTTTCAATATTGAGGTATATAAATATTGGATTTTGTCATATGTTAATCACTACCATGACGGAATCTTAACCATCTACTATGTCAGGGTATGTCATGCATCATCTTATTTTATCTGATGAGGACGTACTGTTGAAGTTAACTCAGTACCTCTGAAATATGTATAATAAAATATACTTGATCACAAGAATATCTATTTTGTTAATATTTTGAATTAATATATATATATATATATATATATATATATATATATATATATATATATATATATATATATATATATATATATACGATATATTAACAAATGGAAACTATATTTATAAAACCATATTTATTTCATTATACATATTTCAAGGACACCACGTTAAATTAAACTATCCGGGAGCTTCCAACAGTAATGGTTGCATTCTTAAGGGTATGTCAATATTTATTTATAAAACTGGTCTATATTATATTTTATCTGATGAAAGCACACCATAATTTAACTTGGTGTCCTTGAAATATGTATAATGAAATAAATATGGTTTTATAAATATATTTTCCATTTGTTAATATCGTATTTTTACTCCAATAATTTGTTGAGTGCTTTATATCAGTTATAAAAATATTTGCTTGTATATATATATTAATATTATATATATATATATATATATATATATATATATATATATATATATATATATATAACCTGTTAGTTCTTTCGTTACTTTGGTATTGTGTGGTTGGGTTTTGCCTTCCGCAATGTTCAATTTGTCAAGCTATTTAAACGTAATGTTATTACTCTAAGGACCTACCCTTATTGAGTACTTTGCTAACTCATTCCTATTGTAGGTCGACTTTGCTTGGCCACAGCCAAAGCTTCGATTTGACTAAGCTTCCACTTGTATATATATATATATATATATATATATATATATAGGAACGAGTAGGACCCCGACGGCTGAGCTCAAGCCGTTTCGACGGCTAATTCTGGACTAAAAGAAAAAAAAAATTTTTTTTTTTAAAATCCAGACACGGCTTGAGCTCAGCCGTCGGGGTCCTACTCGTTCCTATTACCCACTCTACTACCCTAAGTATTGAGTACTTTGGTGCGTTCTGGTCCACCTGGTTCCTTACCACATTTCCTTCGTTATATATATATATATATATATATATATATATATATATATATATATATATATATATAGTTTTAATATAGATGAGATTCTACAGGACTAGAACTGTTTCATTCTTTAGAAATCATCAGGAATCTGGGTATCAAAAAATAAATATGGTATTTATAGGTTTCTTCAGGTGGTAGGAGAGGGTAGGGAGTGGGATGGGTGTAGGTCATTGGTTGATAGATAAACAAGTTCAGAATGGGGTGCCACTCCTTATTTTTAAGTTTCTCTTAAGCTAACAATGCCTAGAATTCAGGTGTCTATAAGATCATTGGGGGTCAGTCATATATATATATAAATGTCATCTCATGATGATATTTGTTTTTGAAATGCACATAATAAAATAGATGGAACTCTTTTAACCATCTTTTGATTTTATATTATTTATACTCCAGTCCCACAAACTGTAGAGTGCTACTTATCCGATATCTGCATTGCTTTATTGTACTACAATAACACTCACCTCCTACATTATATATCTATATATATATTCAATACACAGACTGGGAGATGCTTTGTGTCCTTAAGGAATACAATTTATTTCATGTTTCTTCAGGCCACACAGCTGTAGAAATGAGAAATGAATTGCGAGATCAATGGTGCCAAGCTGTATCGATTTTTTATCTTTCCTTTGTATAACATCAATAGCGTGGTATGCATGTTTTCTACAAAAACATCTTGTCCAGTCTTATTCCACAGAGGGAAATTTTCTCGGAGCTAAACACATGGGCATTCGTGAACGAAGGGAATCCTTACCCTTTTTTATATGTATGGGTCAATTTTTATATCTATATATATATATATTTGTGTATATGTATTTATGTATGCATGTATGAGTGCGTTCATGTATGTATTCATGTATGTATGCATGTATATATATACATATATATATATTGTTATATATATATCTATATATATGTATGTAAAAGGTATATATATATATATATATATACCTTTTATATATATATATATACTTTTTACATACACACACACACACACATATATATATATATATATATATATATATATATATATATATATATATATATATATATATATATATATATATATATATATATATATATATATATATATATATATATATATATACATATATATATATATATAAGTATGTATACGTACATACATATATGTAGGTACGTATACATACTTATATTTAAGTATCAACCGTACTAAGAGTGAGAAATGAAATTTCATTTTTTCCATTTATCCTTTTCGGTGCGCCCGGCCGACTAACTCACTCGATATGCAAATTAGGCTGCTCAGCCGTTAATATGCATAAGGAAAGTATATACTTTCAAACGTTCAATCGATTGACAGGAATGTATACTATGACAGCTAAGAAGCTAGATACTAGTTCATCGTTCCTTTGTCAGTGTTGAACAAAAGAGCAACGATGGTTGCCGAACACTGTACGGCTTAATTCGGGCTGTTTGTTTATATATATATATGTATATATATATGTATAGTGCTGATTTTGGTACCTGCTTGAGTAAACCAGGAATCCACTGAAGCAAATGTGTGTTAGTAAGTTAAACTTCTATATGCGTAACAGTAATAGACAAATAAGAAAAAGCAAACAACACAAACAACACAAACAACATCAAAGATAAGTAGCGACATGTCACAAAGTTGAGATTGATTGATTTTTCTGTTATAAATAAATGTTTGATATCTTTTGTAAATATAGATATTGGCAGAATAATCGATAGTGTGTGATAACTAAATAAGCCTAGATCTTTTATAACACGTAGACACATTAACTGGCAGATGTTGTCTTCATAACTTTGTTTCAAGCTTTTTTGCATTGTATTATGTATATATATATATATATATATATATATATATATATATATATATATATATATATATATATATATATATATATACATATATATATATATATATATATATATATATATATATATATATATAAATATATATATATGTATATATATAAATATATATGTTTCATTTCACTATTTTTCAAACAATGAATAATATAAAAATGTTGATTAAAATGTTTATTTGAGTAAGAATTGAAGTAGGGGGTCTCTATAAATAATTTCGGTGGTTAACGCAAAAAGAAAAAATACACAACCACCAAAATAAAAACGAAAAAAAAAAAAATTAAAACAAATATAAGAATAACCAATCGTGGAAAAAACAGAAAATAAATAAAAATACTTTTTCTCGCATGGCGCAGAAAATGTCAGCAGCAAAGAGTAGAGATGTAAGAAGAAATATGCTGAGATCTCTAACTACCATTTTACAATCAATTTCGACATTTCTGAGTGGAAACACGCCGAGTTATTTCAACACCCCGTGTATTAAAGTGTTACAATGCAAGTCTTGTAAAATATGTTTTTTGCTGGCGGTACAATTCATTAAGTAGTAAATCACATTTAACCTTCACCTTTGGACAAGTTTTTTCACTGAATCTGCATTCGGCAGATCAAACAAAAGAAGTTTTATTACATGAATAAAACTGTAAATCATCATTCCTGTTGATGATGGATCTTTCACCAGTGCGACGATGAACATTCAGTGGTTCAATGAATTGAACGCCTGACTCGTTAAATTAGCGTATTCCACGCCCGTGCGCGCGCGCACACACACACACACACACACACACACACATACACGCACACACGCGCGCGCACACACACACACACACACACACACACACACACACACACACACACACACACACACACACACACACACACACACACACACACACAATAGGAGGGAACAAGATAATAGTACCACTGATGATGTTGCAGATGTGCAACGAAAGAACTTTGTTAGACTATATATATATATATATATTTATATTTGTATTTTTAACCGATGGTCAGTCAATGATAAACATTGATTGCCAAATATATTAACTATGGAGATATAAAAGATGCGAAAACGAACCAAACAGTGAGTGTGTTCTGTTATTATTTCTGGCAATATTATTACAACACTATGACCCTCCCCAAGTATAACAATATATATATATATATATATGATGTGAGGTTTCCTTGAGCAAGACACTTTATTTCACATTGCTCCAGTTTACACAGCTGTAGAAATGAGATGATAGGGACTGGGGTCCCTATCATTACACTGCAAAATGGTGGTGGAGGTGCCACGGCAAAAAAGCACCCAGCACTCACTGTAAATGAGGTTGGTGTTAGGAAGGGCATCCAGCTGTAGAAATCAAGCCAGAATCAGTTCCCGTCCCACACTTGCAATCAGGGAAAAGCGGACGTAAAATGATGATGATGATGATGATGATGATGATGATGATGATATATGATTCCAAATCTTCGGAGGAATAACAACACACCCAGGAGCTGGACATATCGATGTATTGACGGAGTGAAACCCACCTCAACAACATGTGTACCTGACTTTTCCACACCAGTTTGGACTGCCTGAAGAGATCACAGCCAATGATGGCTGTCACCGAAATATATATAGCAGTACATTTATAATTTCTAATAGACGAAGCCAAATTTTACATATTTGATTTACTTATTATATATATATATATACATACATATATATATATATATATATAACGAAGGAAATGTGGTAAGGAACCAGGTGGACCATAACGCACCAAAGTACTCAATACTTGAGGTAGTAGAGTGGGTAATAGGAACCAGTAAGACCCCGACAGCTGAGCTCAAGCCGTTTCGACGGCTATATATATATATATATATATATATATATATATATATATATATGTATATATATATGTATATATATATATATATGTATGTATGTATATATATACATATATTATGCGATGTTGAAACCGGGGAGACCACAAACCGGGATAGTACTCTTTGCATGGGAAGAAGCAGAGAAGGTATATAGGTATAAAACCGATGCCTTGCGGATTCAGTTTATATACGTACAGACAAATACGTGAGTGCACACATATACATATATACACACACACATAAGCATATATTTATCTAAAGTCTAAATGTCTGACTCAAGCCATATATATATATATATATATATATATATATATATATATATATATATATATATATATATATATATATATAACATATAGATATACACATATGCATCTATATACATCCATTCAAACATACATACATACATGATGATGGCTGCCCCCCTCGTTACCGAGTATGGCCATTGCACGATATACCATTATTAATAATATTTAATTAATTCTATCGTGCAATGCCTGTGCGTGAAGATATTTTTTATAATGAGGAAAGACTGTGCACTGAGCCAATCCCACTCTCTGAGCGACAGTAGCTATAACTCGAAAAGAAGAAAAGATCAACATCATCGGTAACTACTGAGCCGCAGGTTTGATGTAGGAGTTATCCCAGTTTCCTGAGTTACCTTCTCCTAGAAGAATGCCCTGACAAAGGCTAGGGTTTCTTCACACCCACTGGTTTAACCGCGCTATCGAGTGTCCAGCCCGACTATTTCTATGTCCCCGCGCATATACATACTCATGCACCCATGTATATACACATATACATATACATACATATGTACATGTGTATATACATATTTACACACTTTTGGCTGGCCGTTGACTCTTATGAGTTCTTCCGCCCTTTATCAGGTTTTGTTTTTTGTCCTGCAGGGTGTCCAAAATCACCCTCCTCACCAAGTAAACTTGGTGGGGTTGCCGGTTTAGTCGCCGACGACCATGCGACAGGTTGTACCGGGTTACATGTTATCAGTAGCACTCAAGAGTGACCCGACCACATACATACATACATACATATATAGTCATTGCTATAATATATTCAGATGAAAGCGATAGAGACGAATGGACACAGCCCAAAGTAAAATCTATAGACCAGCGTCTGTGGAGCACTCTATTGTATTGAATCTCGTATAAGAAGCTGTAATAGGAAAGATTGATGTATTCTCAGCATGAAAGAAACGTTTAAATAATCATTTTCCGTGTCATTCTAACAATAATTGCTTCCTAGATTCAACACATTGGAGATATATCACACTGGAGGAATCAATACTTTTCTACTACTACTACTACCACCAACACCAATACTAGTACCACCACCAACATCCTGCCCCCCCCCACCACTACTACTACTACTACTACTACTACTACTACTACTACTACTACTACTATATAAAATTATAAGTTTGAAGAACAGTCAGACAAAATATATCCAATTTTTCTTCTTAGTCCGTAGAAGTTACATTTTAAACTTAGCTCAGTTTAAATTATTATTTATTTAGTTAATTTCTACGGACTAAGGAGAAGAAAAATTGGATATATTTTGTCTGACTGTTCTTCAAACTTATAATTTTAAATAGCTCTGATTAATAATTATTTGCTTAATTAATTTTTCTATTGAGCCACACCGTGGAAGGTAGCCACACTCATATATGTATCTGTGACTATGTCTAAATATATACATATATATCCTTATGAATTTATTCTATACTCCCTTTCGGTTGAGTAAACCTTAGGCGATAACTACCTGCTCTTTCTAGCAGCAAACCTACCTGCCATCCGGCCTACCCTTCACACCCTTCTAATTTGACCGTTGGCCACATGATCCTTCTCACCCAATTTGAATTAATTCTGGAGTGATCACTGTAGAAATTTTAGTTCTACTGAGAGGTCTCTTGAAAAGCTCGAAAACTCATGGATAATTGTTTCAACTTTAGGCACAAGGCCAGCAAATACCCAGTGCATTACTGGTACTTTATTTTATCGACCCCGTAAGGATGAAAGGCAAAGTCAACCTCGGCAGGATTTGAACTCAGATCGTAAAGGGATGTAACTATGCTGGAAAGCATGGTGGCTGACCCTCTACCTCCACAGTAATAATAATATATATCCACTTTAGCCAGTCGCCCTCAATAATCATAGTATAATAAACCTTTCAAGGATTTACACAAGTCCAGCCTCCTGTTATTTTATTATTATATTTAACTCCGTACTCGCACCACCAACTGCACAAACAAAGACGGTTCAGGTGCTTTACGTTGAGTACTCTCCATATTATTACATCAAGATTGACCACACGGAATTGACCAGCTCTATCCAGTGGTGAACCCTCAAACCTAAATAAATAAATATATATATATATATATATATATATATATATGAATGTATATATAGTGTATTTTGCAATACACTGTATGCTTAATTAAAAGCATTTCGAAGACCTTACGCTTTTGATAAGCACCAAAAAGTGCGAAACAGCTCTGTCAGCTTTATCTCCCCTGTTTGCTGAAAATTAAAGTAAGTGAGACTGTCACTACTCTAAAACAATAGCGTAAGTTCTTCGAAATGGTTTTAATTAAGCATACAGTGTATTGCAAAATACATTATATATACATTCATATATATATCGCTATTTCAGAGCACCAATTCTAATATATATATATATATATATATTTATATAAATATATATATATATATATAAATATATATATATATATATATATATATATATATATATATATATATATATATGTAAATATATATATTTATATATATATATATTTATATATATATATATATATATATATATATATATATATATATATATATATATATATATATATATATATATATATTTATATATATATAATATATATATATATCTATATAAAATATATATATATATATATATATATAAAATATATATATATCTATATAAAATATATATATATATATATATAAAATATATATATATCAATATAAAATATATATATATCTATATAAAATATATATATATATATTTGGTTCCTTTACCGGTTTCGCAGTTCTTCTGCTTTTCAAAAGGTGAGTTGAGATGGAGGGTCTGTGGTTTTTCTCACAACCACAGACCCTCCATCTCAACTCACCTTTTGAAAAGCAGAAGAACTGCGAAACCGGTAAAGGAACCAAATAAATATATATATTTAAAAAAAAAATAAGACTCCAGTTGCATTTTCGATTTCATCTCTTTTTCTTTATACTTTCACTCGTGTAGGGGACCTCGGTTATTTTTCATTTTGTAAAAAAAACCTCACTTTCTAATATATATATATATATATATATATATATATATATATATATATATATATATATATATATATATATATATATATATATATATATATATATATATATATATTTATATATATATATATATTTATATATATATATATATATTTATATATAACTATTAAAAAAGAAAATTACACAGTGGAACTGAACTCCAAACAACCTGGTTATGGAACTATACGGACGATTCACAATCAACCAGAAAAACGTAAAAACTGTACATCTATCCACCAGTTATATAAAACCAAGGAGAGGATTAGAGATTTGTGTTTACTTTACTCTAAGAAGGGACCGATAAATTAATTGTAACTATAAATATAAATAAATTAGATTTAGATTCCTAAATTAGACCTAAAGCAAAACTATCCATACAAGTGAGTAGGAGACTTGAGTAGGAGAAAATTAAAGTGATAAGAATTTGGAACATACAAAAATGAAGAAAGTTAGAAAAAGGACTAAGACGAATATTTGTTTCTAAATTTAAATATTGATTTTTAGATAGACTTCTAAATAAAAATCGAACTCAATGCCAAAAATAAGATTATGGGTATACGTACGCCAATACTACCCAGTAATAAACTAACAGGTTCAGTGAGGAATCGGAAATTAAGTAAATTGAAGAGTACGGATAGAAAACGTAAGAAAATTCTCACCCCCTTTCCAACAACCCATTACACTAAAGCTGATATAAATAAGATACCAATTATGAATGGTAGAGAAACCTGTTGTGTTGCTAACAGAGAACTATTACAAAGTAACTAAAATCCGTCTTGAAAAATACTAAATTTATACTATAAGTATGGGAGGATTAGAATGTCAGAGTTTATGGGCAAAACCAACCGACCGGAGACACATGGGTGGACCCTGAGCTAGATAGTTGGATAACGTCCATGAGCTTGGCTGGTCACGCTCGGGGACCCAGCCGGATCAGTTGGAGACGGTTGCTTCTGACAAGACCAACTAGAAGGAGTATTTGAGGACTCTCCCCCCACGACCCTCTCAGGAATAAGTGGAAGAAGAAGATATTTCACAACGGATGAACAATAGCATTGACAAGCAAGCAAATGAGGTCTAGGCCAGTTGTAGAAATATAGTATAAGTAAGTATCAGTCCCAGAGACTGTAGCAGATTCTAACAGAAAATGGAAATGATGTGATTCTCTAAGATATTCAAGTACATAAACGAGAATCGACGGCATGTCTTAGAGTCCATCATTTTCTAAGTTGAAACACGGCTAATTTTTTCCAGATAATTAAATAGATAGATAAAGAGATAAAGAGAGAAAGGCAGAGAAAGAGAAAGTGATAGAATCGACCCCAATATTCAATTGCTACATCAATTTAGGACCACAAAAGTAGAGTTGATTTCAGTGCGATTTAAAATCAAATGGCAGAGAGATGGTGGAATGTATTCTACCTAACGATCTAATAACGCTACCACTTCACCAGTGCATAAAGAGATAAGAAAAAAAAGAGAAATTTATCTTAAAAGTAAATGTCTTTTGGTTTCATCAGGATCTGGTATGAATAAATGCCGACATAGCTGAGCTAGCCAGCCGCAGGTGTGAGCCCTGCGAGTTGGAATGGCTCTTCCAGCGCGTCTCCCTCACCGTCCTCCGGCGAAACGCCTTCTCCATTCTGTCCGCCGGGACTGTGGGTGGGCCCCATCGCGTACCGTTGTAGTTGTTGTAGAAGAAACAGGAAGACAACAACTGGAAAGTTTGATTTTCTAGAACTTGATGTTTGCTTAGTATTTCGATGGTCCTTTCAAAGATAGTACTGTCTAAAATCAGATAGAATTTCTTTTGACAATCCAAATTGCCTCTCTCATTTACCTCTCTCCCCTATAGCTTACATTTCCCCTCAAATACATTCTCTATGAAAATAGTTAAATAAGTATACCCCAATACAGATTAAAATTGTTCAAGTTTAGAGCCTGGAAGAGGCACATGTTAGCAGTTAATAACAAAAACAACAACAAACTAAAACAACACATACCCACCACCACCCTAACCACTTCTCCCGCCATCATCACCACCACAAGCACCGCCATCACCACCACAACCACTACTACCGTCACCATCACCACCACCACAACCACCACCATCACAACAAATACTAGCACCACCATCACTGCCGCCACTACGATCACTACCATCATCACCACCACTGACGCCACCGCCGCCACCTCCACCATCACCACTAATAATAATAATAATAATAATGAAAGCGATGACAAAGTCTATCGTATATGTTTTGCTTTCTGACCCCTTTCTGAAACCACTGACCTCACACACACACACACACACACACATATATATATGTCTCACTATATATTT
>OZ024751.1:25122622-25170122 GCA_964016885.1 Eledone cirrhosa
ATATATTTCCTTTTTCTTTTTTCTTTTCACTTCTTAAACCTTCTTTGTATATAACATTATTCTTTCTGCACCTTCTGTTTAACATGTGCGACACCACACTAATACATTTCACTATCATTTGATAATGCATATAAATGCAGAAACCGGTCATAGCCAATAATTAAATATATAAATAGATAAATAAATGCCATTGTTAAATAATAAATAAATCAACTAATACCTTAACACTTCACACAAAGTAAAACATTTCGTTTTAATCATTTTCTAACCCAGAAAAAAGAGAGAGAGACAAAAAAAGGAAAAAAAAAAATTTTCCTTCCTCATAATCGTCTCTTTCTCCCTGTTTTCATATATATATATATATTGAGAGAGAGAGACAGATGAGTGAGTGATAGAGAGAGTGAGAAAACGAGGTTGTGTTTGAAAAAGAGAAAAGTAAAATTGGGCGGGGGGGGGGGGGGGGGTTATGTAAAAAGGGACTCAATACATTTGTAGAGTAAAACTTTAAAACCATCACAACAGGACAAGTCAATATATAATGTTATAAATGTAGTTAAAACTATAACTCTAATGGAACCTCATGTTTTTGTTCTACTTCATCAGTATCTCTTCAATTAGTATGTCTTTTTAAAACACATTATCGTTCACAAACCTTTACGATCTGAGTTCAAATCCCGCCGAGGTTAACTTTGCCTTTCATCCTTACGGGGTCGATAAAATAAAGTACCAGTAATACACTGGGTAATTGCTGGCCTTGTGCCTAAAGTAGAAACAATTATCGTCCACAAACCTATATTGAGCAGTATTCTCCATCAGAGTGTTACGTGATTGGTTGTTGCGCTATCTTGCTACCGTGCATATAAAAGACATCATACAACTTTGCACGATTAGTTTTACGTTTACCAGGTAGATGGCAGTTCTGTTTCTCGGGGGCTTGTCTCTCTCTCTCTCTCTCTCCACGCCATCACCACCATTGTCGTCAACTTCATCATTGTTGTTATTGTTTAGTTCCAGCTAAGATCTATGGAAAAGCGTCCCTGCCATGACCACCTCATCTTTTTCTATGTGTATCTTGGACTACAGTATTTGATGCGTCGTTCATTCTTTAAGATGTCGGAATTTAAATTTTAGGAAGATTTGGCTGCTAATTTTAGTAGTATAAGAAACATAAAATATGAAACATAGTAACATAAAATATGAAACATTAGAGACACAGAATTGATGAAAAAGAAATGGAAACAAAGGGAAATTTCATTGTTTTGGACAACGAAAATTGTCATGAATCCATTCTAGAAAAAAACTTACACTTAAATGAAGGTAAAAACCTGAAAACTACACTTTGTAATTATCATTGTGAAGAATAAAGTGAAAAAAATTTTTTTTTTCTTTAAACCTTCAGAGAACAGAAACGAAACAGCTGATTATCTTTACGCGTTTTAGCAATTATTGTCTCCTCGTCAGAAGATTACTATCCTTATGATTCTGATTACATGATCTTTGTAACGGTCACTATTTATATCAAGCTTGCATGCGATTTCTACATTATGGATTATAAAAGATATTTGATAAAAGTCAAATCTTCTCACTTTTCAAAATTATCTTTAAAAAATTTATGAGTTGTGATTAATGAAGAACAATTGAAAATAATCAGTTTTGAATAATTTCTGTTGTTTGCAGTAGATTTAAACAATGCTTGTGTGATGGGATAATATTTTGTAACCTAATATTACATCATAAATTAGAAGGAAAACATGATATACGTGAAGAATTCTTGATGTTGTTGATGATGATATTGATGTAGAGGAAATCTTATCGAAATTAAGTTTTTCTTTAATCTTTTCGGAGTCGATAAATTATATTAGCTGTCCAGAAAAATTGATTAGTGGATTTATTAGAGTATCAAACGAAGTACCTTGCGGAATTTGTTTTCCGTCAATTAAATCCCATCGTGGCCTACACTAATAACTTCAGCCCGTATATATATATACATACGGGAAGATGAATAAAGTTTCGTTTTTGTATGTAAAATCAATTATGTTTGAGGTGAATGCGCAGACGAAATATGGAAAGGCTGCTTACCAAATATATTGCACGACAGCTGTGTAGCATAGGTATCGAGGTAAAGTGGTTATGATGCAATTGCCAAGGAGAAGTTAATGGAGTATTTAATAAATATAATGGATCCAGGAAAATAATTACACAGGAAAAAGTGGACAGAATAATAATAATAATACACAATAAATCCTTCTTTTGTCCACATCTACCTGCCTAGTTTTCTCCTGGTACGTTATATATATATATATATATATATATATACATGTATGTATGTATGTATGTATGTATGTATGTATGTATGTATGTATGTATGTATGTATGTATGTGTATATATGTGTGTGTGTGTATGTATGTGTGTGTGTGTATGTAAAAGGTAAACACAAATAACAACACAATCGGTACAGTATATAGAAGGGATATATTAGGTTAACGCTAGATATAGCAGGAAGAGGGTCTAACGCTTCGGACGCTAGACCTTCATCAGAAGAAAGGAGAAATAAGATAGATTGAGGGGATGGGCGGTTTGTAATTGGAAAAAAATGTCTTTATATATATATATATATATATATATATATATATATATATATATATATGTATACTTCGTTTCTGTATTTGTTTTCCAAGATTTCTTAACTTGAAAACGTGTGTTGAAACAGATATTGTTATACATTGGGAGCGTCATGCTGCCAATAGAAACACACGCATCTGCTGATTTTCACTTCAATTTATCATAATTCTCCAGTTGGTTAGTTTAATAACCGGAAGGTTATTTATTTGTTTATTGTGAAGGCTCTTTCGTCACATATTTTGTGACCTACTCAGTGACTAATTTGATGTTTTCTTACTCTCCTTTGTTCTGTCCTGCGTCATCTTCTTTTCCTAGGTATATTTTATTGGCGGCATATATTTTATAAAATAAAATATAGAAATCGCTTCAACAGGACTAAAACTTAGAAGTGTTTCAGTCGAAGGAAATCATCAGGATTTCCTTCGAATGAAGCAAATCTAGTCCTGTAGAAGCTATTTCTATACTAAATGTTGTTGTATTTACTCAACAGATATATTGAGCACTTTACTTGCTATGGTTACCCCCGATAAACCCGACACACACACACACGCACACACACACGCACACACACGCACACGCACACGCACACACACATACATACATACATACATACATACATACATACATACATACATACATACATACATACATACATACATACATATAGTTAACTGACACCAATATAGGTTCATGCAATTTCTTCAACATCATTGTCGACTATATTTATGTCTTGTTTTGGGTAGTTGAAGTAATATAATTATTAAATATTCGTGTATTAAACTGTGGGATGCTTGCAAACTCCGATATTCTATAGATAGATCTATTTTATATACCTTGAAGACATAAAATAGGTTTCTCTATAAACTTTGAGTTCTTGAATATCAATCTCTTTGAACTCGGGTATGAAAAGTTTTGAGACCGTACCTCACAAAAATTGATCAATACTTATACATATAGATATACAGATAAAGAGATGGATATATATATATATATATATATATATATATATATATATATATATATACGTATATATCATGTATTAATATTCATTTTCTCTCACTCACTATATATATATATATATATATATATATATATATATATATATAAATACGTATATATCATGTATTAATATTCATTTCCTCTCACTCACTATATATATATAGTGAGTGAGAGAAAATGAATATTAATACATGATATATACGTGTATATATATATATCCATCTCTTTATATATATATATATATATATATATATATATATATCCATCTCTTTATATATATATATATATATATATATATATATATATATATATATATCCATCTCTTTATATATATATATATATAGTATATATATATATATATATATCCATCTCTTTATATATATATATATATATAGTATATATATATATATATATATCCATCTCTTTATATATATATATAGTATATATATATATATATAATATATATGCGAGTGTATGCGTTCGTCTGTCTGTATAGACCACCTAGAAAACTAGCGAATCTTAGAATTCACACTTGCACGAACGTATTCATTCAAATAGAAACCTAGACGTGTGTAAAGTCTGCTGAAATCCTGATCAGCTTGGAGCTTTCTTCTTATTGCGGTTGAAAGTAAAGAGAAACCATTTACACAAATACTTACAATGTTAGCCATTATTTCTCCCTCATAGCATACTTTTTTCAAAGAGTGGTGTCTCCACGAATACCACAATGCCATTTTCATACCACTCTTTGCGTGTGTAGGTTATAAATGTCGTAGTAATTATTTTTACACCTCCTGGGTTGGTAATTTATTTTTAATTCATCGACCTCGAAATTTGACTTCATCGTGTAGTGCACTGGAACATTTAATCCAACGTAATACATTTGATTGAACTTTGCTATTTCTCCGTCTTGTCCCCAAATGTTCAATATAATAAAAACTAAACAACCAGTGTACAAAATGAAGGTCATGCCTGGAGATGTCGATGTGGCTAGTTATAAACTTTAACTGTTTGGTTATGAGAGGGATAGACTAGAGCTAGGGACATAAAGAAGCTTAGTGCAGTATTTGGTGAGGCATACATCATAGATGAAGACGGGAGTTGATAGAGATGTGTGCACAGACCGAGGGCTTCGCTAGCAATTTGCTATTTAATAAGAGCAGAAATCTTTGTAGTTGGGATAGAAAAATATATTATTATGGTTTAATTTACTGGGGATGAAGAACACGTTTTGTTAGAAGTGAAAATGCATACCGGGAGGTACATTATGTCCTTGAGCAAGCTACTTTATTTCAGGCTGCTCTTTTTGCGAGGAGTTACGACCGGTAGATAGTATCAGCCAAGTAAAGACCAATGGAAACATTGTTTCCATTCGTCTGATTTGACTAGTTCCACACCATTTAGTAAGCGAATGCTGTTTGATAACTTGTCGATCGATTCGATTTGATTCGATTCGATTCAATAGAATTTGCCTCAATTTGAAATAATTTATCAATACTGTACTGTATAGGTCTCCTGGCATTGACTAGGTTTTAGTTAAGTTGCAATAGTAACAGTACAAAGTTTGTGACTCTTTCAAGGGCTTTAGCAAAATAAATACTGATAATACCTTTATAGTTGATGCTCCCTCCTGGTGAGGGCAAATCCTCAGCATAACAAATACTGCATCATAATAAATGGCCTATCACCCAAAATTGAGTACATCCTCAAGATCTGGGAAATTGTTGTTGCTATACACACACACACGCACACATGCACACACGCACGCACACATACATACACTCACATAGATACGCACACACATAATGGACCACATGCCTCCAAGAAAGATTGTGAATTGATTGAAAAGAAGTCACTCAAACTTCAACCATTGGTCCACTGACCTATCATGTCCGCTGTTTGCCATTTTTTACTACAACAACAACAACAACAACAACTACTACTACTACTACTACTACTACTACTACTACTACTACTACTACTACTACTACTACTACCTCTGCCCAGTATTTCCGTCCTCTCCCCAATGCCAACCTTTCTATATATATTTTTGTCAAGTTCAATATTAGTTATATGTATAACCGCAGGCAATATAAATCTACAATAATTATCTTGGGCAACTTATTAGATTTGAACCATTAGAAATGGTTGGATATGACCTTCCACTAATTAAAACTAGTCGTTAAAACTTTTTTTTTCTGTTATATAATCACCATGGATTGAGCTCTTGTTCATCCTGTGTCATTTCTTCTTTGGTAATCGCCTGACAGGCAAAAATCAATCATCAAAATTAATCCAATAGACTGATTACCTAATCAAATTTTATAATTTTCTATTTTCTTTTCTCTCCAAGAGACAAATTAATTAGAATCCAAAGTGAATCAGTTGAAAGATGATTTAAATTGTAATCAGAGTTTCCTCTTTCTCCGCCTCAAATATTTGTTTATCGTTCGCCATAGAAGAGAATTTTATAATTTATTATAAAACCGTCAAAATTGTGACCGAAACAATAAATACGTAACACACACAAACGCAAATAACAAAAGACTACTAATACTACTACTGCTGCTGCTCCAATCTCTCTCTCTCTCTCTCCCTCTCTCTCTCTCTCTCTCTCTATATATATATATAGAGAGAGAGAGAGAGAGAGAAGACATAAATTTAAAGAGAGAGAGAGAGAGAGCGAGAGAAGACATAAATTTAAAGAGAGAGAGAGAGAGAGAGATACAGGGGGGGGGGGGGGGGATAAACATAAATTTATTTGCTTGATTATTTCTTTTCAATTTATATTATATCTTAAATGTCAAAAGCAATTTCTCACGAATAAAGAGAAAAAGTGCAATTTAGAATAAGCAGCAAGCCGACAGACCGGAAATGAAGGTTATGTCCCAAGTTTGTTCAGAATTATTCACTGAATCAATAGAAATACATTTGCTGGAATTAAATAATTCTTCATTGAATGTTTGTCTAAAATCGGTTAATTCCCACGTATGTTAACATTTGGTTAAATATGATTCCTTTGATAATACACGGCAGACATCTTGTCAATAGATGAAGAAACAGAAAAAGAAACCTCCATCGGTTTTGTGTAACTTTCCTCTAAATTTCTGATAAGAATTATGACTTTTTATATGCTTGTATGTCATTATTATTCAAGTGGATTGGCAGTATCGGTAGAGGGTCGGACGCCATGCTTTCCAGCATAGTTACGTCCCTTTACGATCTGAGTTCAAATCCCGCCGAGGTTGACTTTGCCTTTCATCCTTACGGGGTCGATAAAATAAAATACCAGTAATGCACTGGATAATTGCTGGCCTTGTGCCTAAAGTAGAAACAATTATTATTCAAGCGGTAGAGGGTCGGACGCCATGCTTTCCAGCATAGTTACGTCCCTTTACGATCTGAGTTCAAATTCCGCCGAGGTTAACTTTGTCTTTCATCCTTAGGGGTTCGATAAAATAAAGTACCAGTAATGCACTGGGTAATTGCTGGCTTTGTGCCAAAAGTAGAAACAATTATTATTCAAGCATTTTAGGTTCATTTTCCCAAGAGGTTATCCTTGCCGGCCTTCATGAGATTCTTTCTTGAGGCTGTGGGTTACGGCAGGACACCATTCTTTGCTAGAGCTAACCCATTTAGTCACCTCTTACCATACACACGATTACGGTCTACCTATACTAAATTGGATATACACGGCAATCGTGTAAGTTTTTATGTAGGTGTATATGTTTGTGATTATGTGTGTGAAAATGTGTGTATATAATTGCACATGTGGCATTGAAACTGGCAATGGTTTGGGCACGTTCACAGAATATCAGATCATCAAATGCCAACAATGATAATTATCTGAGAATAGCAAGAAGGAATGCGTGAAGTAAAAACACCGAGGCAATGATACAAGGATTAACTAAAGCGAACTTTAAACTTTTAATAAATATTCATGCTTTATGGGCCCAGAAAAGATAAAACGTAAAGAGAGCCTGAATGAGATTTGATCTAAAAAAAAACAGATTACCCGGATTAAATATCGAATGCTCTAACGACTCTGTCAAATCTACAACCGTTTCGGAGGTAGTATCTTTTTGCGAGAGTTCCTTCTGGATATTTTTGTCTTAATTTCTCCAAGGAGTACACATATTTGGTTAGCGGTCACGATTACGTTGATACCATACGCGTCTCATTGCATAGCTGATCCAGGGTTCTGAGAAGCATGATGACTTTACTCTTCAATTACAGGTTGTGTGGCAATTTGGTTAGCATATTTGGTTAGCTCTATTTATTAGTTTCCGTCTGTTTCTCTAATTTCTTCTCTTATAATGCAGCATCCTATGAATCAGATTTCTCCATCATTCTCATTGACTTGACTTTCCCCTTCATAACCCTCCATATAAAACTAACCTGACTACTAACCAACTTACTACTGTTAACATTGAAATTATTTTCTTACTTTATATTTAACCCTAATTCTCTTTATTAAAATTATTTATTTATTTGTGAACATCTTCAAGACTATTCTATGAAGAGGTTTTATGAATACCTTTCACAATTTTACGCTGTAATAATCTTACTTTCTGTGCATTCTTTCACTGAACCAGAGCCGTTACATGCTTTCATCTTTAGCACAACTTAGAAAGGTTTTAGATAGATTTTGAATAATTTTTACACAGATCTATCTAAACGGAAACATAAATTGCTTTCCTATTAATATGTATATTCAAAGTAGGTTCACAAAAGAATAAGAGAAGATACTTTGATCATGCTGTGATACAATGTATTGGTTTGTCTGTGTTTTATAATTATTTTCGATGAAATAAACAAGTGTACACTTAAGTATTGAACTATATTCACCATGTCACACGTTGTAGGCATAACCTAGCCATAATATAGCGAAATACATTTCTCTGCAGGACTAACTACAGTCGATTACGTTCAGACACATCTCCATATATAGACATACATACAAACAAGATATATATATATATATATATATATATATATATGGAGATATAAATATATAGAGATATTTATATTTACATACATACTTACAGACACAAACACGATTTCTTGCGAATGAAACAGCTCTAGCCCTGTAGAAGTCATTTCTTTTTCTTGGGCTTGGGCTACAACAAAACTCAAAATAGGTTCTTATAACAACAATACGGCACAATTATTTCACCTCAATTGTCCCCGCTCTCTTTAACATGACACCATTAAAACAGAAACAGACCCCATAAAGTTCAAGAAGTCTTTGGACAAATTCCTTCAAGAAATCCCGGATAAACCTCCTATACCCGGAGATGCCTCCGCAAACAATAACTCCCTTCTTGAGTGGGCCATGATGTCCAAATGGTGATTTGAAAGATTTCACCAGGTGGAGATATTACGTCAGACATGGCCTGGGCCAATAGTGGCCAAAAAGTAACAAAGTTATATATATATATATATATATATATATATATATATATATATATATATATATACACACATATACGTGTGTGTGTGTATATATATATATATATATATATATATATTTAAAAGTTAAACAAGGTTCAATGAATAAATCAAAGAATGAGTTTTACAATAGTTGGAAGCACTCAACAGTAAGGGTTTTCCGGAGTTATTAATATTAATTCAAAATATTAACAAAAAATAGACCTTCTTGTGATCAAGTATATTTTATTATACATATTTCAGAGGTACTGAGTTAACTTCAACAGTACGTCCTCATCAGATAAAATAAGATGATGCATGACATACCCTGACATAGTAGATGGTTAAGATTCAGTCATGACTGAATCTTAACCATCTACTATGTCAGGGTATATATCTATTTTGTTAATATTTTGAATTAATATTATATATATATATATATATATATATATATATATAAATAATTAGAAAGTGAACAATACAATATATAATTAATCCATTACCAAAGGTTTCTGGACCCTAGACAATATTAACATACGTCTATTTCGCTCATCAGTGAGAGAAGTTATGGAATGAAAATACGAAATGAGATTGAAAATCTGTTAAAATTGAAAGTGAGGCTGGAAAATTGACGGAAAATAAATATACATAAGAAAGAAAATATATAAAGATTATAAATATTAATATATAAAAAATGATATAGAAAATTATAAAAGCACATGTGTATATACATAAACACATTCAGATTTAAGTAATATGTATATATATATATATATACGACAAATGCGTGTGCACATTCATGTATATAAAATAGACACATAGGTATAAACACACTAGCCTATATAGGTATACATACGTAAAAATACATAGGGAAAACAGGTAAAATAAAATAAGAATTAATCGGTGAGAGAGTACGCTACAAAGAGTCACACACATAAGTATGAGAAAAGCGTGTACATGCACACACATACACATACATACACACACACACACACACTCCTACATACAGATACATGAGATCTACTGATATGACTTTGTTCCTGTCTAGAATATGAAAATGCGAAGTAGGTTCAGATATCAAAGTACTTTATTGATTAGGCTGCGACACACATCTCTATGACGTCATTGGCCACGTGATTCCATGTACCCGGTGCCATGATGTCATCAGACAGCTCTTTACATAATAAGGTTACCTTCTCCAGGCAATCCAAATTAAAATGACAAACTTGATGTTCTTGAAACCTTTGCCCGTTCCTCTTATATTTACCAATTTATATCTGCCATCTCACACATACACACACCCACACACACACATACACACACACACACACACACACACACACATATATATATATATATATATATATATATATATATATATATATATATATATATATATACATAATACCTACACTATTCTCTCTGTATATATACACATTCACACATAGATATATAGATATAATACCTGTTCTCTTTTATATGTATAATACCTACACTATTCTCTCTGTGTATATACACACATTCACACACACACACACACACATATATATATATATATATATATATATATATATAATACCTACGCTATTCTATATGTAGAATGCCTTTTGCTCCATCGTAATAAAATTACCAACATAGCCTTCCTAATATATTGCCTTCTAAAAGATGTTTCTAGTTATATTAAGGCTTGAAATGTCAAACAAATAATATTAAAACAGGCACTCTTTGATTTATGGAGGCCAATGGTGGATTTTATATAGCAAACTGGGCAAATTTTTACCTCTTTGATCTTGAAATTTATTGATTTAAAATTCGTTATAATTATGATATTATTTAGAGAAGCCGTCTTTATTCAGCGGTGTTGTTCTAGGGGAAAATTAGTTATATAAAACGCCAATTAATGTCATTTTATCAAACGATTCGCGAATTATTTTATACCAGATATCACATAATTAAAGCATATAAATAGCATATAACATAAAAAAATATTATTTTATTAATGTGTATAACATCGTACACATTTTGAGCATTGATCGAACGTAGAAGAAAATAACAACAAAGCATAAACAAGTAATACATTGACTGATTATTCCAGTGTTTACTCAGAAGGAATAGCATTAGAACATAATATCGCAGTATTAAATTAGAGCATCATATTTCATTATTGAATTAGAATGCGATGTTTCAATAATATCAAAATAAACATATAATATCCAACTGCGAAATAATCAGTATTTTGTGGAGAAGATTGCGTTAAGAATATTCTAATTGGACACTTTAAAATTGAATGGACTGGGCATCCGTATGTTGTGACGATGTATGGTTCAAGTTGCTATAACAACAGAACCACCTGCCCGTGAAATTAAAACGTGCGAGTGGCTGGGATTTACGCAGTCATATGGACAAATAATGTAATCTCAGGGAGATGCAGCGGGATGGACTGCATGTTACAAGACAGTACCTTTGAATTAGAGTTAATGTCTTTCTTGTATTATAAGGTAATTTGCTGAGTATTCCACTAACACGTGTACCATCAACCCAATTCTCAGGTAGATTCGGTGCGATATAGAGTGTGCAACATTGCTACGTCTATGAATTATAGTACAAATGACAGAGCATTGCTGAAACACGTGTACAGTTAATAAAATTGTTAGTGAGCTTCAGTGTAACATAATGTGTGACAAGACTGACAAGTGTGTTACATGTAAATCAGTTTCCGTTTACCCAGTTTTATTACCAAGACATGGGAAAACCCGAGGCTACGGTAAATGACAATTGCTCTAAAGGCTCCGCAATCGGCTACAATCCAATACGTTATTATTGCAGACCTGACAAGTCTCCCCGTCCGACGGGGAGATCCACCGCCCACTTTCGGTGTAAAAATGGGTATAGATTTCATTACGTAAGATATCTTCCATTTTGTCTCATTTCTTTCCGTTTTGGAGCACTTTTCTTCATGGTACTCCCATTTGGGTTTTTAGAGGTTGGCAGGTCTGTAATACAATGTATGCCAAGACTGACCTTTGTGTTGCATGAACAGTCTATCCGACAAAGCCATTAAGCAGTTTCCGCATACCAAGTTTCATTACCAAGGCATGGGTGGATGACAATTGTTACGGTAAATGACAATTCAACTAAATGCTACGCAATCGACTCAAAACTATGATGTTATTATTTTGAAGGGAAATTAGTCATTCGGTTATGCTGCGTCCTCAGGAGTTACATTTATTCTTTTACTTATAACATTCATTAGGTATTATTTTGTGAATATAATGTCATGATCCCGTAACTTCTAAAGGAGTCGCAGAGGTCTACACTGACATAGGGCTTTTCTAGGACATTTTTAAACATAGCGGAACCCATCCCTCTCCAGGTCTGAATGCAGCAGATTTCTTCCAGAGAAGTATAGACAGTGCAGGAGAGGAAGCGGGAAAAGAAATATAGAAGAAGAATCGACGTCAGTACTAGACTGGTACTTTTTTTATCGACCTCGAAATGATTAAAAGCAAAGTTGACCTCGGTGGGATTTGAACTCACAGAGCAGATAGTTGAAACGAATACCACAATGCATTCTATCCGACGTTCTAACGACCCTGCAAATTCGCGGCCTTAGAAGAAGAATCATTATTGTCAGATAAACTATCTTCTTGTAGTATTTTTTACTGCCTTTTACTCTTTCAGTTCAAATCCCACTGAAGTGAACTCTGATTTCTTTCATCCTATACAATTTCTTTCAGTGGCTATACAATATAGTACAGGTGAAGAATAGGTCGATATAATCTACTCTCCCATCCTTACAAATTGATGGCCTTGAACCTAAGCTAGAAAACATTAAGTGGAATAGATTGACTGAGACGTTAGAGAAACTGAGTAAATATCTTGCAGTATTTAGTCAGGGGTAATTACATTCTGAAAAAAACCAGTGAGAGGTATCGTTAAGTAAGTTAGAAAAGTAGATGATAGGCATAAACTTGGCTTGGGAGAAGGCTGGTGAAAGGGCTTGCGACAGTGCTGGATGCAAATCGCTCGTCACTTGCTGCTCCACAGCGAACAGCAGGAACTATGATGGAGTTTAGTGCCTTGTAGCTTGGTGATTGATTGATATTTCAGTATCAGATATATACTGCGATAGAGACAATCGACTAGAATGTCTTCTTTGCGCTCGCAACAAAACAAAAATCGATATTTATGTTTTTGGCAATCACGAGTACTGGAAGATGATTATATACCGTACATAACATAAAAAAATTACTTGTTTAGATCAATGTAAAGTTTCTGGGTTCAATTACAACCGATAACAATTGTCTAAAGATAGACCCATGCATCCCTTTCTTTATAGAGATTATTAGCTAGAGAATTGAGAGTTTGTCTATGGAGGTTATATGTGAATATATTTGAAAACATTGTAAAAAGATCCAACAAAATGGCAGACTAACAAATCAAAATCTATTGAAAAGGGTGTGGAAGTTGAACTCTCCTTGTTTTATTTGTTTGTTAGATCAGTAGTGAAAAGTGAATCATAACTAGTTGATTTGTGAAATGAGATGAATATCTATATATAAATTACTGTGAGTCTGTCACAACACATAGAGAGGAGTTGTTTGACTAGCTCATACTACACCCCTCTCTTTACGTCTGCTGCTTGCGTGAATCTATGTGTGTGTAAAAGGAAGACAGAGGGGGGAGGGTGAAAAAACTATAGCAAAATAGCGACTAGCGTTCTATTTGTTATGCTGTGTATGTATGTATGTGTTTGTGTGAATGTATGTGCGTGTTTGTGTGAATGTATGTGTGAATGTATATCTGAGTATGTATTTTTGTAAGTGTGTCTGTGTTTGCATACTCATACATATAAATGTACACATATGCACATACATACACTCAGACACATATACACATACGTGTCAGCGTGATGAAAACAATCCTAGTACTCGATAAGTACGAAATTCATTCACCATATTTATATCAACTGTTTTACTCGGAGTTTCCCATACCATTTAAAATACCCCCTCCCTTATAAAGAAAATATCCCCTCCGCCACACTCTAGTTGGAAGAATTATACCCTATATAATTAAATTTTTCATAATTGAAAAAAAACAAAACAATCAAGCATTTGTCAGATAATTAACAGTAAGAGCATACCTCCTTCAAACGACCCCTTTATCACCTTCTTGCCTTTATGCCCTTCTTGAATTCCCCGTGCACATTGAGGTAGGGGAGAAGCTGTACCTCCCACTATGAAAACTATTCTTTTAACTCTTTAATACATTTTTACTGAGAAAAATCTATTTTGAAATTCATATTCCATACAGGACCGAATTAATTTCTCCTTTTTTTATGGAATAATTTCTACATCAAACATGGCGGTCGATTGTCAGACTTGTTAAAACGCCGGATAGAATGTGTTATGTTATTGGTTCCGGCTGACTACATCTACACCTTTAAACTATTACCAACAGCATCGTACATGCTGCTGCAACCGCATCCCCAATTGCGAGTGACTGCTATAGTTTTTAATATATCAAATAATTTCACTTGTTCAAGTCAACGCTACAACACAGCCACCTGTTAAACATTTTAATAGAATACTACACACCAATAATTTCAGACTGGGACTAAAACATTTATCTTGCAGTGGTTTCTAAACATTTCACTGCAATTTAAATGAACTTAAAATTTAAATGAACTACTACGGATTCCTCAATACAATTACGATAGTCTTATGACAAAAGAGAATACATAATATACAAAATAATGCTTATACATAGAGAAGTGCATATATATAACATCTATATTCTCTACTAGCAGAATGGCCCGGCGTTGCTCGGGCTTCTAAACATAGATTGTCATGTTTATCCCTCCTTTCTGAAACAGTACAGAGAAGTACGGAATACCTCGGCCTGGAGATGGTGTCTACAATTTGTGCTTAGGCAAATAATTTTCCATTAAGATTTTTGAATACCATGTAACTGCGTTCCCTCTCTTTTTTGTTGTTGTTTTTTATGCTGTTGGTGTGATAGCAGCCGTTGGTCATACTACTAACACAGTCTCGTCCTTCTTCAGCCAATCGTGTATATCCCCTTCTGCCTCGTCTACCTAAACAATGATTGTAGCACCTCATCGTACACAATGTTCCTTGTTCTTCCGTGTCGGGCATATGCAAAGAGATTTGTCTTGCTTCCTACTCTTGAGCAGTCAATGTATAGTTGCCCGTGTGAAAAACATGACTCTTCCAAAAGAAAACCAGCAACAGCTAGGGTCTGACCCTGGGATTTGTTGATAGACATTGCAAAGCTGACGCGGTTCGACAAATGGTTCGTTGGTTGTCTGTTTCAAGTGCTCTTTTGGTGGCAGTACGTTCAGGATCTTGCGACCATCGAATATCAGATTCCACTGACGATTTGTTTGCCCGCCTTGTTCTTTTTCTTGCCGCTTTCGCAGTATTTCGGCCAATGAAGAATCTCTTCCTTCAAGGCATGACCTAAAAGCAGGACGAAGTACAATAAGACTAACTAGTAGAGTAAGGAGTAAACTCGTCAGTGATGCATGTGATTTCCGAACCGTTGACTATGTAATTACTGGCCTTGTGCCAAAAGTAGCGGCAGTAACAATGACGACAAGCCGTCTGTACTTTTGTGAAATAAATACGTTTGTGTATATTTTGTTTTTGTGTATGCAAAAATATCTGTACACGAATATATATATATATATTCGTGTACAGATATGACCCCGTTTCGAAACGGCTTGAGCTCTGCCGTCGGGGGTCATACATTTTCCTACTACCCACTCTACTACCCTAAGTATTGAGTACTCTGGTGCGTTATGGTCCATCTGAGTCCTTACCACAACCCCTTCGTTATATATATATGTGTGTGTGTGTGTGTGTGTGTGTTGACCGCAAGTTTTGTATGTATTTATATATATATATTAATATATTAATACATGCAAAGATTGTGCTCAACAGTTTTGAAAATGAAACATTAATCTTTAATATTCTCAATCGAAGGCTTACTACTGTCCCTATATTAATGGAGGCAGTTTAAAGGTACTAATAACTATATTCACCCCTATTATTTTCTAAACTATAATTCTTTGCTGATTTTATCATGCTACTGAGTCACCATTTCGTTTAGAAAGTTATTTGATAGGGTTCATTATTAATATAAAACCTTCTTCTTTTAATGTTTCATACTATATCTAATTGAATCTTGAAGCTGATTAAATTTTGAGATATCTAATAAATATAGTTGAAGCCGCAATGAGGATGGATAGAGAAGGAAGAGCGAAGCATTAAGTATTAAGTTGTTTCTTTTAGGAAGCATCAAACTGCCTGACATATAGTACTTAATAAACAAATGTCAACTCCACAAACTAAACGCCATTTCCCACGCCAGAAATGACTCTTTACAGTCTTTGCCTTTAGCACATCCTATTATCCATTGAAGTCAAACGATGTTATCGGAAACTTTCGATCAACAGTTGTTTGCATGATCAATATTCAGCTCAATAAAGTATTGATAAAATTCATTCGAATAATATTTGTTTTATTGATTTTCCTTAACCCGAAAGTCAAAGATTATATATTTTTTTTAGCTTAACGTAAAGCAAAGCCAGTAAATTATTTGTTTTTAGATTCTCTTTTTAGATTCTTCATTTATCCTGATAATGTTTCCCACACTTCAACAGAATTATGTCTCCTCTGCACGCGCACACACATTCTCTCTTTCACATATATATAGATATATATACATTCAAACACACACATACACACACACACGCACACACACACGCACACACATATATGTACATACATATATAATTATATATATCTACATATATATATATACATATATATATATATATACATGAAATTATGCAAATATATATATATATATATATATATATATATATATATACATACATATGAACACACACACACACACACATATATATATATTCCATACGTATAAACGTTCTTTTGGCTGCTGTGGCGTACGTCGTCTGCCACGTAGTTGTATTGTTAAACACCATATGCTAATACTTTTCCCTACACTCATCGTTCTCAGTTCTTTGTATCGTATTTGCGGTGCCGCATTAAGTTTCTTAGTCAATATGGTTTCGATTTCAACTTGGAACTATTTCCCTGTAATTACGTTGCTAATGAACTTGGCAAAGAAAGCCGTCATTTACAATTGCCATCCTATGAAATATAAGCAATCACGTTTCGAGCAATCATGCTATGTTAACTTAGTGAAGAAACAAAAATCAAATGAATTAGTAAACTTTGGCGACGAATAGACAGAGTCCTTAGGGTGTTGAATAGAATATCTCGTGTTATTTGTTCTGAATTTCTATGATCTGAGTACAAATGACCAACTCCGCTCAAGATCAAATTTGCCTTTCATTCTTTGACAGTCGATAAATAAAAATACTAGCTCATAGTTGTAGATTGGTGGAATTGTTAGAGCGTCGAAAGGGAAGCTTTGTGGTATCTATTCCCATTGATTCGTGTTCTAGGATCAAATTTCCATTCAGAATCTCATATTCCACCGCTGGCTGTTTCTGGAACACTGGGAGACGTTGTCAAGACCGACCAAAACAAACTGTGACACTTGCACCTTTTTGCAATCACGAATACTTCCCTTTTTATCTCAATGCAGTTTTGTGCTATGGGTAGAGATTAAAAATCCCAAGCAGTGGAGTGTGGGGGAGGCTCGAAGTTTCGCAACGCCATGCGTTCAATCCATGAAACGGGTAGCGTATTATGTCTTTGAGGAAGACATTTCATATTGGCACTCCCAATCGTCTAGTCAGCTGAACACTGATTAGTAGCATCAAATCGGTGTTAATCTCGTAACAGATTCTTGTCCTCTCCAAGTGAGAGAGAAAGAAGAGTTGAGAAAGAGAGAGAGAGTGAAAGAGAGAGAGAGAGAGAGAGAGAGAGAGAGAGAGAGAGAGAGAGAGAGAGAGAGAGAGAGAGAGAGAGAGAGAAGAGGGAAAGATAGTATTGCATTCGCAATCACTTAATGCTACGTAGTACCGTGATAATCTCCGATTTGATAAACCACTATTTTCGAGAAAGAGTTTGATATGAACCACCAAGCAAAATAATAACAGAGATCAGAATATATATTCTACAGAATAAAAAGACAAAAGCCACTTCAGATAAAAACAATAAAAGCATAAAATAAACACTGCAGCAATGTAAGAGAAATGCGGCATATAGATATACTTTTACATTGAATACGTGAGCGTAATGATGATGAAGATAATGTTCATGATGATGATGATGGTAATAATGATAATAATAATGTTGATCTTGAGGATGATGATGATGTTAATAATAATAATAATAATAATAATAATAATAATATTTATCATCATAATGAGGATAATACTTTCTTTTTGTGATAATAATAATGATAATCTGAATTCATCAGATTCGAAACAGAAATTTTCCAGCTGCTCCTGAAGCACTTGATTGTTTGTATAATCAAATCATTTTTTATTAATCTCGTAACCGACGTCTGAGATGCCTACTTCATACGAAACCAATCTGATTTGATTAAATGTAAATTAAAATCATATATATTTCTTTAAAATCTGCATTGTGGGTCTCAAAACAACGTGAATATATGTATATATATATATATATATATATATTTATATATATGTATATAGTGAAAACTTGTAAGCAACTTGACAAATATCTGGTGTAGAATTAGTGTTTACTGTGTTTTTGTTATGAGGAAGGTATAGAGAAATGGAATATTAAACTTCGGTTTGCGTGACGGAGATGTGTCAAAACATTTACACGAGCTGTACTATATTGCTAAGGAAGTGTAGTGGATTTAGCATCTTAAACCGTTTTAAAGCCAAATTTAAGGTAATATAATAATGATAATATAACAAGCATCTATAATAAAATAAAATAGGCTAGTTCTTTTAAAAGATTAAAACTCAATTCTTTGTTTGGAGAATATTATTGCTCGGCAGAGAATGAAAAATAAAACTGAGAAAAATAAAAATAAATACTAAAAGAACTCATAGCAAAAATAATTCTAATACAATATTGTGTTATGTCAAATCGCTGCAGAAGACACACAAGACAAAAGCCGATAATTGTATAGTTATTTCATTAGTCTAATAGAAAGTATTGAATTTCTTGAGCAGCAGAGAAGGAACGAAGATTTTTCCATCATCAAAAAGACCGTTGGTGTTATTCATTCATTCGTTGGCAATAAATAAATAAATAAAAATGTCTCTTGCAAACATATTTAAATAACGAAAAAAGAAAATCACGCATATATGTTGAATATTTCGTATGAGGCATATTGCAAACGTCGCTTAATATTTTTCAAGTTAATATCAGAGCAAAGTTAATAGAGATTCAAGCAACGAACTGGCAAAGCCATTAAAGTGTCGGATAGAAAGAATGCCTTGCGGTATTTGTTCAGGATCTCCGCACTTCAAGTTCCATTCCCAACGAGGTTGGCTTTGATGTTCTTCCTTTTCGGATCTTTAAATAAAGTAGTAAATAAACAGGGTGGACTGCTGGAATTGTTAGAACACCAGAAGAGATGCATGTCAAGCTTTTTATAGTCTTATACCTCTTCCCTGAACATCTTAGGTATCAGGAAAAGGCGAGACATCCATAAATGGGCAACTATAGGTTTCTACAAAATATCTCACCCGGACCTGCCCCATTGAGAAGAACATTTTTCAGTTTTAAGACATATGGAGGTTCCGCATATATATCTCTTATTTTAACGCAAGACTGCGCATCAACATGAGATATTTTTTCCACAAAGTTCGATCACCAATAGCAGGGTTTCAAGAGCAAACATCAAGTCCAGCGTATTAATAAAATAGGGTTTTGATAATAGTTTGATTATCAAGTGAGAAAATGAAAATAGAGAATAAAATGTGCCTAAGTTAATGGGGAGGTCAGGTTTATTAAACTATATAAGGGGGAGTTATATAAAGGAATACAAAAATAGAAGATTTAGATGATTAAAATTCAAGGTACAAATGTTAATGGAAATGTGGGGTTAGATCTGACATCGTTATAAATTAGCTGCTGGGTTTAAACTAGTGTAAAGTAGAGAAGATTTCTGGTTTTCTATTTAGTAGCTTTAGTTTAGAGTGCGAGACTCTAGGAGACAGAGGTCACAAAATTCGTTGGATGGTTTATGAGAGGGAGATTTAGCTAACACGTTCCATTGTAGGGTGTAAGGTTTGTTGCTAGTTCTCAATGAAGCTATATGTATATAGATAATGAAGTAGCATGTTTTAGTTTAGAACTTTTAGAATTTTTTCAGAATTTTTTCAGAATTTTTAGAATTTATAAACATTTTTTACTTTTTAAATTCTAAATTAGGATTAGGAATTTATTTGTTTTAACATTGTATATGCTCCGATGATTCCAGACATATGCCTGGAAGATACGACCGTTAGCAATTAAATGCATTAAACAAAAATGTTATTGTTTTCTATGTTGTGTGTGTGTGTGTATACATATGACGGCGGTGAATTTGTTTTGCAAGGTTTTTGATATGAAATCGTGTGTCGAAACAAATATTGTTATTACATGGGGAGAGTCATATTGTTGTAATATTGCCAGGAATAATTACAGAATACACTCATTGTTTGGTTGGTTTTCGCTTCTGTATCTTATATCTCCACAGTTAATTTATTTGGCAATCAATGTTTATCATTGATTGACCAGCGGTTAAAAATACAGATATAAATATATATATATATATATATATATATGTAACAAATAAGAAATTACACTCTCATTTGCTATTGAAAACGGTATAAGTTTAAACGTAGAGCAAAGATCCCTATAATACACATACATGATGGGATCCACATAGTTTTCTTCGACTATGGAAAACTAGTCATTAGTGAAGTGACTCATCCGGGATTACAGTAGATTACGCTTAACGGAAACGCAACGGTAATGGAGTCAAACTCGAAACCACGAAGGTTGCGAAGCGAATGCCTAAACCACACGACTATATCTGCGACTATAATTTGTAAACATACAAATCAATTTATAAATATGAATGAAATACAACTAAAATATTCATAACAAACTCGCTTGACAGATTTTCTATTTGTTGAAGAATATTTTAGAAAGAAGGAAAGAGGGATACGTTTAAATTGTATAAGAGAAAAGAAGATGAGCGAGAGGATGGTGAGGGATGTAGAGGGGAGAAGGGAAAATAGAGAAGAATAAGTAGGAAAGGCATAATGTTGAATTGGTATAAACGTACGATTCTCTCACACAATATAAGATAAAATATTAGGCATTGAACACCATGCTGCTCACAACTACTCGATGAGTCTTATGCAGGTATTATCATTGTATTATGTAGAGATCATATGTAGCAGAAGAACGAGTGAAATATTTAAGCTAGGTGAAAGCTCGATATGTCAAGTCGAGATTGTTGAGAGGTTATTGAAAGATCGCCTATTTAAGTCATTTCAGAAATATGATTTGACATTTATGACGACTGCCATTTCCATGGAAAATTCAACTTGGTTCGTTCGTGCGTTTGTTGTTCACCTCTTGTCCATTAGCACGGTGACATTCTACCACATTAATGGCGAGCTTTCTGTTTCTGCTGTTTTCATGTTTTTACAATGGTTTGTTTGTTTGTTTGTTTGTTTGTTTGTTTGTAAAATTAATGTTACAATATGAGGAATGTTCTCTTTAATAACCGAGTTACGCATCCAAATGATAGAAATAAGGTGAGGGCAACGTAACTTGATCTGTAAATGGATAGGCAAGGCGTCTTTAAACGTCTCGTGTAATTTCCTGTAACGTTGACTATTTACAGCAAGTGAATTTGTAGAAACTAGGTGTTATGTTAAGAAGAATATGTAAATAATATCTACTGCTTATTTCTCTGGGTCTGTTTTTTGATGGGGGAGTGTGTTGCTACAACGGTTCACTGGGGCCATGATACGTCACCAACTTTCGTTGCTGTCTACTTAATCATATCAGTACTACTATCATTTTAGGCTCATTGTTATTTTATTGATTTTGATTCATTTTTATAGAATAGCTAACTGACACGTTTTTGCACAAATAGGAGTTCAAAGGCCTAACAAAAGTCAGACACAGACACACATGTTTTATATATATATATATATATATATATATATATATATATATAGTACCTAAATTATATTAAGGATGTCATATCTGAGAATATCACAATCATGCGTCATACCATTTATGTATATATATATATATATATATATATATATATATATATATATATATATACATATATATAATAAGGGTTGACCGACCCACCATATTTATATATATATTTATGTATGTATGTATATATATATATATATATGAATGTGTGTGTAAATTCACTACTATCCTTTTCTCATTCTCTCTCTCCCTCTCTACCTATCGAGATATATATATATATATATATATATATATATATATATATATATATATATATATATATATATATATATTAAAATAACAGATTAACGTTTAAGCAAAGAATCGATGCTTTCGCCCTTGACGGGATCTTCTGAAAGTCAACAAAATCAATCTGTGGACGCCGAAGAAATATTTCGAAAAACGTTGCAACCGAAGGAAATCAGGAAGACGATACTTTGGTTTGTGAAGACGTTCCTTGGCAATGAGGGTTTTGGTATATGTACGTTTGTTGGACATATGTGTATTTAAGAGTAGGTATGTGTGTGTGTATGTTATATGTATATATGTGTGTATATTTATATATGTACATATAATTATATGTACACACACTCACACACACACACTCACACACACACACACACACACACATATATATATATATATGTATATATATAGAGAATTTAGTATATCTACTAACATATGCGTACAGATGTACGCTAATGCTAGCAAATACACAGGTTATGTCATAGTACCTAGGTGGTTCAATGCAGGAGGATGCAGAACAATAATATAAAAGACGTAAAATAAGAAAATTTTAAAAAATTTAAAAAATTAACTTACTTACTAAATTTTTTAAAATGTTCTTATTTTACGTCTTTTATATGTGTATATATATACATATATATATATATGTGTGTGTGTGTGTGTGTGTGTGTGTATTTGGTGTATACGTTCGTATGTGTGCGGGTATATGTGTTTTGCCTGGTTTGCGTACGTGTGCGCGTGTCTATGTCTATGTGCATGTATATGTCCGTAGGGCGTGCGTTTTCGCGTATAGCACGTGTATGCAGGTATATAGATGTGTGTATGTATATATATATAATTGTATAAACTTAAATATTATTACTTTTATGATTTTGATAACCTCGGTCATTTTCGTTTAAGAGCCAAATATCACTGGAACAGTTAAGTGTCGTATTTCCTATTTACTACCAACTACAAAGAATTATAGAATGAATTATGTTATATTTATGGTTATATAAATGGTTACTCTACTGTTTTGACTTCATGTGAATTATGAAGCACTTCTACATAAATCTCCGTTATTCATCATCTTTAGAAGGTAGAGTTAACTGCTACACATTATACATATTTAATTATTTGTGAAATATTCAAAACCTTATGCTTGAATGGATTAATAGGTTTCATATAGCTTTGGTTATGACTAAATATTTCACGATAGAAAACATCTATTAAAGAGGCGGAGGTATGAATCCATGGTTAAGAAGTTCGTTTAAAGACAATGTGACTTTGGGTTCTCTCCCAATATGTGTCACTTTGCAAGTTTGTCTTTTATCATAGACCTGGGTTGTCTAATACCTTGTCATGTGAGTTTAATTTGGTCAGTGGTACAGATTGAAAGGTTTAATTATACACACATACAGACACGTACATAGATACATACACACACAAACGCACACATATATATATAGTAGTTTATTCGTTCACTCGATGGAGAAGGGATGGGGCCGTCGTCGAGCGGTGGTCTATTTATTTGGTGCGAAGCGTGCGATGCATGACGTGCGCGCTTTGACGGGCGACGACTCAATCGTTAGTCGAGAACAGTGTCGGTCGGTGAGTTTAACTGGAGCGAAAAGTCTATCAAAGGGTAACAAAGGTGTCCCAAGGTAAGCTTACCGTTGACGGAAACCACGCATTGGGCAAAAGGGCAGAAGCTCGCTCGATCTCGATTTTCATATATATATATATATATATATATATATATATATATATATATATATTCTACTTTTATCGATTCCTCTTTAGATTTTCGTCTTTGTATTTATTATTACTATAAAGTTACCTGTCCGTTTTTCCATTTTCCCTCGTTGCCTGTATCCTATGGTCCCTCCTGTTTTGGATACATATCACATGCCGATATGTCTAGTTTGAAGCATCCAATCACTAAAGATTTCCTAGAGCATTTAAGGATGAGTTTAAATGTTAATGTGTTTGACTCCCGATCATATGGTCATGCGTTCGATTCCTGCACCGAGTGGCATGGTGTCTCCTTGATCAAGGTACCCTATTCCATGTTATTTAAGTCTATTCAGCTGAAGAAAAAATAAATTGTCGCTGTATTTTAAATGGCCAGTCTTGTCTCATACTTTCATCCTGAATTTCCATGAGAATTATCTCTTAATTTTACACGTGTCTGTTGATTGCTCAGCCCCTTGCATGGTAATTTCATGAGTATCCCGTTCCCTTGTTCGAAAAACTGGAACGCTGAACGCCGATGTTGATAGAAGTTCCACATACACATGCAAATCCATATTCATGCACATATATATCTACAATATTTTATTAAACATCATTTGTTGTGATAGGAAAGGTGAACCTTCCTTTTTATTTTACAGAAATGAATCAAAACTGAGTGAAGAATAGGTTAGAAGGAACTTACATCGATATATTCAACTCGTTGACAGTTCTTATTCAAAAGTTCGTACAACATTGTAACATTCGTTGCCAAGAGATTTTGTTATACTTATATTAAATTTCATTGTTCTGTTATGGTAGAAAAGGTAGTACCCATGAGCATTTTCAGAGACACTGAGACAGAATTGAGGGAGATACGTAAATATAAAGACATCCTTAAAGCAGGGAACTGATCTGGAGTCTATGAATTTGCCAGGGCTGGATGTTTGCAAAAAAAAGGTCAGGAAGGCGTCTATTAATTTGCCGCTAAAATATATTTGTTAAGGTGTCAAATTAGCAGAGTCGTTAGAATATCAGATAGAATACTTTGCGATTTTTGTTTCAGCTCTCTGCTCACTGAGTTCAAATCCAGCCGAAGTCAACTTTACCTTTCAGCCATTCAAGATCGATAAGAAAAATCACTAGTACTGTGGTCGATTCTTCTTTTATATATCCTTCTCATCTCCTTTCTATCCTTTTCTGGAAGAAATCTGCTGTATTCAGACCAGAAGTGGATTAGGCCCCACCAGGTTTTAAAATGTTCAAGAAACGTGGTATTGACATGCGGCGCCCCTACAACTCGATCAGGAGTTACAGAACCATGCAAGCATATATTATTTAGAAAAACATATTTATCTCCTAGAATCTAGCGTAAGACAAGCGGCATGTGGAATATGTGATGATTTTCGATTTTTTTTAAATTCTATAAGATTGAACATATTGTTGGTAACGTAGAAGAAAAAATACATATTAATTTTGAGAGCATATTTTAAACCTAAGTGTAATGGTAGCACATGTCACTATTATTGCAAACTTCTATTAATGTAATTGACAGGAGCAACTTTATACAACCAGAAGTATTAAAGCTATTTCTCTCTCCATTTCTTTTCCTCTCACTCACACCATCTTTCTCTTCCCCTCCTTCTCTCATAATCTCTCTCCCTCTCTATATCTAGCTGTCTATCGATCTATTAAGTATAATTAATTTTGCCATCCGTCCATACCATATGAAGAGTTTTTAACAAAATTCAATGAAGATATAATTTGAATACACATTCTGTCATATTTCTCCAATTCGTTTTATCACCAAAATAAGACATTTCCATAACATTTCATAACATTTCATAACATTCCATAACTTCTCTCCATAGTTCTCATAGTATGACTTCCGTTTGTGGAAAACTACATGAAAACCATTTCGATCGAGGAAAGTGAAGAAAGGAAAATGATAGAAAAGTCTATGATACAACGTTATAAAATATGTATTGAAGAGTAAAATATTTACATGTTAAAGGAATTATACAAAGGCTGTTCCATATTAATAAGTTTCAATGAATTATTTTATTCTGTTAGTCATTTGACTTAGACCAAACTGGAGCACCACCTTGATAACTCGTAAATGAAAAGGAAATATGAGAGAACTCCATCTGGGTTTGAATCTGGGACCTCTCATGCTCTAAGACAAAATTGCACATGTAGATCGATAATTCAATATTATTGTTTAATGTTTTAAGAGTTATATTTCATGTTATTTTATTTTATTACAACATAGAATGAACTGAAAATATTTCGGGATCCGAACGGACAAAATAGCCAAAGTATTTCTTTAATGAATGGCGAGAGGGATGCGTTAAATGAACCATTCAACATTGAGGTACGACTGTCTCTATCCCAGTAGAAGGTGGTATGAAAAGAAACCTATCAGAGGGAATCTAGTACTTTTCTAGTCTATGATCTTCAACCCCTCGGGCGATGGAACTTGGAGCTGATGCCAATTTCAGCGGTCACATTTTCTATCAGAACTTAATCGCTTCCGAAAGAAAAAAAACAGCGATGGTGTCAAATTTACAGAACTTCTTTTTGTTTTACCCTATTTTCAATGAAATACACTATTAATTTTTAAGATTATGAAGAGTTTGAGGGAATAACCGAATCTTTCATCATTAAACTGAGTCTTAGATCTTAACTGGTAGAACTTATTTTACACAAGATGAAAAATTATAATCTAAATACGAATTGTTTTACAAATGTTAACGAATTATTTTACAATATTTGTATCATAGAACCAGACGTGACTCCGAGAGTATTAGTACAAACATATTTAAGGAATATAATCTTTTTAATTATCTCTTAAAATTGATTAACTAATTTTCAAAATATTTACCACTCTTTAAATAGCTAGATGGGCAAAGAAATAGTAAAAAATCTAAACCCAATACTTAAGAATAGACACTTGTACCAATATTTAGTGTTGGGGTGAGAGCGATTGGTTGGTAGAGGGTGATGAATTAGAAGAGGGTGGTAAATTGGCAAGATTGGTAGAGCGTCAGAAGTAATGTTTTGCTGTATTTAGCTACGACGTCCTGGGTTTATATGTCGCAGTGGGAAACTGTCACTTTCTTTATTCGAGGGTCGATAAAATAAAGTACTGTGGGATTGATTTAATGAAATTTGCCATTCCCCCAAATTTGCTGGCTTTCTGCCTAAACCACAAATCAATATTTAATACTGGATCCTATTAGCAATTTTTAAAGATGGCCTCAATCGAAATATTTAGACAGAGACTTTTTGTACGACTAATCAGGGTTAACGATAATCCGAAATGTTGTCTGTCTACGTAAATAGAATTTTTTCACATTTCGATTTTGCTTTCATGCTTCTGGCGTCGATAACTTAAATATCTTTCATGCATTGTAGTCGATTTTATCATATATGCTATTATCCTCTTTGCCAAAAATAGCTATCGTGAGTAATCAAAAGAAATTTTTTAATAAAATAATCATTCATATTTCGTCTAAGAATCAGTCTGGATATCAGTAAAGACAAATAGAAACTGTATCATACTGGACTGCTAAAACATCATCATCTTATTCTGTAATGAAGAAGGTGGTGAATTGAGAGAGTGGGCAGTGTGTAGGATTTATTCCGGTTCAGCGGCCTTTGAGTTCAAATCCCACTGGTGTCACCTTAGCAGTTCAGCCGTTTAGAGCCGATAAATAAATTATAAATCAGGAGGCATGGATAGTGGAAATTGTAGAAGTGATGGACGGGATCATTTGCGATATTTGAACCTTCATCTTTTCTGTTAAGAGCTGTGGCCTGGAGATAGCGGCGTAGGAAAGACTAATGGAAACATTGTTTCCAGGGATCGATTCAAAGATCGGCCTCTTTTATTGTTTTCTTTTATAACAAACACGACATCGATAATCATTTGTAAATGTTTCCCTTTTTTAAATTTACCGCCACATTATATACAACATGAGGATACAGTGTAGGCATGTCTGTTTATTTAAGAAGTTCGCGTCACAATGATAATCTTTCGGGTTCCATTCGAACCTCTTGTGTGACACCAAGGGAAAATTAACTGCCATCACATAAACACGGCTTGATCAATTGGTTTGATAGCGTGATTTGGTAAACGTAATCGATGAGGAAAAAAACACCTCATACACACACACACACACACACATATATATATATATATATATATATATATATATATATATATATATATATATATATACGGCTCTCGACTCTTTATAATATAGCCAAACTCTACTATTTCAAGTATCGAGTACTCTGGTGGGTAATAGTCTAACTAGTTTTAAGCTGGTTCTCTTCTGATATATATATATATATATATATATATATATATATACATATATATATATATATATGTATATATATATATATATATATATATACATATATATATATATATATACATATATACATGTATATATATATATATATATATATATATATATATATATATATATTTATTTGACTTATTTGAGGTGTTGATTCGCTTCTTAATGTTAAGCTGTTCTTCTGTATAAATCCCTCCCCCGGACGAATGCACAACCCTATATTAAGCCATGCCAGCATACAACAGCTATAAAAGAGTGCAATAATCACGAAACTGGGGATCCTCGTGTCACTGGTAGAGCTTTACAGCTGTAATAAAATACAAATCACTCTTCCTTTATACCGAGTTTTGTTTCACCCGTTAGCTCCTCAAATGGTGGACAGTGATACCATCTTTGTCGTCTCAAGAGACACATTATCAACTTTATTCAGGTATTATTTATAATTATCAAACATTATTATAGTTATCTGCGTCGTAGCGACTATATTTTGAAAAATCAGAAAATTCGATGGAAGTCTCTTGTGATAATTGTTCAGCACTGAATAACAGACAGTCCTTTGTTACTATTACCCTCAATAATGAAGTAAACCAGTTATTGCCTCATTGGAGACAAGTAGTAATAGAGAATTAGATTACTATTGGCGTTATTCTGTTCTTTAGCCTCGGAAAAGTTGAGGTTAAGTAGATCTATGATGAAAACTGTTATAGCGATGACATTACGTATTCGTTTCAGGCATTGTATCTCAATACCTGGTTATACTATATAGTCCAAAGTATCAACGTTTTAAGATGCTAGGGTGAGATTTAAGGGAAATGTTGTTGCTATTTCTATCACGTTGAGCTACCACGTCATGGTTTCTCTGGTGGTTTATTACCAGAACTGCCAACGTCTAAAAACCCGAACGGACAGTACCATGAAAAAAGTGCCCCCAAACGGGGAGAAATGAGGTAGAATGGGAAGATTTTACATAATGAGATCTATATCCATTTTCACAAGAGAAGACATCTCCCATCCACTTGGGTGAGGTGGACAGCCCCCCCCCCCCGCCGGACGGGGAGAGTTGTCAGGTCTGTCTTTACTGCATTTAGTGTTACAACAATTTTAACTTCACTCTTGCTGCTGGTATTTCTAGCATCTAACACGTTGAGTGACCACAGTAATGGCTTCCTTGGTGGCTCATTTATTTTTGCAAGAGTTTTAACCTCACTCATTTATTTTTTTCATGCTAATCTTAATGTTCTTAATGTTGCTGCTACTTCTAGCACGTTGAGTCGCAGCTTCCTTGGTGGCTCATTACTGTATTTATTATTGCAACAGTTTTAACCTCACTCATTTATCTTGTTAATGCTAATCTTAATGTCCGTAATGTTGGTCTCGTGGCTGATACTGAAACAGCTAATGCGATAGCTTCAGCAGATTAGAAAAAAAAACGAGAAACTTAATTGTCTAAACAATGATATTGCTGTGATTAGTCGCTATATTCATTGATCAATCAATCTTGACTGTTTAGATATAGAGATCAATGTTATTTCGATACTTTGATCAGTAAAATTCACATAAAAGATTTATAGGTCAATTTCAGATTTGCTTTGTAGTCTGTTCAAACGTTATTGTGAAAATATTACATCAATATTCAGAAAGGTTGATAAAATTTGTAAAGAGAATTGATAAAGTTTTTTTTCGTTATTATTATCAAAAGAATTTTACTCTTCTTTTTCCTGATTAATTTGCATATATATATATATATATATATATATATATATATAATATATGTGTGTGTGTGTGTGTTATAGTATATATATATATATATATATATATATATATATATATATATATATATATATATATATATACGATATATATACGATGTATCCCAACAATTTAAATAGAACTTTACCTATATATATATATATATGTGTGTGTGTGTGTGTGTATGTGTTATATATATATATATATATATATATATGAGAGAGAGAGAGAGAGAGAGAGATTTAGAGCTTTAAAATTATAAAATAAGAAGAAATAATAGACACAGATTTATAACCATTTTTTCTTCAAAGTCCCGACTGTACAGTTTCGCTGTTCCGTTTGCAACAATTGCACATTATATGTGCAATAGTGTTTTGAGGTGCACCAGCTTCTCAAGGAACACCTCAGGGAAGGACGTGTTTGTAGCAATAGGCGGCAGGAGGAATTAACACGTGATGCATCGGTCCAGAAAGGGGACTGATTCCCTCATAGCAAGTGAAAAATATCTCAAAAGGCGGAAGGAGAGATTAATGCACGATACAGAGGTTACAGGCGGGTAGTAAGATGGACGGAAAGCGAATATAGTGTTTGCTTAAGAAAGCAGTTATTACACTTTCGGGTTAACTCAGCCGTAAGGGAGTTTGAGGCAATATAATAATTTAGTATATACATAAATATATATATATATATACACATATATATTTCCATATGTATGCGAGTGTGTGGTGTCAACTTTAGCCAGTTTTGCTCGATGATCAGGAGAGGCAAGATAATCAAAATAATTAAATTGACTCAATATCAGAGCTATATATCAAATTATAAAATAATAAGAAATAATATTTGTATATATATATATATTTGTGTATATATATCTAAACATATATATATATATATATTTGTGTATATATATACACACACACACACACATATATATATATATATATATATATATATATATATATATATATATATATATATGTTTGTATATATATATTTGTATATATATATATATTTGCATATATATATATATTTGTATATATATATATTTGTATATATATATATATATACATATATACATATGTATTATATAATATATATATATATATATATATTTGTATATATATATATATATATATTTGTATATATATATTTGTATATATATATATATATATATATATATATATATATATATATATATATATATATATATACATATGTATTATATAATATATATATATATATATATATATATATATATATATATATATATATATATATATATATATATAAATATATATTTGTATATATATATATATATATATAAAATTTGTTTCTATTTTGTTTTCTGATTTCAAAATAGTAAATATGTACGTTTATATTTTAATAAAGTTTTACATTGACGCGAATGTTTCTGTGTTCATCGTTTGAACATCTGATAACATCGCTGCTAAATCTTTAATGAGGAGGGAACAAACAGTGAAAACTGAAAGAAAAATATTGTTTGTTAAAGCAGGTTAGAGATGGAAGCAATGACGCTAGGTGTCGTTGTAAAAACATTAACTGCTTATTTTTCTTGTCATAATTTTTGATTTGATTGATGTTAATCCTGAGCATCACAAAACCCAATAATACTCTTGAAGTTAAATCTTTAATTCTGTGAATAAAAAATTATTAGCGATCAGAAGTATACTATAATGAAAATATTTAAAATCGAATAAAATAATGAAATGACACCGAGAATGGACAAATAAAAAAAAAGTGCAGAAAAAATTATATAACGGAAACATTGGAATAGGGAAGGTGAGGGCAAAATTTATACACATCGCTGGGTGATATATCTTAGCTGAGCCCTGCGGACAAGACGGCGAAAGCATTGCCATGTAGAACATCCAACGACACCAATATTTGGGGCGGGAGCTCCTATCTGCTTGCAATAGTGAGAGGTGGGGAGAGCGGGAGAAACAGAGGCAGTGACAGTGATAGTTTGGTTCCATTATGTTTGAGGGCGGTGGATTGGCAGTATCAGTAGAGGGTCGGACGCCATGCTTTCCAGCATAGTTACGTCCCTTTACGATCTGAGTTCAAATCCCGCCGAGGTTGACTTTGCCTTTCATCCTTACGGGGTCGATAAAATAAAGTACCAGTAATGCACTGGGTTATTGCTGGCCTTGTGCCTAAAGTAGAGACAATTATGTTTGGACCTGGTATATATGTAAATATATATTTACCACACCACTTTTATATTATAAACTATCACCTAAGTAACCAAAATTATATTTTCTTTTTCAATCAGTTGACGTTTGTAATGTTGTGAATTGTATTCAAAATAGAAATATTTTATGAAATTCATGTTCTATTTTGTTCTATTCTATCAGTGGAAACATCTTACAGTTTAAATGTCCGTGATTGACATTAGCTTGTTTGTGTCATTAGTGCACATTAGTCATGGTGTGAAAATTGAGCAAAATAAAATGTCAAGTTAATAACACACAAAAAAACATTGAAATAGCATTTTAAAAGAACACAGGTCATGAACACGTCATGTTTACGTGTTGATGACGTGAGGAAAATGTGGTAAGACGTGAAAAGAATGTGGTGATGACGTGAGGAGAATGTGGTGATGACGTGAGGAGAATGTGGTGATGACGTGAGGAGAATGTGGTGATGACGTGAGGAGAATGTGATGATGGCGTGAGGAGAATGTGGTGATGACGTGAGGAGAATGTGGTGATGATGTGAGGAGAATGTGGTGATGACGTGAGGAGAATGTGGTGATGACGTGAGGAGAATGTGGTGATGACGTGAGGAGAATGTGGTGATGACGTGAGGAGAATGTGGTGATGACGTGAGGAGAATGTGGTGATGATGTGAGGAGAATGTGGTGATGACGTGAGGAGAATGTGGTGATGACGTGAGGAGAATGTGGTGATGACGTGAGGAGAATGTGGTGATGACGTGAGGAGAATGTGGTGATGACGTGAGGAGAATGTGGTGATGACGTGAGGAGATTGTATTGATGACGTGAAGAGATTCGTTTATATCGTGAAGTAAAAATAAGCATGGCTGTGTAGGTAAGATGTTCGTTTCTCAATAAAGAGATACCGGGTTCGATCACACTGCGTGGCATGTGTCTTGGGCCTTTACTATAGACGCATACCTATCCATGCCTCATGAAAGAAACTGGAAAGGCAGGAATTGTAGAAGTGTCTTGGTCATTCACAAGGTTTGCGAAAGAAATTGGGAAGATAGAAATTGTAAAAGTGTCCTGGTCTTTACTATAAACACGGGTAAACCTATACTCTACTAATGTCTTGTGTACTTTGTTTGACTCTGGTTACCCCCTACATAACACAGAAATCTCTGTCTCTCTCCCTCTCTTTTTCTCTCTTATATATATATGTATATTATTACATTCAAATTAAACGATGTCATGAATGATACAAAATCAAATATATGCCTTGTCTCAAGATATAATTCAGAGAATAAAATGGAGCCTTAATCATTATAAGAAAGTGAATGAAAAATATCCATACAGAGTATTAAGATATATCAAAACTTAACTACAGACAATCTGTACTGAATGTAAGATTACATTCATTCACTTTGTTATATACATATATATATATATATATATATATATATATATATATATATATATATATATATATATATATATATATATATAAATGTAATCTGAGTTTTTCGAATATTAATAATAACATTCGATTCGTTTGCAATTATGAAAACAACCCTCAATTTTATAGCCATGTCAGTAGAATGAACACTTCATTCTTGCTCTTGTGTTGCCATGCGAACAGAACTGCAGACACTAATGTTTCTGGGTATCACCCTTCATCAGTACAGCTCACTGTGAACAGATTACATTTATTGTATTCACCCATTTAGTGCCAAATTTTCTTATATATATATATATATATATATATATATATATATATATATATGAGAGGAAGAGAGAGAGGGAGAGAGAGAGAGAGACAGAGAGAGAGACAAGGAGAGTGAGTTGTAAAATTCTGACCGGTTATTAGATTTTTCTGGAGTTTTAAATAGTCTTACTTTATTATTGATAGGAAGGTTTTCAATTGTAGGACACGATAAACATTATATCAAGCCATAAATAAACATTAATAATGTATTTATCAAATCAAATTACTTTAGTGTTTTGTAGCTGCCAGGAAATGTTTTACGACAAAATTATTGGCTAAAATTATCACTTAAGATGATGTCAAGGGAGATTTTAATGTTTTTAATGAGGTTTATATAGTAATATTTGCAGTCGGTATTATCTCTATCACTATGTTTAAACCAGATATGTAGGTACAAGCGATAGATTAAAGCTGTATGTAGAGTTGTAGGCGTTATTTATAGCAGGAGGCATCAGCTACAGATGTATATATAAGCTACAGATGTAGACATAAGCTACAGATGTATCTATAAGCTACATATGTAGATATACAGTCAAAGCTGGGGGACAGAGTTGTTCTTCCACATTTCGCCTCCGTTTTTATTTATTTTTCATTTTCTTACTATGATAATGTAAACGTATATCAAATATAGTATAGCTATATATATATATATATATATATATATATATATATATATATATATATATATATATATATATATATATATATATATATATATATAGTAATAATAATAAATTTGAAGACTAAAATCGAAAGAGGGCTCGATAAGGATAAATATATATCAAATATATAAGAACCGTAGAGCAAATATTTATTAAAATAACAGATTAAAGTTTAAGCAAAGAATCGCTGCTTTCACCCTTAACGGGATCTTCAGAAGATACCGTTAAGGGTGAAAGCAGCGATTCTTTGCTTAAACATTAATCTGTTATTTTAATAAATATATATATATATATCCGGCTCTTATGTTCGAAATGAATTATTGACTTGATTTTTTCATTTTTCCTTCTCTTTACGTTACCTCACCATTCGTGTCTGTTTACATGTCTTTCTCTTTCTCCGCCCAACTCTTTTTATCCCAATAACTTACTTTAGTTATTGTATCACCCTAGGCGGAGCTATATTGTCTGTAATACGAAGAAATACCTATGATGCCTAGTAGACAACTGATGATGGATAATCCTAACTTCTATTTCTAACTCTTCATTTGTTATACTTATTTGCAACAACACAGCTTGCCATTTTTGATTTAAATATATATATATATATATATATATATATATATATATATACATTTTGAAAACCATAAAATATATTAGAAAAGTATAGGTGCCAAGAAAACGATAGAATCTTACCTTACCAAATTTAATTATCCAAAATATTTTGGGGTTCAAAAACCCGTTATCAAGGCTGAATCCCTGTGATGATCTTAAAAGATCGGTCGGAGATGAGTTGTTAGAAAGACAGAATTTAATTTATATATATATATATATATATATATATATATATTAGAAAGAATGTATTAACAAATAACAGACGTGCACTCCATGATACTAGAGACCAGTTATCATTATCTGTTCTAATCCTTCCTTCCGTATCATGAATGCCCTAGAGAAAGATGTCAACCCCTTAACCCCAGCCTATGATTTACTGTGACAAACTGTTGTTTTGTTTTTCTGTACGAACTAAAGTATAAGATTACAGAGGAAGATCATTAATATATGTCAAAATATTCCTCTCAATCATGTTATTGTTCAATTGCAAACGGTAAATCTCAGTCGTCTTCAGATAATACTTCTATTATTGATAATAACAAACTAATAAACGATATGTGAAAACATTGAGGAACTATTGAACAATTATTACCTTTAAATGTACCGAGTATTTATCGAATGTAATGTTATAAATTTGAGAAAAGAAGAACATACAGCATATCATCAGTTGAACATGTGCCAGTTATTGATGTCTTCAAATTAGAGGGCAGACATTTTGAAACAGAGCTATGAAAGACACATTTTCCCTACCATCTTATTGATTTACATTTAAATGTCACAATTTGAGTATAAGTGTGATTTATCACGTGATGCCTTTATTATCAGTTATATATTCTTTCTGAAATGGTGATGCTAGTATATCAGACTTCTCCATAGATTAGTATAATACACGTTACATTTCGTCATGCCGTTTGTTTTTCTTTTCATTTCGTAGCCTTACACGACGTATGTATGTATCGTCATGTAACTTCTGATTGGGTCGTAGGGGCGCCATGTTGACATGCAGCGTTTGTTGGGCATTTTAGCCTGGCGGAGCACATCCCTCTCCAAGCCTGAGTACAGCAGATTTCTTCCTGAGAAAGATAGAAAGTGAGAGAGAGGAAATTGAGAAGGAAATATAGCTGAAGAATAGACACGAATACAAAACTGGTACTTTTTTTATCGACCTCGAAAGGATGAAAGTCAAAGTTGAACTCGGCAGGATATGAATTCAGAGAGCAGAGGGCCGGAACTAATACCATAAAGCATTCTATCCGAAGTTCGAAAGAGTCTGCCAATTCACTGCCTATCCTTACACTATACATGCTTTAATTTCCTAGTTCACATAACTTTTTTCTCATCTAGTCTCATTTCGAATAATATATATTATAGACTTATTTTTTAATAACGTAGAGTTTAATTCAGAAAACACCAATCCAAATGATTATTACCTTAAATAAGAATTTATAGGTCTTTAAGTCAGGGTAGTAAATAGGTATATATATATATATATATATATATATATATATATATATATATATATATATAAAATTGGTGTTGGATGCTTAAGCGCCCGTATGCGATCGTGCCTCGAGCTGGTCGCCCAAGAAACAATTGTAATATGTCCAATAAATTCCTTTCGTCACAACACTGATTCTCTTTTTTCTGTTATATATATATATATATATATATATATATATATATATATATGTATATATACATATATGTATATATACATATATATAAACACTACATAGTGTGTTGTATTTCTCAAGGGTAAGCTTTGTTGAAACGCACATATGGATTCTGGTGTTACTGGTGTGACAAGCATGGAAGTAAATAGGTAAACATATATATAAACACTTCACTCTACAGTCCAGAATTAGCCGTCGAAACGGCTTGAGCTCAGCCGTCGGGGTCCTACTCGTTCCTATATATATATATATATATATATATATATATATATGTGTGTGTGTATGTGGGTTTACTTTTTTATATCTTCCCAGTTTGTTTCGTATAAATTTTACATAGAAGTTCCATCAGGTAAAAATGGGTGAAAGTTAATTAATTAGACATAACATGTAAACCATTTGTTATGATTTTCTAAGAAGATCTGTGATTATATAAAAGTAGAAGACAATCATTGTTAATGTCGTCTGCTTCTGTGAACTAGAAAGACACAAACGGAACAAAAAACAGCTGTTAAAAAATGAGATACACTGAAAGAGAAAAAAAAAAATCTCAAGAGAAAGAAGTGAATTGTAAGTATGAGAGACAGGGTAAGGTGATATGGGGTTGTTACTGACCTAAATGCATTGACAAACAAAAAATAAATCGTTAACACATATGCTCTGTTGCCGGAAGTAAGAAATCCGTCACATTACATACAGCTAAGAAGCAGAGTATACAAGCTTTCAGAGAGAATAGGAGCGAGAAAGAGAGGGAAAGAGAGAGATGGAGAGAGAAATATAGAGCAATAAGAGAAGAGAAAGAGAGAGAGGGGGAGAGAGAGAGAGAGAGAGAGAGAGAGAGAGAGAGAGAGAGAGAGAGAGAGAGAGAGAGAGAGAGAGAGAAAGAGAGAGATGGGATGAGCGAAAGAAGGGAGAGGTGACGGAGAAGAGAGCGAATAGATTGAGAGAGAGATGGAACTAAACTAAAGAATGGCTCTCTCCACCACAAAAACCACCCCAAATTGTTGTTTTATTCTGGTTTATAATTTTGATATTCCATTGATTCAGTTTATTTATTCATTGAAATCAATCTAGTTTTTTGTTTGTCTTTATCATAAAACTTTGATCATTCTACTGTGACATAAGCATGATCTGTCATCCTCTTCATTTTCTATTTTCTTCTTTTGTTTTATTTTTATTCTGCTATTAGATATTTTAGATGACTTGAAATCCTTTCAGCGTAAATAACTTCTAGGAATCAATGAAATGCATTAGAGTGCGGTGTTGTTTACACGTTCACCTGAACTTCTAGAATATTCAAAATCTATCTCTAATGTAACCATCTTAATAATAATAATAATAATAATAATAATAATAATAATAAGACGAAGAAGAATTTAACACGAAAGGTCACATGGGATTTACACTTATATAAGACTGTTCGAATTTTTTTTTTTTTTTTTTGCATGGGTGAAAAGTATTTTCGAAATTAGATTTCTTAAAGTGCCGCTGTCAAAGCTTACCCTGCCTCGCTGAAATGAAAACATTTTTACTATTAATTTTTTGAAGCAATGGCCGCTTAGCTTTAAAGACAATGGCTTATAATCAACGAATTTCAGGTGTGAAACTGATCCCATCATACTATATATTACCGAAATGGGGTAACGATTTCACTAAAAGGCTACTAATTCCTTCATCTCAAGTTGTATAATGACTGTATTCTGTTTGTTTGTTGTTAAGTACATACAGATATATTTATGTTTTCGTTACGTTATTTCTAATTAAAGGCACTATGTATGATTTAGAATTAAATTAAAGAATTATAGAAATATAACAGAATGAATTAGAAGTTTTATTGTAAAAAGTACAAATAGCTTTCGTGGTTATGAAACCGGAAAAGGAGAGAAATGCAAAGGCTTTAGGATCACGGAAGAATGGAGGGGGTGGGGATGGAGGCAGATGGATTCTAGGTCTAACGCGCGGCGGTATTGGGGCTACGATTAAAGAATTGTCTTGAATTTTGAACATAAACTAACTTCTCACTATTAAAGTAGTGTTCGACTTTTGAATATATACTTACAAACATACGTACATAAGGGAATGTTTTCAGATAAATATAATAATTAAAAACAAACAATTTTCTATCATAGATCAGTTTTGGGCGTTTTGGTAACAAAAGGGATAAAGAAAGTCAATAGCAATCAATAAGGTGTTGATTGCGGGCTTAACCACCCGTATTTCAGTAGGTGGCGAATTGACAGATTTGTTAGAACGTTCCGACTCTCTGCGCTTTCAGTTCAAAACCTGTCGAGGTCAATTTTGCCTTTCTTCTGTTTAATGTCGATAAACGAAATACCAGCCCAGTAATGAGTTTGATCCTTTCTCTATATCTCATTCTCAACAATGTCTGTGGTCACATTCACCTCCTTGTTTCCGTAGTCAAACATTTGCTCATAATAGTGAGAAATGGAGAGAGACAGGGAAGTGATAGTGGAGTTTGGTTCGTTTGTGTTCGGACCCGGTGTATCTGTAAATGTTTCATGGACAAACATTAGAGCAGGTAGTATATTGAGGTAAAGTCTTTATTGATTCTACATAGGCTACATAAGTTGCTTAGAAATAAGAAAGCAAAGACCTTTATATGACTGAACACGAAGACCTTACTGGGTACTGTCAGGGACAGTTCAGATCATAATTCGCTACAGACATGGAAATTACTTCTTGAAATAGCCACAACATCCGTTATATGTAAATTCAACGCATACTGAAGGACGTTTGCGTTCTATTTTTTTTTTAACTTTAGTTACAGCATATCCGTCTTTGTCTGAGCCATAAAAGAAAAGATCTGCAATGAGGTATTTCAAAAGTAAACAGATATGTAAATTCAAAAATAAACAGATATGTAAATCAACATATAAATGTAATAATAATTATTTTGAGTTGAATTATGTAAGAAAAAAAAGGAAGACAAATAAAGAGAACGGAAATCCAAAACTAAGGTTGAAATAAAAAATAAGCTGTTTGGAGGCATAGACTTGAAAATAATACAGATATTGACTTAATGCCAAAGTAGAATCTTAATGAGGATATAAAAATTACACACGGACATTGAAACTTAGTTCATCCACACGGGAAAGGAAAGGGAAGTTTAGATGATTAAAACCAGGAGGTCTTTTATTTGAAGTATCTTAAATCGACATGTCAGCAAGAACGTTAAGGTAAGTGCAGAATATAAATTACCGTCAAACTTACACATTAGTTCTAATAGTGAATCTTCTTTACCGCTAACTTGATATTATATACGGATGTGGTTGTTTCAAGGTGTTTCAGTATATGTATATATGTATATATGTATATATGTACGAATGTATGTACCTATGAATGTATACACACACACACACACACACACACACACACACACACACACACATATATATATATATATATATATATATATATATATATATATATATATATATAGTAATAATAATAAAATTGAAGACTAAAATCCAAAGAGGGCTCGATAAGGAAAATATATATAAAATATATAAAATATAAAATATATATCAAATATATAATAAATATATATATATATATATATATATATATATATATATATAAATGTATATATATATATAAATGTATATATATATACTTTTATATATATATATATACTTTTATATGTATATATACATATATATATATATATACATATATATATACTTATATATATATACATATATATATATATACATATATATATATATATATATATATATATTAATTCAAAATATTAACAAAAATAGACATTCGTGTGATCAAGTATATTTTATTATACATATTTCAGAGGTACTGAGCTAACTTCAACAGTACGTCCTCATCAGATAAAATAAGATGATACATGACATTAATATTAATTAATATTCATTGAACCTTGTTTAACCTTTAAATATATATATATATATATATATATATATATATATATATATATATATATATACATGTGTTATCCGGGGATCCATGGATAACTTCTAGAAATCCCTGGCCTGGCAGGGATAAACTCTACAGTCATGGAAGTGTCGTCAGCCGGGCCTGTCCGAGATGGGCGCAGGGCGACGAAACCGTCCTGCTCGCGTTCGTCCAGTGTCCACGTATTGATGACTTGTGGGTTATGTCAAACACCTGAAGACGAGCACTTACCTCTTCGGTAATGCCCTGATTTACTTTTTCAAATTTCATTTGTAAAGGAAAATCACGGTGCAGAGGGAAGTGCCCTCTTCTCAGCAATTTGTTGCAAGATGGGTGAGAGTTGCAAACATGGCCCGAGTGAATGGGCCTGCTCTGAGTATGCGCCTACAAATTGAAAGTGGAAAACTGGGAGAGGGTACTTGCCCTGGTGGTCAGGGTCACCGTGGCTTTTTTAATGGGATTTCTCCACGATGGCCCTTGGAAGTCACCCCCCCCTCCCTATTGGGGAATTTTTCATTGTTTCTTTTTATGTTACATCCTCTATTTTTGTTTTTGTTTTACACGCAGAAATGCCCATTTGTACCGTCCTGTATTGTCGTGTATTGTCCTTAATGTCTTACTTTGTGTAAACCCTTGTGCTTAATAAAGAAGCGGTGGATTGGCAGTATCGGTAGAGGGTCGGACGCCATGGTTTCCAGCATAGTTACGTCCCTTTACGATCTGAGTTCAAATCCCGCCGAGGTTAACTTTGCCTTTCATCCTTACGGGGTCGATAAAATAAAGTACCAGTGATGCACTGGGTAATTACTGGCCTTGTGCCTAAAGTAGAAACAATTATTATTATTATTGTTATTATTATTATTATTATTAGTAGTAGTAGTAGTAGTAGTAGTAATATGATTATTGTTGTGGCTGTTGCGTAATGATACAAGATCGTATAGATAAATAAGTGGTTAGCTAGCTAAGTTACATAAAGATTGGAAGAGAGAAATAGAGAGAGAGAGAGACAGAGAGAAAAGGAGAGGGAGAAAGAGACAAAGAGAGACATACAAGTGACATTATTATAGCTGTTGTTTAGTTCTGAGGCTTTATTTGTAAACTAAAATTAGGAAAATGAAATATGTCAAAACATCTGTCTTATCTTTAATTACTTTTATGATTTAAAACAAATCAATAACATGTACATATATCAATTGAAATTACAATTATTGGTTGTTAGATTTCTCACCAATACGGATAATGATTATTTATTTGATATACAAACATTGATTTCGGATCGAAAAATTGTATTTTTTTTTATTTTTGAAGATATTACTTGAATTCCAAAATATTACATTTCTTCTTCTTCTTCTTCTTCTTCTTCTTCTTCTTCTTCTTCTTCTTCTTCTTCTTCTTCTTCTTCTTCTTCTTCTTCTTCTTCTTCTTCTTCTTCTTCTTCTTTTTCTTCTGTTTTTTTCTTTTTCTGTTTCTTTTTCTTTTTCTTTTCTTTTTCTTTTTCTTTTTCTTTTTCTTTTTCTGTATATGTATGTGTATATGTAAATATTTATATGTATTTGTATGTGCATATGTATATATTTATATGTATTTGTATGTGCATATGTATAGGTATATGTATATATATATATGTGTGCATGTATATGTATAAATATATGTATATGTATACATATATATATATATATTAGAACATTATCAACCACATTAATTAGAAAAAAATGTTAACCCGGTGAATAAACATATGAGAGAAAGAGAGGTATATATTGAATAACGGCGGAAGTTAAGTGTTTAGAATAAATATTTGTTTAGAACATGCAAAGAAGATTTATATCTCACGGTGGATTGGCAGTATCAGTAGAGCGTCGGACAATATGACTTGCAGCATAGAGTTATGGCCCTTTACAGTCTGAGTTGAAATCCTGCAGGTGGTCAACTTTGCCATTCATCTTTTCGATGTCGCTAAAATATTATACTGGAGATCGATATAATTGCCTCTCCTTTCGTCTCACATTTGACAGACATCTGCCTGAATTAATAAACATTATAGGGTCGGACGCCATGCTTTCCAGCATAGTTACGTCCCTTTACGATCTGAGTTCAAATCCCGCCGAGGTTGACTTTGCCTTTCATCCTTACGGGGTCGATAAAATAAAGTACCAGTAATGTACTGGGTAATTGCTGGCCTTGTGCCAAAAGTAGAAACAATTATTAATATTCGAAAAACTTAGATTACATTTATTGTATTCAGCTATGTAGAGGGTCGGATGCCATGCTTTGAAGTATAGAGTTACGGCCCTTGCCATTCTGAGTTCAAATCCCGCCGAGGTTGACTTTGCCTTTCATCCTTACGGGGTCGATAAAATAAAGTACCAGTAATGCACTGGTTAATTGCTGGCCTTGTGCCTAAAGTAGAAACAATTATTTATAATGCACAAGGGCGGTGGATTGGCAGTATCGGTAGAGAGTCGGACACCATGCTTTGAAGCATAGAGTTACGTCCCTTGCCATTCTGAGTTCAAATCCCGCCGAGGTTGACTTTGCCTTTCATCCTTACGGGGTCGATAAAATAAAGTACCAGTAATGCACTGGTTAATTGCTGGCCTTGTGCCTAAAGTAGAAACAATTATTTATAATGCACAAGGGCGGTGGATTGGCAGTATCGGTAGAGAGTCGGACACCATGCTTTGAAGCATAGAGTTACGTCCCTTGCCATTCTGAGTTCAAATCCCGCCGAGGTTGACTTTGCCTTTCATCCTTACGGGGTCGATAAAATAAAGTACCAGTAATGCACTGGTTAATTGCTGGCCTTGTGCCTAAAGTAGAAACAATTATGTGTAGTCGGTTAGAAGTATTGGTAGAGAGACTGACAACATGTAGTATGGCATTGATTACCGGTGTCGTAGTAATGATAGTCCCCCAGAAACAGTTGGCCTTGTACTTAAATCAGAAACTGTTATAATTGTTGTTGTTAGATTCCTAATTGAAATTTGAGTTACAAAATTTCTTCAAAACCCATATCTCAACATTTAGCTAGGAATTCCATAACCATTTAAGGTATCACTCTGCAATGTTAACATTGAAACATGGAACCATACTCACTCTGTAACCCAGAGAAATGCATATATATACATAAATATGTATTATATATGTATATATATATACGTATATATATATATACATACATATGTCTTATATCTATATATATTTATATATATATATGTATATATATGTATATATATATATAAATATTTTAATATAGATGAGATTCTACAGGACTAGAACTGTTTCATTCTTTAGAAATCATCAGGAATCTCGGATTCCTGATGATTTCTAAAGAATAAAACAGTTCTAGTCCTGTAGAATCTCATCTATATTAAAACTTTTATACTCTGCAATGTATTGAGTACCTTACTTACTGTGGTTACCTCCGATTCAACCCGGAATAACGTATATATATAAATATATATATATATATAAGTATGTATACGTACATACATATATGTATATACAGACGTACAGTAGTATGTATATATATATACATACATGCACACATATATATATGTACGTATGAAATTTCGTTTCATTTTTTCCAACATATATATATATATATATATATATATATATATAGACATAAGACGTATATGTATGTGTATATATATATATATATATATAATATTGTATATTAGTCTGTCTGTGTGAATCTGGGAACTATATTTCCATATGTCTGTATATGTATGTATTATGCATATATGTATATGCATATGTGAAAGTGTATCTATATATTCCATTAGATATGTGTGCACGTGTGTGTGTGTGCGTGTGTGTGTGTTTTAATGTGTGATTATACACATACATATACTTTCTATTGGTTTCTGTATCAAATTTACTTTTTGTATGTATTTATGTATGTATGTGTTTTCCAAGAATGTGTGTATGTATGTATTTATGTATGTATGTATGTGTTTTCCAAGAATGTATGTATGTATGCATGAATTTATGTATGTGTTTTCCAAGAATGTATGTATGTATGCATGTATTTATGTATGTATGTATAGATGGACGGATGTTTGTAAGTCTGCATGTATCTATTTATCCATGTATTTATGTATTTATGTATGTATATATGTATATATATTTGCATGTATGTATTTATGTATGTATGTATATACACATATAGGTACATACACATGTATGTATGTGTCTATGTATGTAGGTAGGTATGTAAATGAGTAACCATATAGGTATATACACATATATGTATATATAACTATACTTCAGAGTCTTAGTAACAGCCCCAAAACATATTCAAATAACCGTTTCTGTTCAGGAAAAAAAAGCTTTATACCTGTGAATATGTCTATTTTTCTTTGTCTGCGGAAAGAACACACACACACACACACCTACACGCCCCCCACACACACGCCCACACACACAGACACCCACACAAACACACACAAACACACAGACACACACACACACAAACACACACAAACACACACAAACACACACACGCACACACATATATATATAAATATATATATATATATATATATAAATATATATATATATATATATATATAAATATATATATATATATACATATAAATATATAATATATATATATATATATATATATATATATACATATATATATAATGAATATATATATATATGTACACACATTTATATACACATATATGCATATATATATATATATATATACAAGATACCGACGGGAGTACAAACATACACATACGTGAGTACATGAATAGCAACGTAACTAATGGAAGATCTACAAATATATTTAATGGCTTGGTAGGAGAAAAATAATAATAATCATCATCATCATCATCATCATAACAACAATATGCAAATGCTCGTTAAAAACGGTAAAAAGAGAACAAGAATGGAGAAAGAGAGAAAGAATAAATAAATAAATAAATATGTAAGTCATTAAATAAAAGAAGCTGATCGTTGGATGATCGATGGCTTATGCTGTTTCAAAAATCAATATAGTACATTATCCGAATAACTGATCTATGCTGTCACATAGCAGGACATGTTACAAGCGTTTGACACTATCTGAGGAGTTGTTGTTCTTACCGTTGTCTTGTAAGTGTCTGTATGTGTGTATGTGTGTATGTGTGTATATGTGTGTGTGTATGTGTGTATGTGTGTATATGTGTATGTGTGTATATGTGTATGTATGTGTATGTATGTGTGTATGTGTGTATGTGTGTATGTGTGTATGTGTCTATGTGTGTATGTGTATGTGTGTATATGTATGTGTATGTGTTGGTGTGTGTGTGTGTGTATGTGTATGTGTGTGTATGTGTGTATGTGTGCATGTGTATGTGTGTATGTGTATGTATGGGGTGTTTGTTATTATAATTGTTTCAACTTTTAGCACAAGGCCAGCAATTATCCCAGTACATTACTGGTACTTTAATTTATCGACCCCCGTAAGGATGAAAGGCAAAGTTAACATCGGCAGAATTAGAACTCAGAACGTAAAGGGACATAACTCTATGCTGCGAAGCATGGTGTCTGACGCTCTACCAATACTGCTTTGTTACTATTATTATTATTATTATTATTATTTGCGGTGGATTGGCACTATCGGTAGAGGGTCGGACGCCATGCTTTGCAGCATAGAGTTACGGCCCTTTATGATCTGAGTTCAAATCCCGCCGAGGTTAACTTTGCCTTTCATCCTTACGGGGTCGATAAAATAAAGTACCAGTAATGCACTGGGTTATTGCTGGCCTTGTGCCTAAAATAGAAACAATTATTATTATTTTTAAAAAGGGCGATGGATAAGCAAAATCGGTAGAGCGTTGTAGAAGATCCTTACAGGGTCGATGAAATAAAGTACCAGTAACGCATTGGGGTCGATTTAATCCACATTCCCCTTCCCCCAAATTGATGGCCATGTGTCTAATTCAGAAACCATTATTATTATTATTTTTAAGGGGCGGTGGATGAGCAGAATCATCATCATCTTCATCATCATCATCATCATCATCATCATCATCATCATCATCATCAACATCATCACCACCATCCTCATTATCATCGCCTTCACCATCATCAAAAACAACTTCATTATCAGCATCGTCATCATCATCACCACCAACATCAGTAACAGTAATAATTGTTTCTACTTTTGGCACAAGGCCAGCAATTACCAGTGCATTACTGGTACTTTATTTTATATCGACCCGGTAAGGATGAAAAGCAAAGTTAACCTCGACCGGATTTGAACTCAGACCGTAAAGGGCTGTAACTCTATGCTGGAAAGCATTGCGTCCGACCCTCTACCGATA
>OZ024751.1:25172622-25177622 GCA_964016885.1 Eledone cirrhosa
GATGGGATATATACATTCACTTTACATGAACATCTTCATTATATGGTTTACAGACAGCATTATTCTGAATCACGCTGTGTTAGACTGCATTGTTAATTTAATGGATTAATGAGAGATGGACGGGAAGTGCTAAGGTCCCTCTTTCGGAGCCTTTAACATTGCTGGGAAGAAGAGAGTAGGAAAGAAATTATTCTCAGAATAGAGATCTGACATAATTACTTTTATCAGTTATGTAATCCGCTAAAATGCAAACATGGGCCTGATAATAGTGTTGATAAACCGAACAAGTGATTAAGACTACCAACACTCAGTTTCTTCAACTCCCTAAATGTCCCACACAAAGCTCCAGCTAACTCGGTATAATAACAGAGTGCAGAACACAGAAGTCAGAAGTCAGCGAGCTAATATGTTACGCAATAAGTTCTCAAACTCTTTGGACCACCGTCCCCCTCACGGCCACGTTATACCCTCAGCGCTCCTTAACCCTATTTCCAGAGAGAGAGAGAGAGCTGCCTACAGGCAAATTTTAAACAATATATAATACATAAAATCATAGATTTATATATATTAAATAATTGTTTCTACTTTTTGGCACAAGGCCAGCAATTATTCCAGTGTATAACTGGTAGTTTATTTTATCGACCCCGTGAGGATGAAAGGTAAAGTTAAATTTCGGCGGGATTTGAACTGAGACCGTAAAGGGCCGTAACTCTATGCTGCAAAGCATGGTGCCCGTCTCTCTACCGATACTGCCAATCCATAATAATGTAATATATTCTATGTATAAATAAATATATTATATGTATATTTTAATTTTAGTACATTTATATATAATATGTATCATTTGATATTTAATATACATTTATATCATTTCTACCACTAGACTCCACCATCGCCTTCTGGACCCCCCCCCCCCCTCCCCTGATAGCAGCGCCCGATTTGAGAACCTCTTTGTTACGCTGTAGCATTGGATCTGAAACCAAATGCTTACTAAGCAAACCTGTTAACCCCAGAGTTAGGCTTGCGTTTTATAAAGTAGAAATCATTCATATCAAATTCCTCTCAAATATTTTTGAAAAGAAAGCCGAGAAAATATATCGAACGAAAAAAAAGAAAAAAACGTTATTAATCATCTCCAATGGATTGACATTAATAGTACTAGATCGATAGTAAGTTACATTTAGAAGACTTGACAACCTCTTCATATTTGACTCATTTAACATGTAATGTTAGTACGAATTGACACTTTTGTGTGCATTGTATCTCTACTGTAGTTGAGCGTTCTTTGTTTAAACTAAATTTATATATATATATATATATATATATATATATATATATATATATATGTTTATGTATGCATAAATATGTATATAACGTACATACACACATACATATATATATATATGTATTTATATATGTAATTATGTATATATATATATATATATATATATATATATATATATATATATATATATATATATGCACATATATGCGCGTGTGTATATATATATACATATACATAGGTATATCTGTTTAACTATCTATTCATATATACATACACATACAACCACCTCCATACGTATATTTAAATACATTAAAAATTATATATGTACATACAAACATATATATATGTGTATGTATACATGTATGTTTATATATATATAAATATATATATATATTTATATATATATGTATATGCTCACAAACACCGAGGTCAACTTTTCTTTTCAACCTTCTAGGATCGATGAAATTGATAGGAGTTAATTTGATTGGCTCTTTTTAAATCACCTATAAAGCACATCAATGAATATTATTATGTGTATGTCTGTCTATCTGTGTGTGTGTGTGTGTGTGTGAGTGTGTATCTGCATGTATGTTTGTGTGTGTGAGAGAGGTTACATGCAACATATTTAATGTCACGACCCAAAATAACAAGAAAATGACTAAATGCTTAATTATATATTAGACAAATAATAAAAAGGCCTCTGCCGCCACCACCACACCTCTCTCAGGAAGAAGAAGATGACTTGGCGATATCTGAAAGTGTCGCTTTTGACTTGGGAAAATCCGGCTCCAATTTGAGCAACACAAAGTATTTCAACAGCTCTACGGGTGAATCATCATACTCTCTTTCTTTAAACCCACGCTCTGCTATTTTCATCATTTCCATTAATTCTAAATCTTATGTTAAACGGAATAGAAAAAATAAAAGAAGAAATGGTAAAATATCAAATTTTCTAGATTTTATTGTTAATTACGATTTGAACATAAAAATAACTCGTATTTCGATTACTTATGTAAAATATTCTAATTGCCTGGAGTGAAATCCCAACACAAAACAGTTTTTCACCATCAGATCTTCCATGAAATAACTATTGGCCATTTCATCTGGTTCTCATTCATCAGAGCTAGCGTAATTCAATTAAAGATTTTATCATTTTTCCTCCTAATGGATTATACAACAAATGTATGTATACATCTCACACACTTTCCTTTCCGAACAAATATACAGCAGAGAGCATTTAAGTATCATTAATACTGCAGCTTGTCAATGGTTACAGAAACTGTCTTACTTTAGATTGATTATCGATTCCATGCCCTACAGATTGGAAAGAAACAAAATTTCATTTTCACGTCAAGTATATCTCTGTGTTATAAATTCTGGTACCTAAAACCTATCTATTATTAGGTATTGATAAAATAAAGTACCAGTAATGCACTGGGTAATTGCTGGCCTTGTGCCTAAAGTAGAAACAATTATTAGGTATTGAACTTGAAACCCGACGTTCGATTTCCTTGCAAGACATCTTGTTTATAAGTCTTTAACATAGCCTTGGGTCAACCTAAGACTTGCAAGTATAACTGGCGAGAGGAAAATTATGTGTAATGCTGTTGGATGGCTTATACCTGTATATCAAAGGTCCAGCCTTGTTACATATCCTATCATGGTGATTTTTCCCGAGAATTATATTAAGCATGTACGTTTCTATGCAATATTCATGGCTGTTGCAGCGGGTGTCGCTTGCCATTGTCTGCAGGAATGCTTTTGCGTCCTTGTCCCCGGGGCAGAGCCCCAACAGCATTGCACCCTAGGCCTAGAGCCCATCACCCTACCCTTACTCCTCCCATTCTTCTGTGACCCTAGAGCCCTTGTCTTTCTCTTCCTTTTCTACTTTCATAACCACAACAGATTTTACAATAGAACACCTTTCACGTTATTACTCGAATGAAAACGTTCAGTTGATGAAATAATTGTATGTTCATCGTCAAAACCTCCGGAGGATTCTAATAAATATGCAAGCTGTTAATGATTATAGCACAAGCATTATTATAAATGGTTTATCAGACTATAGGGTGGAAATTCCAATAACAAGTATAGTTGTTCATTTTAACATCTGATACTTAACAAAAAGAGTTATTGTTAGTCATTAAAACTGAATAGACAAACAATTCCATTCTTCTTGATTGTTCTTTAATATTTTCGCTTCGTCAATGACACAATGATTCGAAATACAAGGAACAATTAAATATTTCCACCGTAGCATTCCGACTTTCTTGTCTTTCTTTCTTTATATTCTTTCTGGTTTTCTTTCTTCTTTCTGTCTTCTTTCTTTCTTTCTTTCTTTCTTTCTTTCTTTCTTTCTTTCTCCTTTTTATGGTATTACCTTGATATTCATAACCACTTTTGCATTATAACCAAATCCTAAATCTAACATTCTTTTTTTATATTCCACAATGGTAAAATAAAACTATAACTTTCATATATTAAATATTCTTTACTAGCAGGAATCTATTTTTAGTTAAGAAAAGATGTATTTACATTTACATATTTAAATGTTTCCTTTTGTTTCTGTTCTGTTCTTCCTAATTTATTTTATTAACTCCTATATTTGTTAAGTTTAGAACTAAAACAAAACGTGCGTTGAATTACTAAAGACAAATAGAAAATCGTGTAATTGTTTAAATAGGAATAATTAATTTACTTTAAATGTGGATTTACATATTCATGAACTGTTCATACCAGAAGTTACACTTAACACTTTAATTATAATAGGCAGGGATTTGACAGAGTCATTAGATTGTTGGTTTAAATGTCTCATGGTATGTTGTATGGCTCTCTGTATGCTGAGTTCAAATCCCATCAAAACCAAATATAATTTGTTTATGGCGATCGATTTGCTGAACAGTTGAAGTCAGACAGATCGGTTACTTTGCGGAATCCTTTCTGGCTTTGTCTATTCTGAGATCAATTCTGGCCTCCTCACATCGGAACAGAGATAACAATACTTCCAGATGTATTTAACAGATAATATTGCAGCAGAGGTTTCAATTAAAACTTTAAATTTTTCATATGAAAGATGAAATATGTTTTATTACCAAAAAAAAAAAAAAAGAAATCGTAAACAAATCTATTTAAAATAACAACAACACTACAGATATTTAAAAACAAAAAAAGACGGAAATGGCGAGGGCTCTAGGGTTACAGAAGAATGGGAAGGGGAAGAGGGAGGTTAATGGGCTCTAGACCTTGGGTATGGCGGTGTTAGGGAGGCACCCAACGGACAAGACTGCAAAAGCATACTTTAATTATATAAGCTGTGAATTGATAGTGGCGAGCATTTAGAGCATATGTTTAAATGACTCAATATAATGTTCTGGGGGAAACTCTACTTTCATACTTTAGGGGTTCAAAGAGGGGTTGCTTTGAACATTTTCTTTGGTCAGATCAGATGACTGCTTCAGTATGATATTTCTAATAAAACTAAAATAGTTGTAAAATATCTACTTTTCAGAGAAAAGCAATTCCTAGTAAATTATCGATTACACTGTAAATGCTAGTATAAGTATTGAAAGTTATTTTCTGAATACAAAAAATCGGTAATGGCTGACATTTAAGAAGATTTGTTTTATCCATTAATTTCCAGAAAGTAAGAAGACATTCACATTCCATGAATGCAAAAAGGTTAACTAGTTAACTATTATACACGGTAACACAATTT
>OZ024751.1:25180122-25182622 GCA_964016885.1 Eledone cirrhosa
CATGTTCCACAAGAGGAGTGATGTCGGATGGAGATGAGGACTGTGTTCAGATGGAGAAAAACAACCTACACAAATACATGACTGATAGTAGGGAGCCAATGCTCAGAATTGTACTGTAGGAGTGGACAATTGACCAGGGGATGTCCAAGAAGGAAATAACAACTAGGAGAAAGAGCAACCTTCATGAAAAATCCCTTCATAGTACCTTCTTTGAGAACACTGAATTTAGAGATCCACAGACATGGAACTGGTTGAAAAGAGGAGACATTAAAAAGGCTACAGAAGGAATGCTAATGGCTGCGCAAGAGCAGGTCCTCAAAACGAAGTGGCTGAAACACCATATTTACAAGGAGGAGGCTAGCCCACTGTGTAGGATCTGTGGAGAGAGAGAGGAGACTGTGGCTCACATTGTATCCGAGTGTAAACACCTAGCCCAGACTCACTATAAAGGCTGGAGACATGATGTGATGGGCAGGGTGATCTACTGGCACCTATTAAAAGTAAACAATTTACCACATTCTGAGAAGTGGTATGAGCATAAGCCAGAGTCGGTGATAGAAAACGATCAGGTGAATGTGCTGTGGGATTTTAGGATACAGACAGACAAGAAACTGGAACACAATAGACCTGACCTGGTGGTTTTGGACAAGGAAAAAAGATCGTGCCTGTTTGTGGATGTACCCTTAACATTCGACACGAGAGTGCAAGAGAAGGAGAGGGTACTATCTCAAAGATTTTCCAAGGATGGTTAAAGAAAATTGGTCCCGTCCCTCTTTTTGGAACACTGCAAAAGGCATGCCTGCTGGGAACAGCAAGAACCCTCCGATACGTCCTGAATATCTGAGGCTGCAGGTAGTGGCTTGATATTCATTTCAACAAACTTTCCAGTTAAATAACATCAATGACTGAGACTCAAAGAACAACAATAATAATAATAATACAGAAACATGTTGGTGAAAAACGAAACGATTTGGTACAATCGAGAGAAAAGAAGTTAGCAGATGAGATAAGGAATTGATAGAAAAGTTTTAAGAACAGTTAGAAGAATGTAAGAAAAATAAAGGACTGCTAAAATACACTTGGATGGGAGAGAGACGAATCTCTTTAAATATTATAATAAAAATCTTGACAATAACAGTGACGTCAATGTTTCCGTTTTCCTCATGTTTATTAGGTCTTTTTTTCTAAATTTAAATGTACAGCATTAATTTATAAAGAAAATGAAAGTTTAATTTTCTTTTTATTGTAAACACAGCACCTTACTGGGATCTTGTGAGAAGTGTTATGATGAGACAAAGCCAAAAATCTAAAAAGAACTTGAAAATGGGGCTAGAAGTATATTCATAGATTCACAGAAAAATCAATCGCAACAAGAGTCTTTCAGATTAGAAGGAGACTGAAAATGGAGACAGAAAGCTATATTTTCTGAGTGTAGCATGGAATATATTCTCAGCTATAATTGGAAAGTAGTATTCAAGCAGATTGCGATTGTTTTTATTCTTTGTAACCATTCTTAGAAAATGTTAAACAACATAAACCGCAAACCAAGAAGCAAAAAGAGGCAAACGTGTTACAATAATGAGACGAAGCTGATATTAGAAGAGATGAAGAAATAATTGTAACAGAAGAACATTTCGAGAAAGAAATGTAAGTACGTGGAATAGGCAGCGAAATAAGTGCAAAATATAAAGGCAAATATATTGTTGAATGTTATTTTGATATAAATAGAAGGAAATAACAATAGAGTAGTGCGATTAAATTGTTACTTGAAGACAAATTCGGAATAATTTCTTTTAATACCCTTTTTTATGGAGTTGAAAACATAACGGCGATTGATTCAGATGCGTTATATTTTGAAAATAAGGAATGGATTTATATTAGTTGTTTCAAATTTGTTCTTATATACTTTGATGAATATATATATATATGTATATATATATATATATACATATATGCGTCACTTTCTCTGTTGTCACATGCTCTTCCTTGATAAGTGGTCTGAAGTGAATGTACGAATGGCGGATCGGTTAAAAACTCCATTTCACGATTATAATGTATTGGCTTCGATCCCATTGTTTGATATCTTTATAAAGTATATTTTACCAGGCCCTTGTCATATAATGTATCACCTCGATTGTGACCGAGAATACTGCATGACATCGCAGGATCGGTCCGACTGCGTGTAATCTTGTGCAAATATATTTTGCCATAATTGTGGGGAGAACTCAAGACTTTTAATGGAACTGAGTGAACGTAAACCACCTCAAAACACATCGGAGAGAACATGGTGTACACAGAGAGAGAGAGAGAGAGAGAGAGAGAGAGAGAGAGAGAGAGAGACACACACACACAGACACACACATATATATTTATATATATATATATATAATTATGTATGAATGAATATATATATATATGTGTGTGTGTATGTATGTGTGTATGATATATATATATATAACTATGTATGTATGAATGAATATATATATATGTATGTGTGTGT
>OZ024751.1:25187622-25195122 GCA_964016885.1 Eledone cirrhosa
TTTCTAAGAATATTATGTCCATTATCCCCTACACACCCAAAATTAAATTACCATTTTTAGTAAAAATAAGATACAATTTAAAACATGTTTTATTATACCCCTGCTTAGTGCGGTGGGTTGCCAGTATCGGTAGGGTGTCAGACATGATTTGTGGCATATAATTATTTCCCTTTACGTCCTGATTTTCAAACCCACCGAGGTTAGTTTTGCCTTTCATCCTTGAATGGTTAATTAAATGAAGCACCAGTAATGCACTGGTGTCGATTTAATCGACGTTCCCCGGCACTAAAATTAATGGCCTTGTGCCTAAAATAAGAAATAATTATAACTCTGCTGACGGTAGTGAATTGCCAGTATCGCCAGCATGTCAGACAACATGCTTTGCGGCATATATTCACCTCCTTTTATGTCCTCATTTAAAATCCTGCTGAGGTTGAGCTTTGCCTCTCATCCTTAAGGAGTCGATACAATAAAGTACCAGTAACGATTTACTCGACTTTACCCTTCCTTTCAAATTGCGGGCCTTGTACCAAAACAAGAACCATTTATTATAATAGACTTATTTTAAAGGCAGTTCTTAGAATAAATAGAGGATCGGGCAGAATTCTTTCCTAAAGGGAGTTCAAACACTGAAACCAGGCAAATATTGGCAACAATATAATCTAGAAAGCAGGAAACATCATTTAATAATATAAACTGGCACTCCGTCGGTTTCGACACCGGGTGCTTCAGTTGATTCGATCAACGGAACACCCTGTACATGAAATTAACGTGTGGTTGAACACTTATATAGTTACGTATCCTTAACGTTGTTATCAGGGAGATTCAGCGTGACACAGTATAATCGAGGCTGGCCTTTCGAATTACAGGTACAACTCTGCAAGATTAGTGGACTGGAGCAACGTGAAATAAAGTATCTTGCTATACAATTATGATAATATTTCATCCATCGTATACACTAACCGCTAAGTCTCGCGTCTTCACGCTGTGATTATATTAAGATTATATTGGAAAGACGGTAGTTCGTGAGTTCGATTTCCGGCAGCATATTGTATCCTTGGGGAAGATGTTTTATTTCATGTTGTTCCTAGAGCATTAAGCTCTACTTGAAATTCATATGACATGTCACGCTGAATCACATAGTGAACTACGCTAAGGATACACGTGTTAGTGGAATGCCCAGATACTTGGATGACAATTTCATGAGTCAATTTCCGTAGTTCGTACAAGTGAAACTCTCGCCGCCGGAACCGACAGAGGTCAAACAACCGCTTAATGGGAGGAAATAGAAAAACTGTAGTTGGGAATCTCCGTTCAATTCTTTAAAATACTCTATTAGAACAAGCAACAGTCAAATCTGTTAAAACGCCCTATAAATGAGGATATTATCAGCTACAATCTCTCCCACTTAACCAATATATTAACGGCATTAGAATATCTGGTTTAAATGGATTATTAAAGGCAGCAATGTCCCCTGTTCCCTCCGGTTTATGTGAAATATTAACTGCACGAAACCTTTCCGGTTGGCACCGATTCAAGTGGAACATTATCTGGCATCAATGGCTCCGGTTTAAGCGAGACGTTAACGGCATAAATCTATCCGACTCTGTAGAACCAATAAAGATCGTGGGCCCTGCTCCATACCTCAATCCTACGAAGTAAATAAATATGCATAACATTTTATGCAGAATAACGTATAGAAAATGTCTTATAATCTATTTAGACATTACAATACTTTAATAAATACGTTTATGTTGCATCCATTGTTGCACGCCTATTTAATGTATAAATGTAACATAAATAAATGGAATGTTATTCTGATGTTATACCTGTTTTATAATTAGCAAAACACTGCCAGCTCTGGGGTTATATGTAGTCTAATTGTTATTTCCTCTATGTATTCTCCGATTACCAAACAAAGCTGTTATATGAACAAAGTTTGCTCTCGTAGTAAACGGGCAACGTCACTTTCGATGGCAAATCACGCATTATATACATAAATACACACACACACATATATAAATATACATACACACATATTCATACGCATATATATATATATATATATATATATATATATATATATATATATATATATATATATATATATATATATGCAACAAATAGTCACATATTCGTATTGCCCAAGGGAAATTACCCTTTAATTTCTTTGTCATATAAAATTCTGTTTATTCAGCCGAGTCCAATTGAAATATTTAGCCTAAGATAACTGAATATTAACTGTCTAGAATGATTCCCAAAGATAACGTCATAGGGAAATCATGAAAACTATACATATATTTAATATAATTGTTTGTCACGCCTCGTAGAGATCTAAAACCAATGTAGCTGTTTCCAATTATTCTGCCATCCCGAAGAACGTACTTAGCATACAACGTCGCAACGTATTTCATTGGCAGGCGTTACTTTAAAACATTGCCTTGAAGAGATGTAGTTTATATAAAGTCATTTATTGATATCATTTGGTGGAAACGTTAAGTTCCAAGACATGAGACAATAGAGGTAAACGCATATAGACAGACACAGACAGACACACACACACACACACACACACACACACACACACACACACACACACACACACACACACACACACACACACACACACACACACACACACACACACACACACACACACACACACACACACACACACACACTATCTCTCTCTCTCATATATATATATATTTATATATAAAAACGAAGGAATTGTGGTAAGGAACCAGATGGACCATAACGCACCAGAGTACTCAATACTTAGGGTAGTAGAGTGGGTAATAGGAAAACGTATGACCCCGACGGCAGAGCTAAAGCCGTTTCGATGGCTATTTCTGTTCTGAAATAGCCGTCGAAACGGCTTGAGCTCTGCCGTCGGGGTCATACTTTTTCCTATTTATATATATATATTTTATATATATATATACATATGTAGATATATCAGGATCGAACCAGTTTTAAACTAGTTAGACCATTACTCGATACGTGGGATAGTAGAGTATAGTTATATTAAAAAGTGCAAATAGATAGATCGATTGGTGGGTAGGTAGATCGATCTATCTATCTATCTATCTATCTATCTATCTATCTATCTATCTATCTATCTATCTATCTATCTATCTATCTATCTATCTATCTATCTATAGATTCTTTGCTTAAACTTTAATCTGTTATTTTAATATATATATATATATATATATATATATATATATATATATATATATATATATATATATATATATATTTGTTTAAAGGTTAAACAAGATTCAATCAATAAATCAAAGAATAAAGTTTTACAATAGATTAGAAGCACTCCACAAATATGGTTTTCCGGAGTTATTAATATTAATTCAATTAATATTAACAAAAGTAGACATTCGTGTGATCAAGTATATTTTATTATACATATTTCAAAGGTACAGAGTTATCTTCAATATATATATATATATATATATATATATATATATATATAAGTACACACACACTCACACATATTATATATATATATATATATAGTAACGAAACATAAGTCAATTGCATGGACTCATAATCCTTTATTTATTGCTATATATATTTCGATGATAACCATTGAATGGCTATGACCTCATCAGGCAGTTAGTCAGTTCTTAGATATGTCACCTCTCTGTGTAAAGTGTTGATGGTATCAGAGCCTTGGGACATATGAGCTTGTTAGGAATACTTTGATGTTGTCAGCAGGAATAGTCTTGATTCTCATTGGTCAGTTTGTAGATGGTAGTAGGTTGGTATTTGACCCCAAAGAGGCAGGTGGTTCTGCAAGGTTCAAATGGTCAGGCAAGCTGACAATAGTTCCGCATGACTGATTTTCACAAAAGGCATTCTTGGTCAGATATATTTTCAAATAAGGTTAATAGTATGAAGTAGATACTACAGGTCATTCTTAAATTGAGGAATTTATGTGGAGTGGTGCTACTGAAAAATATATATATATATATATATATATATATATATAGAGAGAGAGAGAGAGAGAGAGAGAGAGAGAGATAAAGAGAGAGAGAGAGAGAGAGAGAGAGAGAGAGAGAGAGAGAGAGAGAGAGAGAGAGAGAGAGAGAGAGAGCTGGATATATATATATATATATATATACAAGTGAATGTAAAATTATTTAGTTGTAACAAGTGTGGAATATGCTTTCTAATTAACACTATATTTTTAGACAGAAAAATGAGAAATGAATAAAAGAAATCAAATAACACAAATATAACGAATATTAAAAAAATATTTTATTAGCTCATCCTGGATGAATAGATGCTAATGATGTTATTTATCGATAATTATTTTTCCGCTAAGATTTTATTGTAAAATTTATGCCACGTACATTTGAGGACAAAAAAATGAATGGGGCAAATATATGAAAAAAATAAAAAAACTCCTAGTCAATGAAACGCTGAAAGGAAAATAGTGAACGATTGAAGTTGAAGAAAATTGTAGCGATGTTGATATAACGAAGTTGGAATAGAATAAGACAGAATGGGAAAAAATAATTGGAACGAAAGATGGTGGAGAGAGAAAATAAGACATGCGTTTTAAACAGAGGGGGAGAAGACAAAAAGATAGATAGATCAAGACAATTTAGTTAGTGAGAGAGAAAGAAACGGAGCTTGATAATAAGTATATAACGTCTCATTGAATTTTGAAAACAATTTATTTCACATCGCTCCAAGTCTATCAGCTGCCATAAAATTAGTTGTACTTGTAATTCAAACGGGTCCAAACTTGTCCTATTCTGTGTCTCACCCAATCTCTCAGAAAATTATATTAAGAGTGCATATGAGTTGCATCTGTAATGCAAACGGGTCTATACTTGTCCCATACTTTGTCTCACCCAATCTCTCAGAAAACTAAATTAAGAGTGCATATGAGTTGTACCTGTAGTTCAAACGGGTCTAGACTCGGCCTAGACTTTGTCTCATCCAATCTCCCAGAAAACCACGTTAAGAGTGCATATGTTTGTGGAATACACAGACAGTTTCGTATTTATTTCAGGAGCAAGCTACTTGGCTGTTTGAACAATTAGAACATTGGCTATCGAGCCGAAGGAAGTCCAACACAGAGACATTCATAACATCTTTCTAAAGCAATAACTATATAGAAGAATTGGTGTAAAATTATATTGGAGTGTGTGTGGCAGTTTTGGCAGTTATTGTCAATAAAATTCGATAAAGTAGACAGCAGAGAATTGTAAACTTCTTTTTAAAAAATTTGTCTTAACAAATTCCATTCCAAACAGTAAAATAAAATAATGAAAACATTCAGGAAAAGTTCCGATGATTTTATCATTTTTAAATGGTTGGAAGTAGTATGGAAAAAAAAAATTCGATTTGCAATCACGTGGTTTGACGTTCGATCATACCTCGCTGTGGCACCATGAAATTTATCATCTAGTCGAGCTTGCTAGCACGCCGTCCATGACGATTAAGCATATGTTTTGAGAGGTCATTAAGGGAGCATCCTGTGTCTCTACATAGTTGTTCGATGTAAGTTAAAGCCGGTCGGCCAACCTTCCTCTGACCGAACTTTATACAGAAACCAATTCACAATTAGTAAAATAGTTAACGTACAAATGCAAAGAACCTATTTGTTTTCGTATCGATTAATCGGGGAAGGGGAGTGTGTAGCAGCCTTGAGCCTTTTCGTCGTGGTATCCGAATCTGTTGGGAGAAAAGATGGAAGGGATGAGAGAAGACGTCTTGAACACGTTGATCCGGCTTGAAACAGTGTAAATGACCCTGAAGTTAATCAAGAGCAAAACCAATCAAATGACGGATAAGTCTTCCATTGCAGAAATTAGAACATAAAAAACGGGAAAATACCGCAAAGCATCACATTTGATATTGCAACAAATTCGCCAAAACACAACACGACTAGAACTACGAGACCAAAAGGATATAAGGACATAGTAGACTGTGGTAGCATGTTAACCTGGAGAGAGAGAGAGAAAGAGCTCCTACAAATTCCACATGACATGACATAATAAATCTACCAATCCACTGTCTTGGACTGTTAGTATATTTTATTGACTACCGTAAGGATGAAAGACAAAACTAACCACGGTAGCTTTTCAGCAAATAATGGTTTCTGATTTAGGCACAAGGCCTGCAATTTGAGGGAGGGCAAATCGATTAAATCGACCCCCGTGCGTTACTGGTACTATATTTCATCCACCCCGTATGGATGAAAGGCAAATCTAACTTCGGCGGGATTTGAAATCAGAACGCAGAGGGACGGAACTCTATGTCATGAAGCATATTATTCGGCGCTCTACCGATACTGCCAATTCACCACCCTCAGCTTTTGAACCAATAATGAAATGAGTCCATAGAAATTTTACATCAGAAATTCTGCTTCAGACACAAATCTGTCAATCTACTGCCCTGAATTGCTAGCTTATTTTATTAGAAGCAAGATATAACTGACCTCGGTGACATTTGAACAAAGAACGCAGTGAGATAGAACAAAATGTGAAAAGGCATTTTGTCACACGCTCTAACAATTCTGACGATTCACCGCTGTTTATGTGTAATGCTGTGCTAAAATTACTAGGAAAGCTTTACAAGTGTGAAGAACATTAAGATTTATTATTAATATAAATGGGAATAGTGACTGTAGGTGATCACCGATGTCTGCTCTGTTCGAATCAGAATTGTGAGAATAATGTATAAGACCTTAGAGAAATGAAATATGTTTCTAAATATGAAATGTATACCACTTAAACAGATGTACTCTAAATACTTCAATACATCACAAATTTAGTGTGGAATACTCTACATTGTTGGCCACCATATAGAAATTGGAATATAGAAATTGGAATCAGTTGTCACGATGTGTGTTTCAGTTGTTCAATCAACGGAACTGCCGACCTCTGAAGTTAAAATGCTGAGGCTGGACATTCCACAGACTCGTGTAACCTAAAACTGATTCTCAAATAGTTTCACCAGGTCATATTATGTGACAATTCAGACACTTTGAATTACAGGTACAGTTTATTTGACGGGCTTCGAAGTAGTTTCCATATACCCAATTCCACTCAGTGACAGGGCTTGTGTCGACTTCAGGCTTTGGTAAATGATACTTTCCTAAGATGTCCCGCATTGGGACCAAACCTTGGCCCTAACTATTGTGAAAGATACTTTTTAACCTTTCTGCTATACTACGTCGACATGCTAAATATATCACAGCAACACCCCTCAAATTACACCATGCAGAAATATACAACATATTCTAGAGAAATACACCATATTATGTGGAGGTACATGGCTTAGTGGTTAGAGCATTGGGCTTTCAATCGAAAGGTTGTGAGTTCAATTCTCGGACCGGGTGATGCGTTGTGATTTTGAGCAATACATTTTATTTCACGTTGCCCCAGTTTACTCAGCTGTAGAAATGAGTTGCGATATCACTGGTACCAAGCGGTATCGGCCATAGCCTTTCCCTTGGACATCATC
>OZ024751.1:25200122-25230122 GCA_964016885.1 Eledone cirrhosa
TCCAGTTTACGCCGACGAAAGGAACCGAAGGAGGCTGGAATTCCAGCATGGATTTTACGACCAGGTAATCATAGAAATTATTTCTATTATTCTGTTACCCATTTCCTTAGACTATGCCCACGCTGGAGCATCGTTTTCATATTATTTATCAGTTTCAATCATTGGACTTTGCACACGCTGAAGCATCGTTTTCATATTATTTATTGGTATCAATCCTTTGACTTTTCTCACGCTGGAGCATCATTTTCCTAATACAATTAGGACTTATTGGCAATATTAATATTCTCATCACACGTTTTTAGATATTCTTGACACGTTTGTTCACTAAAGAAATAAATTCATATTTCTCCACTTCTCTTTCAGTTCTGAACTGTATGTATTTAAATATTCATGAATGTACTTATTGATCTGTCTATTGTAACGTGTGGACATGACTGTCATTCAAGTATCTCGTTGTTTATATATATATCAAGGGCGGTGCCCCAGCATGGCTTCAGCCGGATGGCTGAAACAGGTAAAAAAAAAAAAAAGAGTATATATATATATATATATATATATTATTCAAAATGTTAACAAATGAAAAATATTCGCATAATCAAAATATATACTTTATTATATATATTTCAAAGGTACTGTGGTGTTTTTTCAGTACGTATTGACTGCCAATACGGGAATTGAATAATCAAGACCGTAGCGGTATGTCATATATCAAATCATATATTTTGTCTGATGAGGACGTACTGAAAGAAACAGCACAGTACCTTTGAAATATATATAATAAAGTATATATTTTGATAATGCGAATATTTTTCATTTTTTAACATTTTGAACAATATTAAAAACTCCATGAAAACTCTTTTGTTGAGTGCTTCTAATCTATTGTAAAACTGTATTCGTTGAGTAATCAATGAACCATATTAACTTTTGGTTATATATATATATATATATATATATATATATATATATACATTATTCCGGGTTGAATCGGAGGTAACCACAGTAAGTAAGGTACTCAATAATAGCAGAGTATAAAAGTTTTAATATAGATGAGATTCTACAGGACTAGAACTGTTTCATTCTTTAGAAATCATCAGGAATCTGGTTTCCAAAAATAAATGTTGTGGTATTTAAATCTTTTCAGGTGGTAGGAGAGGGTGGGGAGTGGGATGGGTGGCGGTCATTGGTTGAAAGAAAAGGGAATTCATTAAAAGCTAATTCTTTAAGGCTATAATTTATATTTAGAGTGACAAAGGCAGAAAGAATTCTATAAACAAGATCAGATTGGGGTGCCACGCCTTATTTTTAAGTTTCTCTTAAGCTAACAATGCCTATATTTCAGGTGTCTATAAGTTGGTTGGGGGTCGGTCATGGTTGATATATATATCGAGGTACATACATACATGCATACACACATGTACACATATATGAACTTATATATGGACTTATATATATATATATATATATATATATATATATATATATATATATATATATATATATATATATATATATATATGTATATATGTTTGTATGTAGACTGTCTGTATGTATGTATGTAGATATATCTACCTACAATCGATATTCTTTCAAAGCCAGGCCTGTTTAGATGCTGAAGGTTAAGTGAACGAAGTCAATCTAATTATAGAATAAAAGATCTTTGTCACATCAAAGAACATATGCCTACTTACTACTCATGTAATATATTTTATCTTTATATTGGTTGTCTGAAAAGACGAATTGTATCATTGTATACTACATCGATTGATTTGATCCAGATTGTATCATTGTATACTACATCGATTGATTTGATCCAGAATTGCATTTAAGTGAGAAGAGACGTTTACGCAATTTTTTTAATTAAACAAATCCTTATGTCTTTGTATGATAAACAACCTAAACTTATACTGAAATGCTGTATACAGAAACCAATATAATTGTGTCATTAAGTGTTATATATATATATATATATATATATATATATATATATATATATAGTAATAATAATAATAATATATTTTTAGGGCGGGTAAAATTCCCGAGATCCATGGACGAGTTCTCTCCAGCGGTCTCTGTCCCTCATTATCGCTGCCATGTCCTGCGTCTCCAACAGACCAGTGTTTGTCCTTAGGGCATCAACATACGTTAACCTTGGTCTTCCTCTTCCAGTGTATCCATGTAGGGGCTCCCACAGGAGCACTGAGTGCAATGTCAACTCTGGATGTCGGTGAGCATGTGCAGCTAACCTCAGTCTCCTCTGTGTATGTATGTAAATATATGGTCGGGTCGTCGGCGACTAAACCGGCAACTTCACCAAGTTCACTTGGTGAGGAGGGTGATTTTGGACACCCTGCAGGACAAAAAACTAAACCTGACAAAGGGCGGAAGAACTCATAAGAGTCCAAAAGTGTGTAAATATGTATATACACATTTACCGCGCGGTTAAACCACTGGGAGTAAAGGACCACTAGCATTTGTCAGGGCATTCTTCTAGGAGAAGGCAACTCAGGAAACTGGGATAACTCCGATATAAAACCTGCGGCTCTGTAGTTACCAATGATGTTGTTTTTTTCTTCTTTTCGGGTTATAGCTACTGTCGCTCAGAGAGTGGGTGAAGGCATCGCTCACCCACCCGAAAGGCTATTGCAAATATTCCCGTCGGTAGGGAAGAATGGACAGGCCTGACATACATATATATATATGTAGATTCCCTATTTTTGTCGAGGATGAGGAGGGTAACCACATTTAAAAAAGGTTCTCTATACATTGGTATAGTATAAGGATCTTTACTATATAGAGAAATTACTCCCACAGGACTAGAACTGTTTCATTTGAATGAAATCATCAAGAATGTTCTGATAATTTCATACGAATGAGACAGTGCTAGTTATGTAGATGACATTCCTCTTCCCCCTCTCTCTCTCTTTCTCTCTCTTTCTATTTATATATATGTGTGTGTGGGTGTATGTGTGTATGTGTGTGTGCGTGTGTGTACATGTATATATATATATTAGCCTACCTTTACCTAGGTTTCTCTCTCTTACTCTCTCTCTCTCTTTATATATATATATATATATATATATATATATATATATATACACACACATATATACATATGCCTGTGTGAGTGTGTTTGTGAATGTGTCTGCGTGTTATAGATTTGTCCAATTTTATGTATGATCATTGGTTGTTGATAAACCACAAAGACAAGATGATTTCATTAGCCCAGTTGGCGATTGCCACAAATACATCATCTATATATAAATTTGAGCTACTTCCGTCCGTCACACAATGTGTGAGTGTGCGTTTGTGTGAATGTATATGTATTTCTGTGAATGTATGTTTGTGTGTGTGTATTTTCGTAAATGTGTCTGAGCATTTATATTTATATACTCATTCTTATAAATGTATGCATATATACACATACACACGCGCATACATATAAATGTATGCTTATATACACATACACACGCACATACATATGCGCATATGCACATACACACGCACATACATATGCGCATATGCGTTAGCGTGTTGAAAGAAATTTTAGTTTATATAGAAGTACCTTCTAAACCACGTGCGCAAACACACAAATACACAGACATATATACACATATATATAAAAGTATTTCTGTGAGTATCTATATGTTTGTGTGTACGACTTAATATTCATGATTGTCTCCCTTCGTGTCGTGGGTATGTTTGTATGGGTCTCTTCCTAAACGTTCATCTAGACTCAATATATTTGCTCTATTGTAGGTATATGTTTGTGTGTACGACTTAATATAAATGATTGTCTCCCCTCGTGTCGTGGATAATTCTCTATGAATCTCTTCCTAAACTTACATTTAGACTCAATATATTTGCTCTATTATATCGGCAGACTTGCTGTATTTAAGTGTGAATGTATATGATTGACTGTACGACATAATATACATGGTTGTCTCCCTTCGCGTCGTGGGTATGTCGCTATGGCTCTATTCCTAAACATACATTTAATATATTTCTTTATTAATTTAATATCAGTCGACTTGCAGAAGAAAAATAGAATCTGATTGATAGTAGAAATAGCACTAATATCTGAAATATGATAAAACTTACTAATTTTAGCTTCTAACTGATCATTTCCTGCTATTGTATTTATACAAAGATACCCTCAAGATACCGAAATTAGACTTACATTGAAATATGTTCAGCATGACTTCTTCTTCTTCTTCTTCTTCTTCTTCTTCTTCTTCTTCTTCTTCTTCTTCTTCTTCTTCTTCTTCTTCTTCTTCTTCTTCTTCTTCTTCTTCTTCTTCTTCTTCTTCTTCTTCTTCTTCTTCTTCTTCTATTATTATTATTATTATTATTATTATTATTATTATTATTATTATTATTACTGTTCTTTGAGTCTCAGTCATTGATGTTAGTTAACTGGAAAGTTTGTTGAAATGAATATCAAGCCACTACCTGCAGCCTCAGATATTCAGGACGTATCAGAGGGTTCTTGCTGTTCCCAGCAAGCATGCCTTTTGAAGTGTTCCAAAAAGCGGGGCGGCACCAATTTTCTTTAACCATCCTTGGAAACTCTTTGAGATAGTACCTAGTGCGCCTATGACAATCGGGACCACTTTGACTTCATGGCAGTTCCAAATCCTTTTTACCACCCACTTTAAGTCCTGGTATCGGTTAATTTTCTCCCTCTCCTTCTCTTGCACTCTCGTGTCGAATGGGCAGGCTACATCCACAACCAGGCACGATCTTTTTTCCTTGTCCAAAACCACCAGGTCAGGTCTATTGTGCTCCAGTTTCTTGTCCGTCTGTATCCTAAAATCCAACAGCATCTTCACCTGATCGTTTTCTATCACCGACTCTGGCTTATGCTCATACCACTTCTCAGAATGTGGTAAATTGTTTACTTTGCATAGGTGCCAGTGGATCACGCTGCCCATCACATCATGTCTCCAGCCTTTATAGTGAGTCTGGGATAGGTGTTTACACTCGGATACAATGTGAGCCACAGTCTCCTCTCTCTCTCCACAGATCCTACACAGTGGGCTAGCCTCCTCCTTGTAAATATGGTGTTTCACCCATTTCGTTTTGAGGGCCTTCTCTTGCGCAGCCATTAGCATTACTTCTGTAGCCTCTTTAAGGTCTCCTCTTTTCAACCAGTTCCATGTCTGTGGATCTCTATACTCAGTTTTTATATTCAGCTGAACTCTTGACGTGCACGTTGTTTACTGTTTCAGGGTCGAAAATGTCCATATTTTCTTTTTTATGGAGAAGCGATTAAAAAAAAAAAAAAAAAATTTGAATATTCGGGTTTAAAGCCCGAATATTGAGAGATTTCCCCTCCTTGAAACCAAGGTGGGTACCTTATGCTTCGTTATCGACAAGAAAATGCAAAAAATGATACTTTAATAATAATAATAATGTATTTTATGTTTATTTCAAGATGGCTTCTTAGTCATATGACTCGGATAACTTAAAACAAAACTGAAATAAACATTTGAAAAAATGAAATAAACTTAGAAGAAAAAAATTTTTTTTTTCCTTTTAATTCATAAAAGTAACTTATTTAACATATTCGTTGGCATTTCATTTTATATATTTCAATTGAATATAGAAATTATTGAAACGTTATCTATAAAGATTAATACACCATTATTTGTGTGTTGTTGACGTCACTACTTCTGAATTTGCTCTGTAGAAATAAAGTTCAGAGGTCAAGCTGAAGTTCATATACTCAGTCATACCTTCTTATCTGAAGCCATCTTGCACACTCGGACATTCGATCAAATATATTTTGATAGCAACACAAAATTTGTTTAGCCTACAATATAAAACTCCAAATTGAAGCAATCATTTTAAAAAGAAAGAATAACTAACTTGTTTTAATTATATTTTATTCTATGTAAAAATATATCATGTAAATACAATTTAATAGAAAAAGAAGAAAAAAATTAATTGAGAAGAAAAATGGAATGTAAAAAAAGAAAATACAAAAAAGCGGAAAAGTAAGGGGATGGCAATGGTTCTGGGGTCAAAGAAGAACGGAGAGGGGAGGGTGTGGGTGATCGGGTTCTTGACCTATGGCGCGGTAGTAATGGGGCTGTGACCCGCGGGCAAAACCGCAAAAGCATTCCCGTAGGCTAGCATTTTGCTCGAATTAAAATAGTGTGGATATGGAACATGCGGCTCATTTTTTGGGGGTTAAATGAATGAAAGCAATATTTCTCTTAACGTCCTTTTCCACACGAAATCGCATTATATATTGTATGAGAGAACAATTCAACCTCCTCCCGCTGTAATTCTTTCCTTCGTTTTATTAACTTCCATAGAAGTTAATGTTAAACTTATACAAATCATCGACGTACCCACGTACTTTTATATAACTCTTTATAGTAATACAGTGTGCAGGGGAGCAATTGCCCGCGTAAGATGAGGACCCACTTATTTATAGATAGATAGGATAGAATAATGGGAAATATATCATTTTCTATATAGATAATTTCCAGCTGATTAGATTGGAGTGAAATAAAGTGTCTGCCTCAAAGAGAAAATGAATCATTCGGTTCAAGAAACGAACTCATGACCTTACGGTCGAAAGACAAGCACCCTAACCACTAAGATACACATTTTCATTGTGTGCTTTAGTTCATTAAATTTACTGATTTTTAGTTAATAATTAGAAGCAGTTGGGAAATATAGAACACATTTGTGTTGGATCACAGCTGAGTTGGAAATGAAAGAAAAATATTAGGGATGGGACTGGGATAGGTTTAATAATTATGTGAAAATATTGGAAATTATTATTACAAAATGGTCAGCATGTGGGGATTCATTTAACTATAATAGATGCTGCTAATAACGTTACGACGTCATGAATAAAAACGCAAACATCCAGAAGTATTGATTATGTTTAGAGAAGTAAATTAGCTTCAAATGAGGGCAGCAAAAAGTTATGCAACAAAATTCAGCTTGGTTTGGTAAAGAAAATTTAGTTAATTATTTTTCATAATAAAACCATTTTAAGCAACTGGTATAGCATTCAACCCATTTATTATGAAACTGTGGGTTTATATCTATTTTCTTTCAATCAACCAGGTTGTCATATGTCCATATACCACAATCTTCCGTGTATACTGTGTAGTTTTGGGGGTGAGTGGTATACAACATAACTAAATGTTATACACCAAGGCTAGGCTTTTCTAGACATTGTTCTGGTCAAAAATGAGTGCGCGTTATACACGAATGTGTGCAATACACAGGGGAATACAGCAGATCGTAGGTCACACTGGATGGACTAGACTATCAGCTGTCCTTATACATCGTCAGTGACATTAGATCTACCAGAATATTAGATCTCCGTATACGAGGGAGTGCTGAAATGTTCCTGGGTTGAAGGCGCAACATTCCGAGTTCATTTTACAGGGCTTAGAAAAACTGAAGGTCAGATGCAGTAAGTGTGTGAATATATTGAAGAAAATGTGTGTGAGTGTATCTACATGTGTGTGTGTGTGTGTGTGTGTGCTTCTACGTATGTGTGAGGGTGAATGTGTATATTTTTATATCTGGGTATATATATATATATATATGTAAATATATATTTATATATATATATGTATATATATATATATATATATATATATATATATATATATATATATATATATATATATATATATATATATATTTATATGTATGTATATGTTTAAGCTCATAACACATACACACATACATATACAGACACACAGACAGACATACACACACACACACACAAAACACACAGACAGACACACATACACACACACACACACACACACAAACACACACACACACACAAACACACACACACACACACACACACATATATATATATATATATATATATATATATATATATATATATATATATATATATATATATTAATCATTTTCCTCATAAATATACAATTCTAAATATTTGAAGGTCAGCTCCGCATTATTTTTCAATTGTTTACGATGGAGTTCACCAGATATACGCAATTCTAAATATATTTATTATGCTGAACTGACTTGAATCAATACTACTGCTTGTCAAACAAAAAATATATATTTTTCCAAAATAGCACTTTAACTATTTCTGAGAATAGGTAATGAATAAATATGCTTTAAAATCATTATCTTGTCAAAATGAATAGTTCTATAGTAATAAATTTTAATGTTTTACAAATTTAATGTCTTCTAAATTGCAATGTAGTGTAGTATTAAGAAATTTATTTCCGTTTCTGTTGTGGTAGCGGAGTGGCAGAATCTGCGGAGCATCCATCAGTATTTTTTGTGGCATTTATTGACGGCTCTTTACACTGAGTTCAAATCTGGCCGAGGACAGTTTTGCCTGTCACCCACCGCAGAGTTGATACAATAAACTACAAATGAAACACTGGAGTCAATTGAAAATGTTTTTAATTAAACATACAGTATATTATCAAATATACTATGCGTACATTCATACAGACATCGCTATTTCAGAGCACCAATAATTTTTGCTGGAGCGGTAACCGCTCTGTTTAATCAGCTCTTAAACATTACTGGAATTCTATAAGAATCCAGCTTCTATAACTCTCGGCAGAAGCGAAGGGATATGTAATCTTGACAACCACTAACGAGCGAGAAACGCCCGTCGATTACTTCCCTCTGCTTTTGCCGAAACCAAGTAAGTGACGTACTCACTATTCATAGCGAATCATCTTCAAAATGTTTTAAAATATACATACAGTATTTTATCAAATATACTATACGTACATTCATATATACATCTCTATTTCAGAGGGAGTTGTATCCTTAGTATGGCTACTACTACCACCCCACCGGTTTGGTCTGGGGTTTGTATACCTACTATGCATACTACTACCACCATGCCATTCACTGCTATTTGGACACATGTTAGTAGTAAAGGTGATCAGATTACAGAAAAATATGTTCAGTTGGGGTCAGCCTAAAGTTCTATAAAAAATATAGTGGACAGGGGATAAATTCAGAACTAGAACCTAAAATGTTTTAAGGAAATTTTCAAGTTATATATATATATATGTATATATATATAACTTTAAAATTTCCTTATATTTATATATATATATATATATATATATATATATATATATATATATATATATATATATATATATATATATATATATATATATATATATATATATATATATATATATATATATATATATATATATATATATATATATATATATATATATTTATGTCAAGGCCGTAGAAGAGATGGCTAGGAGGGCGAGAAGGTTGAGTAATGTAAGCTATACAGCAGTCACTACACTTCAGTGGTTACTCTACCGTAGCTCTGTTTCTTGACCGCTGTGTCACGTGATGGACTCCCCCTCCGCCTTTCGGGATTCTATCTCGCATCCTACGGACGTGTTTTGAAACTCTAAATGAGGTATCCTCTTGATAAGTCGGCAAACCTCACACAAATACTGCATCTCTGTGATGTAGTGTTTTTGCATAATATGCCACGAAACTACGTAGTCGAGGATAGTGAGGAAATTTAGGTATGGTTTATCTTATTAATTATGTCTAATAATTCTTATTTCTTTATAATGTATTATATAGCTCTGATATTGAATCAATCTAATCCATTCGGATTATTTTGTCCCGATTATTCATAGAGCAACAACGGTTAAGGTTGGCACCACACAAATTCAGGGATATATGTGGGTATATTCATGTATATGTATGTATTCGCATATGTCTGTGCATTTCTTTATAGTGTATATATATATATATATATATATATATATATATATATATATATATATACACAAAATAATTCGCTAAACTTGAAAGTAAAAGAAAAACAAAACAAAAATCATTTTCTTTTTTTTTCAGTGTCTTACTATGTGAGAAGCTAATCAACGCCCATCATGTTCTTTAGTAATATATTACAGTTACATTTATTGTTTCGATAAACAGACACGATTCTCATAAATTCAGAAAAGGTTATTGTAAACTCAACTGTGCTATATCACCTTTCCGGCAATTTAATTATTTGAATCAAATAAAGTAATGGGTATATATATATATATATATAATTGTTGTTGGATGCTAAAGCGTCGGTATGCGGTTGGCCGTATGAGCACTCGATGCTCTAATAGAGCAGAGTATGATAGCACAGTGATATATATATATATATATATATATATATATATATATATGTACACACACACATATATATATGTGTGTGTACATATATAGATATATATAAGCACACATACACACTCACGTACACACACACACACACACATATATATATATATATATATATATATATATGCATATAAAAACTAGTATATTATTAATTACTATTTTCAATTGTCAATTAAATATACAATGATTTGCCACATCTCTGTGGAATACATATATCAAACAGATTGTGAATAATGATTCTATTTCATGTAAATATAGAATCAATCTGTTATTCCTGTAGACAATAGAATAATGCACCCTATTCTCTTCTTGTCAGATAGTCTCAATCACAGGCTCTACACGAGTGAAAATCACTTGAAATATCATTTATTTAAATCGATAAAACTCAATTTAATCTATTTCGGATTTGTTTAAAGAAACCTATATTAAAAGTCAGTGCTATGCACTGCTTCCATAACACCGAACGTAGTCAAAGGGAGATCTTCCTAATATCCGGATTTCATTGGGCATATAGAACCTGGTGGCAGCTAATCCTTTCCTGGTGGGACCTCAGTATATTTCTTAGAGAGAGAGTGGGATCCTATACAGATTTTAGAGACTAGGCGGCATTTTCTACATGGCGTGTGCTAACTGCCTACTTTGGAGTCCTACATTTTACATCTGGCTTACATCTGGTTTGTATCTATTACCAACGATACACAAGCCTGGCTGCTAACAGAATATTTACTAACTACACTACTGTTAGTCTAATCCTTATTAAATATGAATTAATATTCAGGATATTCTTTGAAACGGTATATATTATGGTTGCTAATAGTAATAATAGCGTGTAGCAAATTACAAAATCTCACTGAAGATGTGACATTCTAAGATAATATCTAACAGAAGAAGTAGAGAGAAACATTTTAAATGGGAATTTTCTTGATAAATAATGCAGCTGAAAAGGATTTATTCGGAGGCAATGCTAAAAGTTAATCTATAAGTTCTCCTTCCATCTAGCCGACATCCTCATCACTTTCTATAAAGTCTTCTCTGAGATGTGAAAAGAAAGATGGCTGAATTGAATATTATCACATATAATGGATGATATTAAATTGTAACTATTTTTAGTATATTCCATAACTATTGCATATTGATTATATTTAGAGAAGATTTAGTAAAGTTAACCATTTTGTAGGTATATTAAATGTATATATATATATATATATGTGTGTGTGTGTGTGTGTATATATATATATATGTATTGTGTGTGTATGTGTGTGCGTACGTGTGTGTGTATATATGTGTGTGTGTATGTGTGTGTATGTGTGTGTGTGTGTGAACATTCATGTAGATGCATGTATGTTATGAGAAAAGGTGTTCTTTGTGAACGGCACTTTGATATATAGTAAGGTAAACAGCTGCTTGTGACATTGCTACAAGCATTGATTCGTCATTGCTATAGAAACTCCCCTTATCTACATCCCCCACCTCACCAATGGACGCAAATGTTCTACGCCCTCAGTATTTCTGATATTAGGAATCTCCATATCATCCAGTGAAATATATTAGATACATTCTGGATCAAAATGACATTTCTGATCTTAACGCACCAGTAAATTATCACTGGGATTCTCTCTCTCTCTATCTCTCTCTCTCTCTCTCTCTCTCTCTCTCTCTCTCTCTCTCTCTATATATATATATATATATATATATATATATATATATATATATATATTGGCCACAAGGGCCGAGATGTAGGGGACAATACAAAGCCACGGACAGTGGGGGTTTACAATGAGCTCGAGTAAAAGTGTACAATGGCAAGACTAATTTAACAATGTAGATATAAAAAATATAAAAAAAAACTATGCATAAAAATAACAGAATAAATTCGTCTATTGGGACGTGGACGACCCAGGGATGACTCAAGTGCCCCACCAATCCTGAACGACCATTTATTGGCCACAAGGGCCGACATATAGGCGACAATACAAAAGACAGGGACAGTGGGGGTTTTCATATACAACGTGTAAACAATATAAATAACAATAAGAAAATAACAATAAAAATACAAGGAAAATTCCTTTTCTCTCCACCCTCACCTTCCTTTCCAAGTGAAACTTGAAAAAGTTGATAAGGGATTGGCCGCAGAGAAAAGTGTCTGTCTTCAGTCCTTTCAACCTGGTCAACCTGGTCCACCATACAACCTCTTTCGCTACTGCCACCAGACAGAGGAACATTGCCTGCCCTTCCTGGCCAAAAGAAGGCGGTGGGTCGATCTTCACTATTGACTCGGTCTATAGCCGGATCTGTTCTACACGCGACAACAGCAGTTCAACATAACACATTAAGTACACATTTAACTTCAGTATCTTTTTTTTTTGCTTTATTCAATACCAGCGCAGTTGCTGGTGGTAGTGGTGGGGAATTGTTATAAAGTTGCGCAAAAAACAAAAAGCAAACAAACAAACAAAGAAAAACCTTTGCATTTTACTTTCCGGCGTTTTACATTCTGATTTTTGCCTGTGTTCATATGTCTATCACCCCCACCCTTTCCTTGACATCATAGCTGAGGGAATGATACATATGCCATGTGCAGCCACTGGTCTCTATTAAAATATAACATGTGCTGGCCTGCGCTCTGGAGAGGAACTTTCCACATGTAGATACATGGTCTGTCCTTACCAAAGAAATATGCACTAACATGACCGTTGAGAAGAAGGAATGGCCTTATTCTTAGAACACAAACCTGTTCGGTTGCTTACAGCATAGTGGTCCCTGCTAAAAACATACAAAAAAGCCAAGTGCAGTTGTTAAACTGAGTAAAGGATTAAGTCTAACACATACGAGGGAGGATAATATCTCTCACTGATGTTTTTACATAATTTCAGTCAAGCAAATTTCAATCACAAGATTCAATGGAAGATAGCTAAGAGTTTTCTGAACAGCACCATCCAATCGAAACGCGCTTCTTAACTACAAAATCTATAGAAGCTCTTATATCATTTCATAACTTTATAGCAAAGCTGTACGCCCGAATAATTTCATATCGTGTAGAGATTGTCAGTCAGCTGCCATTTTCTAAACGCTTTCCGTCTTGGTGTCAGTTTCCAATTAAGAAAAAAATAAATTTTCTATTGAATATTTGATAAGTAATATCAGTTCATGTTATGTAATGAGAAAAAAAACGAACATCTTAGAATTAAAAGTTTTTATCTACACGAATATTCATAATCCTATAAAATATCAATTTCTACTTCAGCCGAATTTTAAGAAATTATTTCAAAATCTACCAGATCTACAAATGTTAAGTGGTCACATCTATGGTGTGGTTTTATCTAGGAAATATAATTTTTAATTGGTGTATGCAGAGAGAGAGAGAGAGAGAGAGAGAGAGAGAGAGAGAGAGAGAGAGAGAGAGAGAGTCGTAGGTAGGTAGGTAGATAGATAGATAGATAGATAGATAGATAGATAGGAAAGGCAGTGAGTTAGAGAGGTAGGTAGGCAATCTGTTAAAGGAGATATATTTTATTGGTATAAAGTGTTATGAAAATATTTAAAGATTTTATAAGGAGAAACCAGTGGTAAATAACTATAAATAATTATAACGGTAAATAAATCAAGAAAATTAAACAATTATATAGAATTATGAAAAGTACAAAAGATTACGAAACATGAATAATTCGAATTTTAATGTAATTAGTTAAATGTCTTCTTCTTCTTCTTCTTCTTCTTCTTCTTCTTCTTCTTCTTCTTCTTCTTCTTCTTCTTCTTCTTCTTCTTCTTCTTCTTCTTCTTCTTCTTCTTCTTCTTCTTCTTCTTCTTCTTCTTCTTGGTCTCCTGCCAATTAAAGAATAAGTAACTGGTTGACAAAACGTTTCGTGTGTATGGACTTATATTTCGAAACAAAATGAATGGTGTGATTTATCACGTGCTTAACTGACAAATCTTTCTCCAATAATTCTTTACACCAATAATATTTATCCCATTTAAGATAGGTGTATGCTTCCAAATTTATCTATTTCCCATTCAAGAAATACAGTGCAGGATTCCTAATAGCAGTGCGAAGATACTTAGATGGATAGATAGATATATAGATAGATGGATAGATAGATAGATAGATAGATAGATAGATAGATAGATAGATAGATAGATGGATAGTTGGAAGGATAGATAGATAGATAGATAGATAGATAGATAGATAGATAGATAGATAGATAGATAGATAGATAGATAGATAGATAGATAGATGGATGGATGGATGGATAGTTGGAAGGATAGATACATAATTAGATATCTTTCTTTATTTGCCACAGGGGCGTACAAATATCACCCTTCTCAGCATTCAAGCTTGGTGGGGTTGCCGGTTTAGTCACCAACGACCCGACCATGATACAGCTTTTACAGGGTTACATGTTACCATTAGCACTCGAGAGCGACCTGGCATATATATATATGTAGATATATATATATATATATATATATATATATATATATATATAATAAGGGTTGACGGACCCAGCATATTTATCAATGCCAGTACCGGTTGTATCTCCGCACACTCAATGGGCAATGTAAGATACATTACCAGAGTATACACATAGTTATTTGCCTCAACACAACGCACGTAAAACGGGTGCCTATAAGGTTCCCGGACTCGAGTTTCTGCCGCACTAATGCAGCAGTAAGGTGCACTGCACGATCTGTCTGCATATATTATGCAACAATGCACAATCGGCTTATGCTGCTTCATCAGCGGGTATCGCCTAATCAATAACCAATCGATCGACATAATCCACACACCGGCCCGAGCCGGTCATGACTGTTTGTGACAACCGACACGGTAAAGCGATTAACTGGCAATATATATATAATGAAGGAGTTGTGGTAAGGAACCAGGTGGACCATTACGCACCAGATTACTCAATACCTAGGGTAATAGGAAAATGTTTGACCCCGACGGCAGAGCTCAAGCCGTTTGACGGCTATTTCAGTCCAGAAATAGCCGTCGAAACGGCTTGAGGTCTGCTGTCGGGGTCAAACATTTTCCTATATATATATACATATATATATATATATATATATATATATATATATATACACACACACACATATATATGTATATGTATGTATACATACATATATACATACACATATATGTGTATATATGTGTGTGTGTATGCCTCTGTATATGCATCCATGTTCATATATGACAAATTGGACATTTATATAGATTTGCTTGGCACGCAAGATTATGAGTGAAAATTAGTTCTTGTTTAGGCAAACGTGGCTATTTGAAAAAACAGTAGGAAAACATACATAAAAACAAAACCAATCAAAATAAATAGAGCGACTATTGATTCTTTGTATTTAGAAATCGACTTTTTACAACTTTTTCTTTACAATTCTTTATTTAGTAGCTTCATCCACAAGTGATCAGTGGAAATGTGTATTTTCTCAGATAAACGATGTAGACTAAAATCTAGATATTAAGATGAGAGGTATTGCTCTAACACATTATTACATTAATGGCATTATTCTATTTTTGGTGCTCAGTATATATACATCAATATGTAAAGACAAAAGCCATTAAATGAACTGTTTGAGTGGCCAACTAGAAATATATTCAGCGTTGTTCAGTGTTCAGTATTTAGTATTACTAATTCTTTATATTTCCCCATCCCACTTTGGGGATTTAAAGAATGCTAATGGATGGAAGCAAAGGAAGGAAAGTATTCAACTTAGCCACATACCATTTCCTGCGTATGTAACTGTATGTATGTGTATGTATGAATGTACGTACACACAGACACACATACACACACATTATGTATATATATATATATAGAGAGAGAGAGAGTTATCGATATGCATGTATGTATGTATGTATTTATTCAATTCCAGTAGGTCAATCCGGTAATCTATACCATTTTGCCATTTGGTTTGTTGTTAAAAGAGAGTGCTGGATGTGTGTTGAATCTAGGATCAATGGAAGAAGCATACTTGAATAATTGAGTTAAGTGGGGACGCTTTAGCAATAACGTTAGTCCCCAACCCCTGCCACTGATCGATCGATAAACGTTTCTTATTTTTATTTAAGTAACGTTTGTAAAATGTGGCGAATTGGTAAAGTCGTTAGAACATCGGGGCAATATTCTCTGAACTCAATTCATGGTGAGGTCAACGTTTCCTTACATACTTTTATGGTCACTAAATAAAGTACTTTCCAGTACTGGGATCAATACCTCCTTTATATCTCCCTTACTTTCGTTCTCTTCTTCAATCACTCTCGCTCTCTCTTCACCTCTCCCTCACTCTCTCATAGTAGGAAATATGCCGTATTCACACCGGGAAATTGCTGGTTTCCTTCTGATTAAATTTCCCAAGATACGTCGTATAAAACTCCATCGAGTTAATTGTGTACATAAAATAACCGCACTCATCAGAAACTAAAAACTATTGAAACGTCAACCAACTTGACCTTTGGCACACGACCAGCAATTATCCCAGTGCATTACTGGTGCTTTATTTTATCGACCTCGTAAGGATGAAAGGCAAAGTTAACCTCGGCGAGATTTGACCTCAGACCGTAAAGGGCCGTAGCTCTATGCTGCAAAGTATGGCGTCCGATTCTCTACTGATACTGCCAATCCATCGCCCTATATATTACTAGATATAATGACAGCTTATAATAGCGTAGTTCATAACACCCTGAATATAAATACAAATATATCATTACGAAACTCCCGTCTATCTTTGCAACTGGGTTGAAATCCTTCCCACTAATCACGAGAAAAGCCAAAATATATTCCTTCTACCAGGTCTTCCACAGAACTCTCTAGTCGTATTTGTTCTCTTTCTTTTCTACACAACACATTTACTTTCATTTCTAAATGCAACTACCCAGAACCTTTCAATTATCAAGGTATTGAAATATATTTAATGGAACATCTGTTAACGACACAGAAATACATAAAGGTCCTTGGCATTTGGTCACAAACTGATTTGAAATGGGAAATTCGAATGAAGTATTCATTGACAAAAACATGGCCTGCTATTAAAGATATTTCAACGCTTGGCATTATATAATATTAAAGATAGTTCAACACTTGGCATTATATAATATGGGATTCATCAACGCTGAATGTGTGTATAGCAGCTGACTAGGGAGATACAGGCGATAGTTATCGAAATGTTTTGTAAGATAAACTATACTGTGTTGTCTAAGATCTTCTCTAAATACAGCTATTTTTCAAGAAGCAGCTCTATTCATATCTTGATACACAAATCTAGTAAGTGTAAACTGCTAACTGCTGTGTTTAAGTAGAAACATAACACAGCGTGACATTTGGCTTCGTCCCTATATCGGTGTGAGCCTGTGTGTGTATATTTTTTCACCATTGTGTTTAATTGCATGTCAAAGATTCGATAAATAGAGATCAATAAAATAAGTACAAAGCGATTGAAGTAAATACTGAGGTCAGTCTATATGATCAACTCAAAACCTTAAAGATCCTGAACCAACCTGGCTACAGGCCAAGAGATAAGAGTAGTAAACGTATAAATGAATAAATGAACAAAAAAATATAAGGATAATATATATCAGAACTAATGTAAGGAATGGACATCCATCGCTTTCGACGATGACTATTCCAACATTTTAGTCAATGGAATAAGTTGCTCATGAAATTATTGTGATAGGGGCTGAACATTCCCTTAGACACGCATACCTTTAAGTTAATCCTCGGGGAGATTCATGAGGAAAATGTATCAGTGACTTGCACAGAACATCCGATGGGTTTCCAAACTGTTTTCGTCTACCCAATTTCACACTCAAGGTATGGATCAACCCAAAGTTAATGTAAATAACAATTATTCAAGATGCCATTAATATTGTAAAGAATCTAAATCACTAATACCCAAATTGTGAACTACAGAACTCAACTACTTTAGTGGGGATGAGAGAACATAAGATAGGGCCACGGAAAGACAAGGGTTTGGTAGTGGGTTGTTGCTGAGTTTCATCAAATTACTTCTCCAATAACTTCCTATCAGTGCTTCCCAAGGTGAATTCTACCAGTAAATCGCCACTAGAACAAAGGTAAGGTGTGTTTATAGTAGTGAGGGTAATTGGAAGAGAGTGAGTCAAGTATAAATTACCAGTTGCTTGTAAACTATCACCATTTTGGCAGTATCGGTAGAGGTTCGGCCGCCATGCTTGCAGCAAAGAGTTACGGCCCTTTATGATCTCAGTTCAAATCCCGCCGAGGTTAACCTTGCCTTTCATCCTTACAGGGTCGATAAAATAAAGTACCAGTAATACACTGGGATAATTGCTGGCCTTGTGCCAAAAGTAGAAACAATTATTTACTGTATAAAACACTTAACTATCTAATGACATTAAATAACACGTGGACTGGCATTAACCGGTAGAGCATCGGACACTATGCTTTGTAGCATATAGTTAAGGTATTTACGTTCTGAGTTCAAATTTTGCTGAGGTAAACATTGCCTTTCATCTTTACGGGCTCGATAAATAAAGCAGCAGTAATGAACGGGGGCCGAATTAATCTAAAATTGTTAGCCTTGTGCCTAAATCAGAAACCATTATTAGTGTGTTTCGACAAGAGCTGATGAAGCAGAAGATGCAGTGATCCAAGTCATTTGCGTTTTGATGCTTGCGCCTACAACATACAAACTCCCTCCATTATAGGGATTGGGTATTTTATCTTAAACGATTACTCCTCTGGGTGGAAACTAGGGTTCTATATATTGCCAAACATTCACTCCTGTCGTGTGTTTGGTAAGGCATTTCTGGAGAGTTAATGGGGCGTTGGAAGGCAGAGTGTCGTTAGGAGTAAATCGGGTAGTCAATAAAAATTACTAGTTGTTCATAAAACTGTCGCTCTCATTTATTGTATAAAAGTTTTAACCAAGAATAAAAATAACATTCTTATAATCAAATGTTCAATGTATAATATTTTTATCAACTTTACAATAGAAGATGTAATTCCCCTCTCTACATTGTCCATGATATTTTCTTTCCTGTAATGCAGGCTATGATTTAAATTAGAGAATATGTAATACATTGAACTCGATCCTACATTACACTGAGAGACGGAGTTGCAATAAAAAATGTTATCGACCCTTAAGTAAGTCGACACCAATGGGAGCATAGCAATGTGTGAATATCGACCAAGATACTGCGAAGTATTGGATTATATTTGAAACATTTGCTCCCTTCACTACACATATATATATATATGTGTGTACATATATATATATATATATATATATATATATATATATATATATATATATATATATATATATATATATATATATATATATACATATATATACATATATATACATATATACATATATATACATATATATATATATATATATATATATATATATATATATATATATATATATATATATATATAGAATTCACAGGAATCAAAGTTATGTTCAAACCATTTATTAGCTTACAATTGTTTCATCCAAACCGAGGTTTGGATTCTTCGGAGCATTTTTTCAATGTTTGTATACAAAAATGTAGAACAACTGATGTTATTACATTGAGCTATTTATCTTACTGGTAATAAGGTAGTAACAAATTACTGTCTTTCACTGTTTAGGGTTTAAAATATATATAACTATATATACATAACCATAAATAGTATCCTTAATACTATATATATATATATATATATATATATATATATATACTAGTATACATACATACCAACATATACGCATATATACCAACACACATATCTACATATATAAAGTTGTATTCCTGTCTGTTAGTTTGTTCACGAATTCCTCCTGTGGTTTTGGAGATAGACCCCCATAACCATATATATTCGGAAATTACATTGCCCAGGGTATTTGGATAAGTATATTTCATTGTAATCAAAGGGTTCCCCGGGGTCACAAAACCTCCGCTGAAAACCCCCGCTGAAGATTTTTTCCCTTCGATTTATATGAAATTTAAACCATAGGTAAATGACAAGATATGATGCCTATTCACAAATTTCAATAATATTAAGACACCCTAATGGTGGATAAACCCCCTACTAGGATTACCCGAGGCACAAAGTCCCGTTGAAAATTGTTTCCCTTCGATTTATATGAAATTCAAACCATAGGTAAATGACAAGATATGATGCCTATTCACAAACGTTTTGAATTGATATTTTGAAAAAGATTGTTTACAAGAAACAAAATAAGAATAAGATTTAATAATGAAATTTTGATTTGATATATTAGAAAAGATTAAGGTTCTCCAATTTTTCATGCATTACATTTTGCATTGAGTAATATTGAAATGCAGTTTTTCTCCTGATTTAAAATCAATCATCATTTTCTTACAAAAAAATGTGTGAAACGCAGCAAGGCGCGGGTAATTCGGCTAGTATATATATATATATATATATATATATATACGTACATACATACATATATATCTCTCTCTCTATATATATATACGTATATATATATATATATATATATATATATATAACGAAGGAGGTGTGGTAAGGAACCAGATGGACCATAACGCACCAGAGTACTCAATACTTAGGGTAGTAGAGTGGGTAATATGAAAATGTTTAACCCCGACGGCAGAGCTCAAGCCATTTCGACGGCTATTTCAGTCCAGAAATAGCCGTCGAAACGGCTTGAGCTCTGCCGTCGGGGTTAAACATTATCATATATATATATATATATATATATATATATATATATATATATATACATGATGGCTGCAAACTCTGCTAAGAGTATTGCAATCGCTTGTCAGATTCAGATGTGTGACGCTTGGATATGGCTTTTTAAGAGTACTATATATTTGCACACCTCCGCACATTGACGACAACTATGAATCACCTTCGCTTCAGATCTTGCATCAGGTTGCCTGTATAGTATACACATACTAATACGTATTCTTACTACCATACATGCTTACATTTTTCATAACCACATATATACATGCATATATACATATATACATTCTTCATAAACACATATATAAATGCATACATACTACATACAAGCATACATACATGCATACATACAAACATACGTTCATGCCTACATACATACATACATACATACATACATACATACATACATACATACATACATACATACATACATACATACATACAAACGTGCTTCATAGTTAAGGTTGTTAAAACGTAACACTCGAACACGTGTGATGACAATTGTAACAACACTCTTCGCTAAACACGGAAGAACAGAAAAGTGTCATGGATGCTTCTTTTCTTTCATTGAATAAACCAATGAAAACAAAACTGAAACACGGCTCCGGAATGTTTCATCGCTTCAGTATTAATAATTCTGTGAATTACTAGCAAGCGAAATGATCTAGTTTGGTATGTTTTTAATATTCTTTAACCCTCATTCACCAAAGAAACTTTTACCTTGTTATTGGATGGAATTTTTTAAAGCAACAGACTGTAAAATCTTCGTAATCTCCATAATGTAATAGATTTGTATACAACCGTGTAAATCAAGCGAAAATTCAATTAAATGTTTTTGTCATGAAATTTCTTTTTCCCTTTGTCAGGGAACAATACTGTTTATTCCTTTAACTCAATAGTTTGGAATACAATAGGATTCTGCAAAGAATTTAATGCATTAATAAAACGGCTCTTAGAACACACTTGAAGAGTGGCTGAAATGATGTTAGCCATATGCTATAGCCTAGGAGGATGGACAATTATATAAGATTTACGCAAGATGAGACAATTCTTGACAAGTTTTGCAAATTATTATTAGAAATACATCATGAAAAAATTAGTTATCACATTGGTAGTTGTCACGTGTACCAGAAGGTGGAAAATGATTGGTTGAGCAGCGAGGAGTTATGAAAACGAATATAGAATGAAGGTGAAATGGAGGAACTGGAGGGCGAAGAAGGACATGGCTAAACATAACGGAGGGAGGTGTGTATTTGGTGGGGAGAGATGTAGAAGAGAGAGCAAAATGGAGAATCTTGTCATGGGTCCCGCACAGGTCTAACTCCTGCTCTAGCATGGAAAACAGCTTTAAAATGCTTCTTGTGTGTGTATATTGTACATATATTTCAGAAATGGAATCAATGAGATCGTTGGATCATGTGATGTGAGGGACGAAAGTGAGCAGGTGAGGGGATAGACGGAAATGAATATGGAAGGGAGTAGATGAAGGAGTAGATCTAGAAAGAAGAAAATTATAAAATGCGACTTTGAGAAATATTTTGTAATCAATTAGGGAATATGGTAAAGCTAGTTAGGAGACCTTGTATGTATAACTCTTGCTTTAGCGGGAAGATGGTATAAAATGTTTGTTGTTGTTGGATATATAGAAATATGGCTAATAGGGTATTCTACAACTCGATGTTACAATAGAAGAAGGTACAACAGCACGTTTTCTTTAGTAATCAACTACAAAAGAGTAATAAATTGTTTTTATTTAAAACTAGAAAGGATATGTTTTCAAAATGGAAAATTGGAAATATATACACTGTATGTTAAAGTTTTTAAATAAAAAACCTCAATTTCAAGAGAGAAACTTAGCAAATATACAGATTATATTTAAAACTCCATGAAAAATGTAATGTGTATATAACAACACATTGTTTATTGATAGCCTCGCTCTGAAAACCTGAACACATATAGGTTATTGCTTTCAAATATAATAGGTTTAATGTAGATACAACTACAGTTTATAAATGAAATATCTCGCTGTTAAAATGTGAACAAACGTTGTGGCTAATAAATAAATATAAAAAAAAATAAATATATTATTATTTTGTCCGTGGATTGGTAGTATCGGTAGAGGGTCGGACGCCATGCTTTTCAGCAAAGAGTTACGGCCCTTTATGGTCTGAGTTCAAACCACGCCGAGGTTAACTGGTACTTTATTTTATCTACCCGATAAGGATGAAAGGCAAAGTTAACCTCGGCGGGATTTGAACTCAGAATGGAAAGGGCCGTAACTCTTTGCATTCTATAAGTTCTGTTTGTTAATGGAAGGGCAAAGTTACGTTTCTCCTAATGAACCACTAAGTAGATGTGAAACATATAAGGGGAACCACTATATTTTTCTACGCTCGAATATTCTAACGAAAATGTCTACGTTTTTTTCCCATTTTCACAGTAAAGATTATAATCTATAAGCTGTAGATTTTCTAACAAACTGTGTTTTCTCTAAGAATATATACCATTTAATATATTATTTACTATCCATTAATGGACGTTAGAAACTAAAGATTGATTCAGTCCGGTACTTCTAATCGAAATTAGAAATATTCAGCTAAACTAGATATAGTTTAATCCCTACCGAATTTATAATACAGAAAAAATATTGTTAGGTTGACGTATGTAATTTGTAGCTAATTCTGATATTATTTTCTTAGGGAGGCATGCAGAGAAGGCAAGATAATGGATATAAATGCTATTTATCTTGCTACTTACCTAAAGCCTTTCAAGGAAATTCATTGGAACTTCCTGTTTACACGAAATACGAAACTCACTAGTTCATCCATCTTTCTGTCTACATGTCTCTTACTCGTTCTCTACTGCTCACTTTCTATCTCCATCTATCTTCTTAGTGCTCCACCCCACTTTTTTCCGACACCTATTTTCTTCTCATAACTATTACTGACTTGAATTTCATTAAATCGCTAAAAACCATCTTAATTCATCTCGGACATTATACAACAAGTAGAAAATACTTCTTAAGTATTCTACAAACACTTCCTACATATAAATACATACATATATACATATGCATATATATACATACACACACACACACACATATATATACATACATACATACATACATACATACATACATACATACATACATACATAGATACATACATACATACATACACACATACATACCTATATACATACATATATACATGCATAAATACATGCCTACGTACATATACATACATACGTACGTACATACATATATTGACTAATGTTAGGCCATAGAAGACACTTGCCCAAGGTACTAAAAATTGGGACTGAATCCGAAACCCCGTGTTTGCGAGGAGATCTACTTACACATATAATCACGTCTAACAGTCGTATATAAAATTCTATTCTAGGAAGTTAGTTTTACTATAAAATCCGCCTTCAATGAAACTTATCCAGCTTTTTCACTTTATTAAAAGATATTCTACACACCAGGAACCACCGTCTTTTATGGCGCCTCTTGGTTACTTGATCATAACACGGGAAAGTTTGATTGAATATCTCTATACACTAATGTGTAAAATACTTTAACATGCACCAAACATATCACATGATTCGTTTTCAATCCGGTTTATCGTGACCATTTAGCTTTTAGTTGTCTTTAATGAAGCCCCACATCATTGCAAGCATTTAAATTAGGTCTCCGGATTAAAGGTACATTTGCCCCAACCCTGATCCCAGACTAGTCAGAAGACCTGGAATAGACATGAGCACCTCCATGCTCTTATCTGCTTCACTTAAAGGCATAAAAGTTACGAAATTGTTTGTGACCGAAAGAAGTTGAACTTGATAATAACAGAGCTGCATGTCTAATAATATCCTTTGTTTATTTGAATGAAATATAATAAATATGCTCAAAAGTCTTTTTTTATTTACGATCAAATGTATGTTTGACAATTTTTATTGTAAAATAAAAAATGAAATGTGTTACAAAAAACATATGAGTTCAAACATTTCTGTAATCACAGCTTGAGTAGAAATGATAAATACAGGTTAGATCATAAGTATTGATTACACAGATATCTAATAATGGTGTACTTGCAAACGGACAGCTTTTAGATGATTTAATGTAACTATACACGCTTATATGAAGTGCATGTTGCATATATATGAATGTATGTATGTATTTATGTATGTATATATGTATGTATGAATGTATGTATGTATGTATATATATATGCATAAACTTATGTATGTATGTACCTTCTTCTGGTTTTATAATTTCACATAGATACAAGACTCTCTCATTGGAATTTACACAACATCAACTAGGTAGATATGTCTGCATCCCTGCATGCATGCATATGTGTGCAGGTATGGATGTTATTCTATGTGTGGATGTGGATGTTTTGAGTTATATGGGTGCATGTGTATATGCTTTGTTCGTGAAACATGCAGTTATTTGATGCAGAATGTTTGGAATGTTTTACATATTTTTACTGTTCCATTAATGAATTGTACTTGTAATTTCCTAACTAGTCGTATTCTTTCTGTTTGTGAAACCCAGCTTCTCAAGATTTGTATTGAGGCAGTTACTAACATAACCCAGTGCCCCAATAATCACAGGTATAAATCTGAAGGTATAGTCAGGGTGGAGTATCTGTAGATTTATTATTAGTTCCGCATACATATTCTCCTTTTGGCTAATCTTTGATATTATATTGGCATCTGTTGGGCAGCTGACTTCCACTACTGTGCATGCCTTCTCTTCTTTTCTGAAGTGAAAACCAACAGGTGCGTGTGTTTTATTGGCAGCATGAGTCTCCCAAAGTATAACAATCTGTTTCAACACACGTTTTCAGATAAGAAATCTTGCAAAACAAATTCAAAATCGAAGTATATATATATATATTGGGGTGTATATACAGAGAGAGGGGGAGAGAGAGGGGGAGAGAGAGACTGACAGACAGACAGACAGACAGACAGACATGCAGTTAGCTAGATAGAAAGATACGTACATAGATAGATATGGATATACATAAGCACAGAAATATGTACAGTGCTACCGGGGAGCGTTGCCGGTTCGAGATAAGCTCTACAGGCACGGAAGTGCCGTCAGCCGAACCTGTCCGAGATGCGCACAGAGCGACGAAACCGTTGTACACGCACTCGTTCAGTGTCCGAGCATTGCTGACTTGTTGAGCTATGTCGAACATTTGCTGTCACATGTCTGTCACATGTCTGTCACATGTCTGTCACATCGTCCTGTACTGTTCTGTGCCGTCTCTAATGTTTTTCTTCATGTTAGCCCTTGTGGCCAACGAACCCTGGGTGGTCATCCCCCCCCCCTATTGGGTAATTTTTCTTGTATTTTTATTGTTACTTTGTTATTGTTATTCATATTGTTTACTCGATATTTCTGTAAAACCCCACTGTCCCAGTCTTTTGTATTGTCCCCTATATGTCGGCCCTTGTGGCCAATAAATGAAATCATTATTATTATTATTATTATTATTATTATTATTATTATTATTATTATTATTATTTATTTATTTATTTATTTTACGTTTCGTTAAAGGATGAAAATAATTCTAATTTCTCGCCGGATATTACACCTATTGTGTTAGCAGCTCAATGCAATAATTTTGATATTGTCCACATGTTGCTTCGAAAAGGTTTCTCCATTGATATGCCGCACCATTACTTCTGCCTCTGCACTGAGTGTGACAATCACAAGAGATTCGACCGCTTTGTTCACTCTCGCTCACGTTTGAATGCCTACCGTGGTTTAGCAAGCACAGCTTACATGGCGCTCTCCAGTGATGACCCTGTTTTAACTGCTTTTGAACTAAGTGAACAGCTAAAGGGTTTGGAAGAGAAAGAGAAGGAGCATAAGGTAGGTGATTTATAATTTCAGTTATATTCTCCATAAAAATATTCAATTAGATTTTCTCTAGATATATTTAAACCAGAAGGTCTCAAACGTTTTGGGCCACCTCCACCCTCACGAACCTGTAATACCCTAAGCACCACCCCAACCCTATTTCCAGAGAGACCTGCCTACATGCAAATTATAAATAATATATAATAAATTAAATCGTTAATATATATATAATAAATAATATATATACTATATATGAATAAATAATTTATATATTTTTATTTTACTCTATTTATATATAATATGTATCATTTGATATTTCATATACTATTATATCATCTCCACCGCTCCATCAACTCTTAGGCCCCAGCACCCCTGGATTACGGTAGCGCCCGCTTTGAGAACTTCTGATTTAGACTAATATATCTATGCCATATATAGAGACTATAATTAAATACATTGCTAATAATTTTCAAATAATTTTGAAAATAATGAAGAATTTCAGTGGATGTAGCGGTATAGCCAAATTTCTGACTATCTGGTGTTTAGAGAACTATTTCAAACAGTTTCTTACATAAAATTATGACGGAACGTTTGTTTTTAAAGATAAATATAAATATAAACAGTTCTATAGCATAAAAACCAAGGCTGGTTTCATGTTGTTTGGTATCAAAAGAGATAAATGATTAACTCTACCAATGTAGATTATGAGAAATATAAGCTGAGAATGAGAAAAGATGTTTGTCTTTGAAAAGAAATAACCAATGCCCAGCTGATTATACGAATTATCTCTTGAAATACATAGTCCTTTTTGTTTTCGAGCCTAGAAAATACAACCAGCGTTTCATGTAGTCAAACTAATAATCAGTTATTACTTATTGCACTAGAGTGTCCTTAGAATATATGTGATGTGTTTATTGACCCTGATTATACGTTAGTAAATATCAGAGTGTGAACTCTCTTAGTCAAACATTGCAATTTAGTTAAAGTTATAATAAAATATTAGTTAAACTTATAATTGATCATTTTAATTCTAATAAGCATAAAATTATATTAGGAATCATTTCATTTAGAAGTCTGCAACAATGGAACTAGAACATTAAGTACGGAAAAAATAACTGTATGACTGGCGTTGAAATCTTACTTTATATATTTTGGGAAAACTAACATTTCCAAGAGAATTAAAAAACTAAATAGTTGTTTTCGATATATTCCACAATGCTCAACCAAACGAAAATAAATTTCTGTGTAAAATTATAGATTCTGTTTTTTTGTATTTTTCATTATAAAAATATTAATTGCATAATTAATCCAAAGACAATATCATTCTTTATCGTGTTGAGTTATATTTATTTGTGATAGACACGTAAACCTTTGTTTAAGAGTCTCAGAAAATATTCAAATATTATAAAGTATATCAGGAAACTGTAGATTGTTATTATCATCACAAAATATTGAACACAATAAAGTTATGTTTATTACGAACAATAAGATTTTTCTTTCATCCTAATAAATATCAAAAACGAAAAGAAAAAGCAAGGCACATCCTATAATGAAAGATTAATAATCAAGGAGATATAATTTATTGATATTGAAATGACGATAATGAACTTTTAATTGACGTTTTTATAGCAAACATTTTTGAAACTTGTTATTTTCTTCTCTCATAAACATTCTAATATTATTTGATGATAAAGTTCTAGTCGTATGATGGTATTTGATTGCAGAGTGAGTACAAATCTTTGTGTGAACACTGCAAGAATTATGCAGTCGAATTACTGGAGCTTTGTCGTACAAATGAGGAAGTGATGGCAGCTTTACATGGAGGTTCAGATATTCATGATTTGTCCAGAGTTCGTATGGCGATTAAATATGAACAGAAGAAGGTAAATGATTTTTTTGTGTTGTGGTGAACACCCCTTTAGGATTAAAGAAATGGACTCGGTGGACTATTATAAATAAACAACGTGTCTCATTGTCAGGAGTTCCGTTGGATTCTCGCTTGAAAGTCTCACGTTTTGTAGTCGGAAGTTACGCCTGAGATAAAATTATTAGTACCCCTGCTCATAGAAAATATAACCAGCCCGAAGGGTTACAAAGATTTAAAACTAGGCATTCAAAATGGCCACCGGGATTGCTATTAGGAAAGGGTGTGATTCACGGGTTAATTTTAGACGATTAGTTTATATCAAATCGTGTCTATGTGTCAGATGACAACTATGTCTCATGTGGTATTTTTGCGGCATATGGAGGTCTTCCGCCATATGGATTCACCGAACATTTATTATAATGCTCGGTGTGTTTGTAAACAAACATCCCGAATTAAGCCGTACAGTGTCTAGCAACCATCGTTGCCCTTTTTTATTTATTTTTTTGGTTGCTAGACACTGTACGGCTTAATTCGGGATGTTTGATTACAAACACATCGAGCATTATAATAAATGTTCGGTGAATCCATACGTACATATATATATATGTGTGCATGTATGTATATATATATACATACTACTGTAGGTCTGTATACATAATACATATATGTATGTACGTATGTAAGCACTATGTGTAAGCACTATGTGTCGATAATTGTCACAAGTGTAGTGTTTGTACCAGAGTTTTCAAGTCGCTGGTTGGACTAAAAAGTCACACTCGTTCAGCGCATCGGTAGGGGTTCTCCTACATGGATATAAAGTAGTGGCCGTACTCGAAAACGAGTTGGCAGCCACCATGTACGTATACATACTTATATTTATATAAATATATATATGTATGTATATATATATATGTATACGTATATATGTCTATCCACATACATACACATACACATACATACGCACATACACACACACACATATACATATAGACCCACGAAAACAATTAACGGTGCTGCGATAGAATGTGGCTTTTTAGCCCAGCCAATGATCTAAATGTCTTGCACAGACTTGGCAACGAAAACATTCACTGGCAATAGCCCTACATACATACATACATACATACATACATACATACATACATACATACATACATACATACATACATACATACATACATACATACAAATATACATTTTTTTATACATGCATACATATGTATATATATAAATACTCATCAGCGAATAAATTCATCAAATGTAGTGAATAGTAGAGAATACGTATATACATCGTTGCATGAGAAGAGTAGATAGTATAATTGGACTAATACAGCCTTAGGGAGATA
>OZ024751.1:25232622-25247622 GCA_964016885.1 Eledone cirrhosa
TGCTGGTGTCCCTTGGTTCCAACATCAGTCTTTTATGGTAAAACTATTCATTGTTCCACTCGGTATTCTTTTCATACCTGTTACTGCAATCATCTACGTATTCTTACCCTATTCCAAGGTAAGTGCAAATATATTTCAAATATGAAGCATTTTGTAATTGACTAAAGAGAGATAGTGCGCATCTGTCATCATTCTATCTGTCTGACTGTCTATAAAGTCATCTCTTCCCTACTCTCTCTCTCTCTCTCTCTCTCTCTATATATATATATATATATATATATATATATATATATATATATATATATATATATATATATGTATATATATATATATATATATATATATATATATATATATATATATATATATATATATATATATATATATATATATATATATGTGTGTTTCGTGAAATTTGTGGTCTTGTTTTGCTTAACTAATGAATATATATCTCTCTCTCTCTCTCTCTCTCTCTCTCTCTCTCTCTATATATATATATATATATATATATATATATATATATATATATACATATATATATTCATTAGTTAAGCAAAACAAGACCACAAATTTCACGAAACAATTGTAAACGGACATTATTATTATTAATACTATTATTATTATTATTCTCTACATTCCTTACATCAAACTAAAATATGTTGACAATCTTTTAATAATGTCTTCATTGTGAAATTTGTGGTCTTGTTTTGCTTAACTAATGAATATTTCCAGCTCTGCGCACCTAACCTCTGCATGAACCCAGCCACCTAGCTGCTTTCTACTGCATATTGCATTTTGAGCACATGCCTTTACGCTTTGGCTTCTAACTAACTCACCAATCTTTCCTCTCATATCTCCTCTACTATCTCCATCTCTCTCTTTAAGATTGGTTACTCTTGAACTGTGTATATATATATATATATATATATATACAATATTAAATAAATGGAAACTATATTTATAAAACCATATTTATTTCATTATATATATTTCGGGGATAGCATATTGTTAATATGATATCCCCGAAATATATATAATGAAATAAATATGGTTTTATAAATATAGTTTCCATTTATTTAATATTGTAAATATACTCCAAATATTTGTCGAGTGCTTTTATATCAGTTATAAATATTTACTAGTTGTAACCCAACAATTTTAAATATAACTTTCCATATATATATATATATATATATATTTATTAAAATAACAGATTAAAGTGTAAGCAAAGAATCGCTGCTTTCACCCTTAACGGGATCTTCTGAAACTCAGCCTTCTTTGGATTTTAGTCTTCAAATTTATTATTATTACTATATATATATATATATATATATATATATATATATATATATATATATATATATATATATATATAAATATATATATATGTGTCTGTGTGTGTATATATTATATTTATATATATTTAATTAAATATATTAGTTTAACTTTTTTCTTACGATATCAAGTATTAAACTGAAATATTTCTTCCTTGTACTGTGTTGTTTGCTGTGTTGTTTCCGTTACCAACCATCACAAAGCTCGGGAGATCGAAGGTAAAATTCTATGTCTGATTACAAGGTATCAACAAAACAATCTATTCGACATTGGTGAATTGGTAGTATAGGTAGAGGGTCGGACTTCATGCTTTGACGTATAGAGTTACGGCCCTTGTCATTCTGAGTTCAAATCCCGCCGAGGTTAACTTTGCCTTTCATCCTTACGGGGTCGATAAAATAAAGTACCAGTAATACACTGGGTAATTTGCTGGCCTTGTGCCTAACGTAGAAACAATTATAATAATTTTTCTAATTCACCTAGTTGCAAAATGCTGAAAATAAATATTGTTTCAAATAATACAGACTGGTTCATAAGTCACTCGATGTTTGTAGATTTTACGCCTTACATCATTGTAAAATTCTGAAGAAAATATTTCCAGGTAATGATTAAAGAATCCGCTTCGCAAGTGCCATCCACTCAGGTCTATGATTTAGTGGAGTCATTTACGGGAATTGTACACACACACACACACACACACACACACACACACACGCGCACATCTCTGATTAATCGGATGAATGTTTTGAAAACGCAAGACATATTGCGAATACAGAGTCAGGTTCTATCTGTAACAGATCGTGCCTCAAGCTGATCGACGCGGAAACATATGTAATATGTTAATAAATTGTCGTTTGATTCCTCATTATCTATAATAATATACTCTGCTCTGCGCGAGCATCGAGTGCTCAAACGACATACCGCCCACGGACGCATTTAATTGCAACCCTACAACAACTATATATATATAGCCAAGTAAAAAACAAAAACAATAACAAAGAGTGCAGTTATATATATATATATATATATACGTGGTCGGGTCAATAATCTCTAATAACCGGTATGAAAAGAAAAAGCTAGAACATTCAAACGAATTTTATTTGAAAATACATTCAATACTAGTAAAGAAAACATTAATAAAGTTATTTTTCAAAAATATCTCAATTTTCTTCTCTATTGTTTGAATCTCTCCATAATTATTTCTCCTCGGTTTATCTAATATACGCCGTCCATTTTCTTTCATAATTTGAAATCTTGATGAAAGTGTGTTCTCTATACACAAAGTAAAGCAGTTACAACACTAACACTAACAACGACAATAATATATGAGTGGGATAAATTACTACAAGGTGTCACATGATTTCTTCAGTTTTGTGAACTGTGTCATAAGAAAAACGACGAAGCATCGATGTTATTTTTTCATTATGACCTGATTGATGTGTGCATTATGTTAAGACATGCTTCAATTCCGGTTAAATGCAAGCAAAAAGAAAATCGAATTACCTTTTGTTCTTATCCAGCAGGTACCTTCTTTCTCTTTGCGATCGATCGATATTTGCTTTTTACACGAATATTTTTGCTAGTTGTTTAGTTTATTCAGTACTAATTCATTGAACACAGCTATTGCTAAATTAATTCACATAATATACGTTTGCTTTTCATCATGTTTGCACAGCGTATCCAACGTAAACTAGAAGGAGTTTATTACTCAATACCGAAACCTTTGTTTTTTAAGCAATACATTAATTCGTCTTTTACAAATCAACACTTTTTCTTCGTCTAAAACGAACAGAACGCAAGATATTCTAAAACAAAAATATTGTTTCCAATCTTTTACACCAACGTATCTAATCGATATCTAAGGTATATAATTTAAGATATATATCTAAGATATATAATTTTCATCATGAAATTTAAATAGAGTTTCAAGTGTAGGAAGCAAATGAAAACCATTAACATTGAGTAAGTAAAATAATTTATTGTGACATTTTAATTTCATTCTTTACTGTATATAAAAGCAATAAATTTAAAACAGAAAAAAGGGATGTTTGGAAGATGATAAAAGTGTTTTGTGCGATCGATCGATGGTCCTCCGTCGGTTATGATAATGTTGTTTGATCAAAGTTGTTTGATCAAAGGAACAACTTCATCAGGAAATTTATTTTTAAGTGACTGGGTGAGATCGTGTTGGGGCACCACCATAGTGTCTTCTCTCTTTAATAGTTTTAACACTTCTTTCCCCCATTCTTATCGATAAAATGTTTGTTGCTGCTCCGTCCCATTTTAACAGTATTTCTTCTTATTATTATTACAGATAGGTGAGATTCTACGAAGCCCATTCATGAAATTCATGAATTACATGTGTTCCTATATGGCTTTTCTGGTATTCCTTTTGATTGCTACGACTTCCAAAAATACTACTACCAATAGTGAACCTTGGGTAGTTCGTGGATTCATTATTTTCTACGTATTTGGTGAGTATTTTCCTATAAATATAGAGTATATTCGTATATAGAGTATATTCGTATATAGAGAGCACATGCCTCACTATCTACTATCATGTTCCAACATATTGAATATTGATTCTTATATGCGTGTACATTGCATCCGCTTGTGTGTCCATGAATATATATACACATATATATATATATATATATATATATATATATATATATATATATATATATATATAATATATATATATATATATATATATATATATATATATATATATATATATATATATATATATATATAATTATAATAAATGTAATATGTTTTTCGAATAATAATAATAATATTCGATTCGTTTGCCATTTTGCAAACAGCCTCTTTTAAGCCATGTCAGTAGAATGAGCCCCTCATTCTTGCTCTAGTATTGGCATAGAAATAGAACTGCAGACACTAATGTTTCTGGGTGATTGCCCTTCATCAGTACAGTTTACTGCTTACCTGCCAACTGTCTGAGCTAGTGAAAATATATGATATTTTCTGAAATATACAGTGACTGATCGGCCTGACATGGCTTAAAAAACTTATACAGCATAATTGCAAACGAATCGAATATTATTATTAATATTCGAAAACCTCAGATTACATTTATTTTATTCAGTCATGTAGATCAATAACTAGTTGTTAGTTATTTGAATTTGGCAAAGCCGGCCAATAATCGCTCGTATACATAACTGACTGGCTTATCTGCTGATATGCAAATCTGGCTGATCGGTGGATCTGCTAATATGCGGATCTGACTGATCAGCCAGTCTGCTAATATGCAAATCAGGCCGATCAGTCAGTGTATATTTCAGATAATTCTACTATTTAATATCGGGAATCTGTATAAGCATGTAAATTGTACTAAATTATTTATTCGAGTGTCAATGTTGTAATACAAAACTTGGATTAACTCATACACCAAATCTCAGTTGTTATTGCTATCATTATTGGTCAGTATAGATTTGACACACTCGTATTTGTCTCGTCTTCAAACTAACTGTCATACATATAAAGGAATTAGAGAGAAAGTAATTTCTTAAGAATATGAGCGGTTTATGAGTAATGTTTATGAGATCCATTACAGCTACTAGAAATGACTTATTATGATGTCTCGTTTTTGAAAAACTTAATCGTATTAACTTCTTTTATCTATCTCTTTCTTTTTTTATTTAACTACATACGTTCTTCTATTGTTTACGAAGGAATGTTCTGGGCCGAATGTAAACAACTTTGGGATGAGGGAGTCAAAGAATATTTTGCCCAAATGTGGAATTATATGGACATCACCATGTTAGCGCTCTACACTGCATCATATACCATAGAATCTATTGTTTCAGTGAAATCTAGTAGTTACAATGACACTAGCAGCTCAGAGTTTTCAGGTCAGTATCATTATTATGTTAGTGTCTTTCGTGTTTTCCATGTTTAAATAGATATTGTCTACTTTGTCCGTCTAGAGCAGTGCTACTCAAAGTGGTGGTCCGCGGACCGGTGCCGGTACGCTAGCCATCAGCTACCGGTACTTGGCCAGTGTCCAGGCTACGCTAAGGAATAATTTGAGGAATTTTTTTTATTACTTTTTTATATGTTTTGATATTGTATTATTTGTTTACAAAATAAATAGAAGATAAAAAAGATGGTCAACTATTATTATATTAATCATAATTACCGATAAAATAAAGTACCAGTAATGTACTGGGTAATTGCTGGCCTTGTGCCAAAAGTAGAAACAATTATATTAATCATATATATCGTTTCCGGTATAAATTAATATTACTACGAAATATTAGCGGTATGTGGCACATTGGAAAAAAAAATACCGGTCCACCACATCACATAGTTTGAGAAGCACTGGTCTAGAGGGTATTTCTCTCCATTATCTAAGGTATTGTTTATTGTAATCGACTTTGAGACTTTCTACATCGTCTAAGAATATCAGCTTACACGACGTTTCTATGGTGTATTACATACATTCATACATACATACATACATACATACATACATACATACATACATACATACATACATACATACATACATACATACATACATACATACATATATATATATGGAAAAACTAGAATAACTAGGTAGGAAGAAATTGGTCAGAAGGAGAAATGTATTGAGAGTTCATTCTTTAACACACACACACACACACACACACACACCACACACACACACACACATATATATATATATATATATATATATATATTATATATATAATGCAACAATTGACTTTTTTTCCTGTCAGAGTGAATAAAATACAAAGTGATCTCTGTTAATAATAATTATCATTGATATTTGTATTGTATAATTTGATCGATAACTCAAGGATTAATGAATTATTCGTTCAATTTCACATTAACAGTAAGATGCTGAGCTTGTTCCTTATTTTAGGTAACGATGCGTCTTCCCACTGTGACGGCATCACAGTACAAATGACGGCCTAATGTACTTATTAACTGCACAGCCATGCCAGTGCCATAATGATCAATATACAATCATTATCTGATTTTTCTTGCCAAATATCTTTACAATCCAGAATGTTTAATGGAATATTTCATATGATAAACAAATAGATGAAAATGACATTAAGTAAAAGTGTATTTTGGTTACAATAACGATAATGTGGAAATGTTTGTTTATTGAAGAATCGTAAATCTTGTATATGACAACAAAATATTGCTAAAGTTGGAAACAAACATTTGGGAAGTTTTGTAGACGGGCACATCATTATTGTATGATTGATGACTTTGTTGTTTGTGAAAGATACAAACTATATATATATATATATATATATATATATATATATATATGTGTGTGTGTGTGTGTGTGTGTGTGTGTGTGTGTGTGTGTGTGTGTGTGTGTGTGTGTGTGTGTGTGTGTGTAAAAGGGAAACAGAAATAACAACACAATCTGTACAGTAATTTATTATGAATGTTTACTATTTACGCATATATGTACATACATATATATACATATTTCGTTTCATTTTTTCCGTTTATATATACAAACACACATATATATACACACATACACATACACACACATACATACGCACACACACACACACACACATACACACACACACATATATACATATATATATATATATATATATATATATATATATATATATATATATATATATATATATGAGAATGATCACATGCTTAGGTGATAGTGGTTGAATTAGAAAATTAAATTGAATCAGAAGTTTCGCCGTATTTTTGATTCCAAAAAATAGTCTAAACATAGTTTCTGATTTAGGCAGGCCAACAATATTTTGGGGAGGGGAAAGGTGATCAAATCGCCTCCAGTGCGTTACTGGTACTTTATTATATCGACCCAGTAAGGATGAAAGGCAAATTTAAACTCAGCACGCTTTGTAATCAGAACGTAAAGGGATGTAACTCTAAACTGCAAAGCATATTGTTCGACGCTCTACCGATACTGCCAATCCAACGTGCAAATAGTATAATAATAACAGGATATATAATACACCAGATAGGAAAAAATAGCCAGTAGCTTTCGTACGAATCGAACTCAGGCCTCATATTTTCACAATAGGTTGACTAACTGATGAGATTTGACATCAATATCGGGTAATCAGCTATTATTAATTATAAATAGGGGGTGGGTTGGCAGTATCGGTAGAAGGTCGGACGCCATGTTTTGACGCATAGAGTTACGGCCCTTGCCATTCTGAGTTCGAATCCCGCCGAGGTTAACTTTGCCTTTCATCCTTACGGGGTCGATAAAATAAAGTACCAGTAATGCACTGGGTAATTGCTGGCCTTGTGCCAAAAAAGTAGAAACAATTATTAATTATAAATATATTTTTCACTTTACAACATCCTGTGTTGAGGTTTTTATTCGGGACAAACCTAGAAACCAAACCCACTCGCACACACACACACATATATATATATATTTATTTATTTATACACACACATGCACACATATATGTGTATATAGTGTGTGTGTTTGCGTGTATGTGGATGTGTAGGTCTAATCAGCAATTTTAAACATCTTAGAAATTTTAATCACGGAACCTTGGGAATGGTTTCAAAGAGAAATTACAAAAATTTACGAATATAGAGAACAAAAAGCAAAAGACACAAAAACAAAGAAGGAATAGCTGAAATAACGTGAGCGAGATTTTATGTTGATCTTACATATTTGTATTTTTGTCTGTTTACCTGAAAATAACAGAGAATCGATCTATTTTGACATTATCTAATAACTGAAGTGACGTTGAATTATTGATTTTAACAATAAATTGCTGAAGTAAAACGTGAGGGAATTATCTGATTATTAATTTTGGTATTATTTTCATTATTATTATTATTATTATGGCGAGTCTGGTCCGAGTGAACGGGCCTGCTCTGAGTATGCGCCTGTAGACTGAAGAATAGAAAAACTGAGAGAGGGGGCTTGCCCTGGTGGTCAGGGTGGTGGTGGTCTTTTGTGTGGTTTTCACCACGAGTGACCCTCGGAGGTTTCCCTCTTCTTTGAAAATGAAAATGGCATGTAATGCCAAATGCTAATTCGTAAATTTACGAATTAGCATTGGGCATTACATGCCATTTTCATTTTCAATATACATGCTACTTAAACACCATAAGTAGCGCATAATATTTCGTTACATATTTGGTTTATTTAACAGAGGACACAACACTTACTTAGTTTTAAGCAGGACCATTTTCGGGGGATTGAGGAAATGAGGAGGACCTCAAAATCTTTGTCGACGCCCTGTTGACGCTTCATTTTTCATCACGCGCAAATCCGGGTACTGTGTACGTTGCCGTGCTATTGACGCCGTAAAACTCACGTCTGTGCAACTTCTACTAAGACCCCCTTTGTTGCACCTACACCGCAGTATGAACGCCCTGTGCAAGTACGCCGAACAGCAGTTGAGGCAATTCCGCGCTGGCCCCTTTTGTCGCACCTTTGTTGCTGTGTAAAACGCAGTGCAACCAGTGCCGCCCAGCGTTTCTGCTAATTGCCCTATGACCCCCTTCTGCTGCAACTGCGTTGCCACGCTGATTTCGTCATCTCAATACCCCTACTTAAACGTACATCCCTACTTGGTTTTCACACAATTGACTATGTCGCTCCTTCAGACTGACGTGTGTTCCCCATCCGTCAGACTTACGACATACATCGCCCCACAAAACTTACTTACTCCTTTCGCATACAGGATTTCCGTAATCAGCCCACTGACCCTGCTACTACTGGATTCGGCCTGCTGGTGTTCTACGTTTCCAGTAGATGAACAATTCCCTGCGAATAAGGGAATTCAAAAAGTACACAGCTACATTCCTCAATCTTTGCATATGCGTGTTGCTATTTCACGTTTCCTACCGGGTCCTGCTGCTAATTATTATATATATATTTATTTATTTATTTATTTATCTTAGGTCAGTATTGTGTGTTTGTGTGTGGTTTTTGTTATTCCATTCATTTTCTCTGTTCAACGTTGGTTTTCTTAGTTCTATCTCAGTTGCTTCTCTGATTTGCCTAGCGTTTGAGTCATTTCTATGTTTAGGTATTATTTTAATTACTATGTTGCCTATATTACGATCATATCTGTGCCTGGCGTGTTCATATAGTACCGAACCATCTTTTTGTCCTTTTAGTTCCCCCGACTGTTGGTCTATTCTTTGTCCTATGCTTCAAGCTGTCTCACCTATGTATGTTGTTGTCATGTTTCTGCACGTATCCTCTGTACGTCTTATGCTATAGACTGTATTTCTAGTTTCAGAATTTATCTGGGGGTTCATTCTACATGTAATACATTTCTTATTCGTACAGTTGGTTTTATGATCTTACTGATCAGAGATTTTATGGTAGTTCCTGGCTTTTCTACCACTTTAATCTTTAGATGGGTCTTTCTTAGGGCCTTTCTACATTGCTTAGCTAATTTCCATCCAGGAGTTGCATCCACGAACATGACACTATGGTATCTCTGGTTGTCGTACTATGAAGTGGCTTTCCCTATCTTATGTTTAGTCCTATCTATGCTATTCCATGATTTTCTCCTGCACAATGGGCAAATTCCTTTCATGTCCATTTCTATGAGGGTCTTATACTTCTCCGTGGCTCCTTTGTATACTCTGATTCTGTCTATTTGGTTGTAGCTAGAGAACTGCATGCAATTGATGAAGTGTTGCATGTGTCTTTCAATTTCAGTTGGGTCGCACATGCGGGACACATTCTTCATCACTCTTACCAAGTCTACGATGAGAATATTAAATTTAGCACTACGGGACATTGCTGAGTTTTTTAGCATAATTCATTTAGAGGCCATGCGTTTAACATAGTGTGAGTGGAGAATTTGGGCCCTCTCGTTTATAGTGCTTAACCAGAGTTCATTGTCAAATAGTGGTAGTCTATTGTTAGGTTGTTTGGAAGGATAGTCAATAGTTACTGTTATACTCTGGTAGATGCTAGATGCTCTTGATTGTGTTATTTTCTAGTTCAGGTTTATTGGTACTCTCTTTCGGGGGTGTTCTTATTACTACATTGATATCGTCTACGTAACGAGAGTACATGACGAGGGCTATGGAGTTCTCTTCTAGGAGTTCTCTGTGTCTCCTTTCCCACCATACCATAAATAGGTTGGCAACATAATCAGCTCTGCTGACGCCAATGGTGGCTCCCTCATTCTTCTTAGTATTATTTCTGGCAATATCATAACAATATGACCCTCCCCAAATATAAAAATATATATATGTACACGCACACACACTCACACACACACACACACACACACACACACACACACACACACACACACACACACACACACACACACACACACACACACACACACACACATATATATATATATATATATATATATAATATGATATTAGCATATATTATATTATATAATATATAAATTCACTTTATTTATGTTTTCACTTTTTCATTTTCAGAAAATCTTTTACCCAACCCAAGAGTTTTAGCCTTAGTCCTCTTCTCAGTAGCCAATGTTCTGAGTTTTGCGAGAATAGCCTACATTCTCCCAGCAAGCGAAACATTTGGACAGCTACAAATATCATACGGAAGAATGTTACAGGACGTTTTTAAATTTATATGTATTTACTTTACTGTCATGATAGCCTTTATTTGTGGATTGACCAGCCTCTACAGTTATTCGGGAGATTCTGAATTTAAAGAGTGAGTACTTATATCTTTATCTCTCTTTCTCTTTCTCTTTCCCTTTTTCCCTTTCTCCCTCTCTCTCTCTCGCTCTCTCTGTGTATATATACACATATATATATATATATATATATATATATATATATATATATATATATATATATATATATATATATATATATATATATATATATATATATATATATATAATGGATATATACTATATATAGCGACAGAGCGTGTACATAAAATCTCTTTACAATTTAATAAATTTATTACAAAAGCAAATAACCAGAGAAATATGTGGAAATTATTACAAAATGAAGAGTAGATACTGCAGTCTTTTGTAACTAATTTAATACATCTCTATACGGGCGGCATTAGTTGCACGAAGCACGTCAAAACGGTACTCAATTCTTGCCATGTTAGCTGTAGCACGGCCTCAACAATGGTGGCGGCAATAGCGTCAGTGATCTTTTGCTTTAGATCAGTGGTGTCCTGTTCGATACACGATATTTTTAATATAACCCCATAGAAAGAGGTCCAGGGGAGTGATATCTGGTGAACGAGGTGGCCAGGGAATTGGGCCATCCCTTCCAATCCACCGGTCTGGAAATGTTTGATTTAGGAACCCAGCAACAAGCAGTCCCCAATGTTGTGGTGCACCAACTTGTTGGAAAATGATGGTTGGTTGCAGGTCATCTCGTTGTGGTGCCACATATTCAGTCAAAAGGTCAAGGTAAACATTTGCAGTAATTGATGTCTCGTTGAAGAAAAATGGATCAAGTTTGTTTTAGTGATAAGGCAACCTTTCCTGTTTCTGGAAAACTGAACACATATAATGTGAGAATCTGGGGATCAGAACACGCCCATGTGACTAGGGAACTTCACAGAGATAGGCCAGAGGTGAATGTGTGGTGTGGGATCATATGCAATCGAAACACTGGTCCAATTACTGCAAATGTTTACCTTGACCTTTTGACTGAATATGTGGCACCAAAACGAGATGACCTGCAACCAACCATCATTTTCCAACAAGTTGGTGCACCACAACATTGGGGACTGCTTGTTGCTGGGTTCCTAAATCAAACATTTCCAGACCGGTGGATTGGAAGGGATGGCCCAATTCCCTAGCCACCTCGTTCACCAGATATCACTCCCCTGGACCTCTTTCTATGGGGTTATATTAAAAATATCGTGTATCGAACAGGACACCACTGATCTAAAGCAAAAGATCACTGACGCTATTGCCACCATTGTTGAGGCCATGCTAAAGCAAACATGGCAAGAAATTGAGTACCGTCTTCACGTGTTTCGTGCAACTAATGCCGCCCGTATAGAGATGTATTAAATTAGTTACAAAAGACTGCAATATCTACTTTTCATTTTGTAATAATTTCCACATGGTTATTTGTTTTTGTAATAAATTTATTAAATTGTAAAGAGACTTTACGGACAACTTGTATATGTATATATATATATATATATATATATATATATATATGTGTGTGTGTGTGTGTGTATAAAATGTATATATATATGTGTGTATATAAAATGTATATTTTACATCATATATGCATAATTTTATCCATAAAAAATAATAATAAAATACGAAAAAATACGAAAAAAGCAGTTGAATTCAATTTTCATTGATATTGGGGTGTCAAAATATTTGCGGTCTGGTTCCTGACACAATACCCTGCCAATGATCATGTCCCAAAAGGTGTGACACTACGAAACAAATGAATGAAATAACTATTTGCATTTGTATGTGTGTGTGTGTGTGTGTGTGTGTATGTGTGTGTGTGTTTGCGTGTGTGTGTGGGGCGTGCGTGTGTATGTGTGTCTTTGCGTGTGTGTGTAGGTGTGTTTGCGTGTGTGTGTTTGCGCGTGTGTGTTTGTGTCTCTGTGTGTGTGTGTTTACGTAGTTTTGGCAATAACTCAAATGATTATTCCACGATATAATTGATTTAGTTTCAAATCATGCAATCTGACAAACAAATGCGAGAGTATTTCCAAATGTTTGTATTTTTTCCACACAGAAATCGACCTACTGTGCATTTAAAACCTTGTTTGCAAACCATGTTGATCCTATAACATTGTTAAATCAGGTGACTAAAATTCGCGATGGAAATATTTCATGTAACTTATCCTTTTCATATGTATTTAGCTTTTGATACTCATCATCAACATCATTCCGCCTCGGCCGAAATACACTCAACGATAGATCTCCATTTCGGTTGGTTGCACATGGCAGTAGCTAGGTGTTGAATAAGAACATCAGCATCTCTGAATATGAGAGCTTGGTGCGAAACCCTCGTCATTTGATGCACGCTAAGAATGGCAGCAAACCTCACTCACCTCAAGCTTATGTATTGAGAGTGTCTGAGAGGTGATGAAGGAGCTGCTTCTTGAAGCGAAATAGAGGGATGTTAGGTATTCTCTAAGCCTTCTCCTAGAAGAGAAATATCATCAGCAAAGTCAAGATCTGTGAGATGAGTTGAGTGGTATCTGGAACTCCTTCAAAGTTTTATGATAATGCCGTTATCATTTATTGTGTCCAACGAAAGCCTTATGATGTCTTCTACTAAAATGTCAATTGAGCCGTCATGTGTGATAATGGAGACACTAGTGTTCTCATACAGGATCATGATAATTTCCACAATTCTGGTAGGTATCCTATACAGCGGAAGAATTTTAAAATGAATATATTTGTTTATGCTGTCAAAAACCTTTTTTAAATCGACAAAAAAAGAACCATTTCTCTGTTTGATTTTTTGATCTCCTCAAATATTCTTCTTAATGCTAGAATCTGTGGAAAGGTGGACCTACCACGTCTAAAACTATTCTGGTTGATGTAATGAATTGGTTCAATCAAAGGTACAACATGGTTTAGAATGAGCTTGGTGTACACTTTACAAACAATAGGCATTAGTGAGATTCCGTGGTAGGTGTTTGGGTGAGGAAAGGTCGCCTTTCTTTGAAATTGGATTATGCTAATTTTCAATCGACTTGTTGATGGGGAAGCAATATCGCATATTTCATTGCAGATTGATAAAAGAACTGATCATAAGTTGGGATCCTTCCAAATTAAACTGGGTACATTAAATTCCCTTCAGTGTATATTATCCAGTTCTTGATAATATACACTGTTTTAATATATTTCCACTGTTGATATTATTGCTGGTAATATTATCTTTATACTAGATTGTAATCCAGCAACGCTCAACGGAACACAATTATTACGCTCCTTTGTACAGAAAGTTATTTAACACAATAATTGTGCGTTGCAACGTATTAGTGTCCCACACCTTTTTATGGCATTAACATTAACTGCAGGATGATATGGAGCACGTAATTGGCTCTCCCAATAATCTACAGCCGACTTTAAATGATTGATTACCTTTAAATATTGAATATGATAGCAAGCAATAGATCTTGTTAGTCTATTTATTTCACACCATTGTTATAAAAACGGTGGAACTTTAGAGCATCACATAAATATCTTGTGGTATTTAATTACGGTTCAGATCCGTCTGAGACCAATTTTACCTTCCATTTTTCTGAAACTAAGAAAATACAGGTGTCAACTTGATGATCTATAACCCCCTTTTTAAAAATATAACAACTTTTGCCTATAGAAGAAAAAATCAACAATAATATTATGAAATGTATGCAAAATCACAAAAAGATTGAACCTCCAACATTAAAACTGATTTTATTTTTGTAATATACCACTGATTAAATTTGTTGATTTTGATATCATCAACCTCATTGTATCACTGGTATTGTGTATTGAAGCCTATTATTGATTCTGATTTTGTTTTGTGCATGCTTAATTGAATACAATATAGTAGATTAGTTATACTAACAGGTTTCATGATAAGGGGTGCTGTGATGGGTGTCACTTATTATTTCCAGTGTAAATAGAAATCTCTTCAATACATGTTTATTGTAAACAATATCAGGGTAGTGTGTTATATATATGAATATAT
>OZ024751.1:25260122-25267622 GCA_964016885.1 Eledone cirrhosa
GTTAATGTATTAAATATATATATATATATATATATATATATATATATATATATACAGCATATGTATATACACATAAATGTATATATATATATATATACAATTGTTTCTACTTTTGGCACAAGGCCAGCAATTATCTCAATGTATTACTGGTACTTTATTTTATCGACCCCGTAAGGATGAAAGGCAAAGTTAACCTCGGCGGGATTTGAACTCAGACCGTAAAGGGACGTAACTATGCTAGAAAGCATGGCGTTCAACCCTCTACCGCGTAGTGTAGTATCTCATGCAGCTTATCAATACTCTCTTTCTCTCTCTCTCATGTACATACACATATATAGCACCTTTGTAACATCCCGATCTCCTCATATATTTGGTGAAAATATTTTGGTTAGATGTTTATATATATTTTCATTCTATTTACAGGAATTTTTTCCCATATTTTTTTTTGTGAAGTCTTTGAAAATATTTCTTTTTCATTTTGAAATGAAGGCAAAACCTGTGAAGAATTTATAAATGGTTCTTGAGAATTATACCTGCTGCTTCAGTTTAATCTTTTTTGATTATAGAATTTTTCACAGACTGTTTATGTATTTATTTATTGAAATGTTGCGAGGAATATGATACAGGTATCGGCTCGATTCCATTAGATTAGGTAAATAGATATACAGGTAGATAGATAGATAGATAGATAGATAGATAGATAGATAGATAGATAGATAGATAGATATTTTTTCTTCTATATCTTCCGATGAAGTATTGAAGGACTAGCATTATTAAAGTCTCCTCCTATAATACCAAACGTTAAATTAATATATATATATATATATTTATTAAAATAACAGATTAAAGTTTAAGCAAAGAATATATATATATCAAACATGGCGTGCTGCGTGGTTGCACATGGGCTACATATGTATAAAATTAGTCCTTCATCAGTGAAAAAAAAAAAAAAAAAAGAAGAAGGATTCTTTGCTTAAACTTTAATCTGTTATTTTAATAATTATTTGCTCTACGGTTCTTATATATTTGATATATATTTATCCTTATCGAGCCCTCTTTGGATTTTAGTCTTGAAATTTATTATTATTACTATATATATATATATATATATATATATTTATATATATATATATTTAATTTAATTACATAATAAACTGCACAATATAATTATTCCATTACCAAAGGTTCAGGAAACTAGACAATCTTAAAAGAAACGTCCAGTACGCTCATCAGATGAAATATGTATGTTATGGATATGAGATTTGAAATTAAGATCTACACACACACACATACATATATATATATATATATATATATATGTATATAAATATATATATATTATGTATGTATCCCGGGTTCAATGGGTGGCGACCACAGTTAGTAAGGTACTCAATACATTAGTAGAGTGTAAATATCATGCTCGGTATAGAAAGGACTTCTACAGAACTAGAACTGATTCATTCAAAAGAAAACATCAGGAAAGCTATATATATATATATTATTGTTCTACAGTATTACTCACCCTCTACATTATATAATTATATATATATATATATATATATATATATATATATATATATATATATATATATATATATATATATATATATATATATATATATATATATATATATATATATATATATATATAGTAATACTGTAGAACAATACTGTAGAACAATAAAACCCTGCATATATCAGATAAGTAGCACTCAACAGTTGGTAGAACTGGAGTATATATACATATATATATATATATATACGATATATTAACAAATGGAAACTATATTTATAAAACCCTATTTATTTCATTATACATATTTCAAGGACACCAAGTTAAATTAAACTATCCGGGAGCTTCCAACAGTAATGGTTGCATTCTTAAGGGTATGTCAATATTTATTTATAAAACTGGTCTATATTATATTTTATCTGATGAAAGCACACCATAATTTAACTTGGTGTCCTTGAAATATGTATAATGAAATAAATATGGTTTTATAAATATAGTTTCCATTTGTTAATATCGTATTTTTACTCCAATAATTTGTTGAGTGCTTTATATCAGTTATAAAAATATTTGCTTGTTGTATCCCAACAATTTAAATAGAACTTCTACATATATATATATATATATATATATATATATATATATATATATATATATATATATATATATTTACGGAGAGAGAGCGAGAGAGAGAGGGAGACAGACAGAGCAAGACAGAGAGACAGGAGGAGAGAGACAGGAGGAGAGAGAGAGGGGTGGGAGAGAGAGAGACAGATTATACCTACACAGATAGAAATATACTTGTTCTAAAGGTTCCTGTAGTCATTAAACAAATATACATTGAATGAAGTACATAGAACCTTTTGTCCTAAAACCTGTTAAGTCACAATACTAGTTCTTATTGGTGCCTTACATCTTTACCTGATCCAATAAATGAAGTACCTAGTTCTTATTGGTGCCTTACATCTTTACCTGATCCAATAAATGAAGTACCTAGTTCTTATTGGTGCCTTACATCTTTACCTGATCCAATAAATGAAGTACCTAGTTCTTATTGGTACCTTACATCTTTACCTGATCCAATAAATGAAGTACCTAGTTCTTATTGGTGCCTTACATCTTTACCTGATCCAATAAATGAAGTACCTAGTTCTTATTGGTGCCTTATATCTTTACCTGATCCAATAAATGAAGTACCTAGTTCTTATTGGTGCCTTACATCTTTACCTGATCCAATAAATGAAGTACCTAGTTCTTATTGGTGCCTTATATCTTTACCTGATCCAATAAATGAAGTACCTAGTTCTTATTGGTACCTTACATCTTTACCTGATCCAATAAATGAAGTACCTAGTTCTTATTGGTGCCTTACATCTTTACCTGATCCAATAAATGAAGTACCTAGTTCTTATTGGTGCCTTACATCTTTACCTGATCCAATAAATGAAGTACCTAGTTCTTATTGGTGCCTTACATCTTTACCTGATCCAATAAATGAAGTACCTAGTTCTTATTAGTGCCTTACATCTTTACCTGATCCAATAAATGAAGTACCTAGTTCTTATTGGTGCCTTACATCTTTACCTGATCCAATAAATGAAGTACCTAGTTCTTATTGGTGCCTTACATCTTTACCTGATCCAATAAATGAAGTACCTAGTTCTTATTGGTGCCTTACATCTTTACCTGATCCAATAAATGAAGTACCTAGTTCTTATTGGTGCCTTACATCTTTACCTGATCCAATAAATGAAGTACCTAGTTCTTATTGGTGCCTTACATCTTTACCTGATCCAATAAATGAAGTACCTAGTTCTTATTGGTGCCTTACATCTTTACCTGATCCAATAAATGAAGTACCTAGTTCTTATTGGTGCCTTACATCTTTACCTGATCCAATAAATGAAGTACCTAGTTCTTATTGGTGCCTTACATCTTTACCTGATCCAATAAATGAAGTACCTAGTTCTTATTGGTGCCTTACATCTTTACCTGATCCAATAAATGAAGTACCTAGTTCTTATTGGTGCCTTACATCTTTACCTGATCCAATAAATGAAGTACCTAGTTCTTATTGGTGCCTTACATCTTTACCTGATCCAATAAATGAAGTACCTAGTTCTTATTGGTACCTTACATCTTTACCTGATCCAATAAATTAAGTACCAGTAACGGTTCCATTTTATTAAGTTTTTCCTTCCCTTCCAATTGCTCCCTTGAGCATAAAATTGTAAACAATTATTTAAAGATTTGACTGTATGTGTGTGTGAGTGTGTGTGTGCGTGAGAGAGAGAGTGTATGTGTGAGTGTGTATATGAGTGTGTGTGTGTGAGAGTGTTTGTGAATGTGTGTGTGAGATCGGGACTCTGTGTGTGTGAGTGTGTATATGTGTGTGAAAGTGTGTGAATGTGTATGTGGGGGGATTGTGACTGTGTATGTGTGTGTTATGTATGCGTGTGTGGGTGACTGTGTGTGTGTGTGAGTGTGTGTGAGTGTGTGACTGTGTGTGTGTGAGAGAGTGTGTGTGGGTGTGTATATGAGTGTGAGTCTGTGTGTGTGTGTGAATGTGTGTGTAATCTTAATTAATGTCTCATATATTCCACAACAATCAGAGAATTGCGGTTTATGTTGTTGTTAGTGGTGGTGGTAGAGGTGACGGCTGTGATGGTATTGATGGTGTTGTTGTTGTTGTTGTTAGTGGTGGTGGTAGAGGTGACGGCTGTGATGGTATTGATGGTGTTGTTGTTGTTAGTGGTGGTGGTAGGGGTGACGGCTGTGATGGTATTGATGGTGTTGTTGTTGTTGTTGTTAGTGTGGTGGTAGAGGTGACGGCTGTGATGGTATTGATGGTGTTGTTGTTGTTGTTGTTGTTAGTGGTGGTGGTAGGGGTGACGGCTGTGATGGTATTGATGGTGTTGTTGTTGTTGTTGTTAGTGGTGGTGGTAGGGGTGACGGCTGTGATGGTATTGATGGTGTTGTTGTTGTTGTTGTTGTTAGTGGTGGTGGTAGGGGTGACGGCTGTGATGGTATTGATGGTGTTGTTGTTGTTGTTAGTGGTGGTGGTAGGGGTGACGGCTGTGATGGTATTGATGGTGTTGTTGTTGTTGTTGTTGTTAGTGGTGGTGGTAGGGGTGACGGCTGTGATGGTATTGATGGTGTTGTTGTTGTTGTTGTTAGTGGTGGTGGTAGAGGTGACGGCTGTGATGGTATTGATGGTGTTGTTGTTGTTGTTAGTGGTTGTGGTAGGGGTGACGGCTGTGATGGTATTGATGGTGTTGTTGTTGTTGTTAGTGGTTGTGGTAGGGGTGACGGCTGTGATGGTATTGATGGTGTTGTTGTTGTTGTTGTTGTTAGTGGTGGTGGTAGAGGTGACGGCTGTGATGGTATTGATGGTGTTGTTGTTGTTCTTAGTGGTTGTGGTAGGGGTGACGGCTGTGATGGTATTGATGGTGTTGTTGTTGTTGTTAGTGGTTGTGGTAGGGGTGACGGCTGTGATGGTATTGATGGTGTTGTTGTTGTTGTTGTTAGTGGTGGTGGTAGAGGTGACGGCTGTGATGGTATTGATGGTGTTGTTGTTGTTGTTAGTGGTTGTGGTAGGGGTGACGGCTGTGATGGTATTGATGGTGTTGTTGTTGTTGTTAGTGGTTGTGGTAGGGGTGACGGCTGTGATGGTATTGATGGTGTTGTTGTTGTTGTTGTTGTTAGTGGTGGTGGTAGAGGTGACGGCTGTGATGGTATTGATGGTGTTGTTGTTGTTGTTAGTGGTTGTGGTAGGGGTGACGGCTGTGATGGTATTGATGGTGTTGTTGTTGTTGTTAGTGGTTGTGGTAGGGGTGACGGCTGTGATGGTATTGATGGTGTTGTTGTTGTTGTTGTTGTTAGTGGTTGTGGTAGAGGTGACGGCTGTGATGGTATTGATGGTGTTGTTGTTGTTGTTGTTGTTAGTGGTGGTGGTAGGGGTGACGGCTGTGATGGTATTGATGGTGTTGTTGTTGTTGTTGTTGTTAGTGGTGGTGGTAGGGGTGACGGCTGTGATGGTATTGATGGTGTTGTTGTTGTTGTTAGTGGTGGTGGTAGAGGTGACGGCTGTGATGGTATTGATGGTGTTGTTGTTGTTGTTAGTGGTGGTGGTAGAGGTGACGGCTGTGATGGTATTGATGGTGTTGTTGTTGTTGTTGTTGTTAGTGGTGGTGGTAGAGGTGACGGCTGTGATGGTATTGATGGTGTTGTTGTTGTTGTTGTTAGTGGTGGTGGTAGGGGTGACGGCTGTGATGGTATTGATGGTGTTGTTGTTGTTGTTGTTAGTGGTGGTGGTAGGGGTGACGGCTGTGATGGTATAGATGGTGTTGTTGTTGTTGTTGTTGTTAGTGGTGGTGGTAGAGGTGACGGCTGTGATGGTATTGATGGTGTTGTTGTTGTTGTTGTTAGTGGTGGTGGTAGAGGTGACGGCTGTGATGGTATTGATGGTGTTGTTGTTGTTGTTGTTAGTGGTGGTGGTAGGGGTGACGGCTGTGATGGTATTGATGGTGTTGTTGTTGTTGTTGTTAGTGGTGGTGGTAGAGGTGACGGCTGTGATGGTATTGATGGTGTTGTTGTTGTTGTTGTTAGTGGTGGTGGTAGGGGAGACGGCTGTGATGGTATTGATGGTGTTGTTGTTGTTGTTGTTAGTGGTGGTGGTAGGGGTGACGGCTGTGATGGTATTGATGGTGTTGTTGTTGTTGTTGTTGTTAGTGGTGGTGGTAGGGGTGACGTCTGTGATGGTATTGATGGTGTTGTTGTTGTTGTTGTTAGTGGTGGTGGTAGGGGTGACGGCTGTGATGGTATTGATGGTGTTGTTGTTGTTGTTGTTGTTAGTGGTGGTGGTAGAGGTGACGGCTGTGATGGTATTGATGGTGTTGTTGTTGTTGTTGTTGTTAGTGGTGGTGGTAGGAGTGACGGCTGTGATGGTATTGATGGTGTTGTTGTTGTTGTTGTTGTTAGTGGTGGTGGTAGGGGTGACGGCTGTGATGGTATTGATGGTGTTGTTGTTGTTGTTGTTAGTGGTGGTGGTAGGGGTGACGTCTGTGATGGTATTGATGGTGTTGTTGTTGTTGTTGTTAGTGGTGGTGGTAGAGGTGACGGCTGTGATGGTATTGATGGTGTTGTTGTTGTTGTTGTTGTTAGTGGTGGTGGTAGAGGTGACGGCTGTGATGGTATTGATGGTGTTGTTGTTGTTGTTAGTGGTGGTGGTAGGGGTGACGGCTGTGATGGTATTGATGGTGTTGTTGTTGTTGTTGTTAGTGGTGGTGGTAGAGGTGACGGCTGTGATGGTATTGATGGTGTTGTTGTTGTTGTTGTTAGTGGTGGTGGTAGGGGTGACGGCTGTGATGGTATTGATGGTGTTGTTGTTGTTGTTGTTGTTAGTGGTGGTGGTAGAGGTGACGGCTGTGATGGTATTGATGGTGTTGTTGTTGTTGTTGTTAGTGGTGGTGGTAGAGGTGACGGCTGTGATGGTATTGATGGTGTTGTTGTTGTTGTTGTTAGTGGTGGTGGTAGGGGTGACGGCTGTGATGGTATTGATGGTGTTGTTGTTGTTGTTGTTAGTGGTGGTGGTAGAGGTGACGGCTGTGATGGTATTGATGGTGTTGTTGTTGTTGTTGTTGTTAGTGGTGGTGGTGGGGGTGACGGCTGTGATGGTATTGATGGTGTTGTTGTTGTTGTTGTTGTTAGTGGTGGTGGTAGAGGTGACGGCTGTGATGGTATTGATGGTGTTGTTGTTGTTGTTGTTAGTGGTGGTGGTAGAGGTGACGGCTGTGATGGTATTGATGGTGTTGTTGTTGTTGTTGTTAGTGGTGGTGGTAGAGGTGACGGCTGTGATGGTATTGATGGTGTTGTTGTTGTTGTTGTTAGTGGTGGTGGTAGAGGTGACGGCTGTGATGGTATTGATGGTGTTGTTGTTGTTGTTGTTGTTAGTGGTGGTGGTAGAGGTGACGGCTGTGATGGTATTGATG
>OZ024751.1:25270122-25297622 GCA_964016885.1 Eledone cirrhosa
CGACCTTTAAAGTAGAAAAACGTTAGTCAGATATTCTATTGCTATAGGGGCAAGTTAGAGGTACTGTACAACATAAAACAAAACTAGTAACGGAAATATTTATGGACGATTTCGAAAAAGGGAAAATATTCTGTTTCCTATATGACCTTTTCCTTTTCCACAAGACTGTTGATTTATAGACATTATCAACCTCTCACAGGCTGAATCAATTGCTTATGAAGCAGGTTAGAACATTGATTAAAGCTTCGATTCTGTATAAATGTGACAACCTCAACCTCTAGAAAAACACTGTTCAAATGAGATTTCGTTTTCATCTAATTCCATCATCGGCGTTTAACCAATGATCAATGTTTTCATGTAAATCAATAGTGAACCCGAATTACCGTATACTAAATAAATAATATATTATTATTTGGTCTTTGGTGGATATACAAGCTGCAATTGTCAGATTACAAACCTGGTTGAGTATCCTGGCATTATATTGAGAAATTTCTTGCTCGTTAGAGAATTCGAAAGCTACTTACGAACATTCACATTCTGCAATGATTGATTCACACATTTCAGATTCTGTTTTGTGATCTACCCTACGTGATGCGTAATTACTTATTGATCAGTTGCTAGTTTAGTTTGTTGCTGTTTAGTCATAGAGGGAATAACTGTGTCCATAATCCTTTTTGTGCTTCCGATACTGGTGGGATAAATAGTGATAGGTTTCCTTAAATCAGAGATCTAGTCAGAATGTTTATAATAGAGTGGAGTCAGCTAAAGTTAACCAAGGGTCAAATGACGATATTAAATCGAGATGATGTGTTTTAATCTATTATCCTTCTTTGTGTCTGCCACCCTTCTCCTACCACTGTTTACTAACTTAAAATGGCTTAAAGCACGTTTACATAAAAACAGATTATTAATTATGGAGAAACAACAACGGACATCTTGAGAGAAGACCACACCAACATAAAATGATGAAACGTCTGTTTTCAATATCACTGGAAGAGCTTCTTTTGGGACATCAATTGAAGCTAAAGTAACTTTATAGGAACTCCTATATATGGTATACACCAAGTACCAAAATGCATTGGTATCATCTCCACAAAATTAAGAAAACATTTGGATTATTAAAATTAAGTTAAAAGTAAAGAAATCATATGATTTATCGAGGCATTTGTGTGAATTGAAATTAGAAATATTGGTATCCAAACAGATTCATTACAATAATATTAGCATTAGAAAATCGTGTAAAATGCAATTAGGGATAGAAAACAAATGGTCATCAGCCCCTACATTTCTAATGGGAGTTAAAATTTAATTTAATATCTGTGCAGAGTCCAATGACTCATCAGGCCAGAACTGGTTTTATTGGTATTAAGTGACAGAATACATCGTTTCTCCTAATGCTAGTTCAACAGAAGTGGACTGTAGCGGGGTGAAATGAAGTGTCTTGCTCAATGACATAACGTATCACCCACATCTGGATTCGAAACTACGACCTACCGATTCTAAGCGCAAGTGTCTCAGCATTAGATGACGCGTATTTATATTATTAAACTTCTTGGATTTAAAACAAACAGCAAAACTTTTCAATCGTTAACTCACGTTGGTGGACCCCATTATATATTAGGGTCTATTAAAATGTTATAGTTACGTATGCAGTGAATGTACACCGTACGCAGTTTAATGGTATTACTGAAGCTCCGAATTTTTGCATAAGCATTCCACTATGGCATTCGTCAGTAAATATTTTCTTTAAATCAATAATATTTACAGAGGTATATTTGTTAGGGATATATGTGTTAAACATTATCAATAATTGAAATTGTTATGCCTTGTCATTAACACCTTCAGCAATTACTTTCCAAATAGAATTATATGCTTAATACAAAGTACTTTAGCTTTGTGCATGTTTATGAAGAGTGTATGGCACCTCTGTAAAGCACCATCATATTGGTGTTCAGTTGACATGATAGCCAGAGAAAGATTCGATATTTAATTTGAAAGATCATAAATATTGCTTTTATCAATACTTTCGTTGACAGTAAATGTTTGAAAAGCAATGGTCAATACATTAAGGATAATACTGAATGACCCTGGAAACATTCTCTATTTACTTTCATTGTATTTGTACTGATAGTTCGGTCACCTCTTGTGCACCGTTTGTAATCACTTTGATCACATCTTGTGCGCCATTTGGTAACACTACGATCACATCTTGAGGGTTATTTGGTAACACTATGATCACATCTTGTGCGCCATTTGGTGACACCACGACCACATTTTGTGCGTTATTTCTTTTGATTTTGATCCCTTCTTGTAAGTCATTTTGTGTCCCGTCGATCATATCTAGCGCATCATTTGGTGACAATTTCATCAATTCTTGTGCCTCATTCGGTGCCACTGTAATCACATCTCGTGCGTCATTTGGTAACACTGTCATTATATCTTGTGCATCATTTCTCTGTTTTTTATCGCATCTAGTGCGTTATTTGGTGAGAGTTGATCACATCTTGTGCGTGATTTGGTGACACATTTGGTTACACTTTAATCAAATCTTGTAAAAGATTTACTGTTACATTGATCACAAGCAAGCATTCTAACAGCTAGCTCTAATATAGTAATATAGTAGGAAATCCCCCAAACACACTCTTCTTTTCTATAATTCAACGAGAACAATTTTAACGCGGAAAATTACGAATGTGATCATAATACATTTTTAGCTAATTTCAGCAATAAAATTTTACAATGATTTCAATAGAATTTAGGAGGCAACAGGATAAGATATTATGAAAAACTAACTTTATTGGTGGAATATTATATTTGTTAATGGAATATTGCGGAGAAAATAACACAAACGACATTTATAAATCGATAATCTTCCTTCGATTGAAATTTTCAGAAAAATACTTCAGCATTTTAAATATCCTAAAATGAGTCGTTAATACGTGATAGTTATACTCTGGGTAAAGTCCCTAAAACTATTCGTATTTCATTCAAATATTTTCGGCTACACAACTTCTTCTTTCTTTCTAGAATCAAATATCCTGCTATGAGATCCAACGCCCGTATGCTGAGGCCTCGATCCGGGCTTGAAAAGTCACATCTATCGAGGCATTCCTCTGGGTAAATACTAGAACTTTTCGTCGCATGTTATCGCTAAGGAGCTTTATATAAGACCTAGCTAAGTACAACCGCTTCCAACTCTTACATCAGTAAAACCCACCCTGGCGACTAACTTGGTCTAGTCTCTTACTTTCATCTTCCCCGACCCGTTTTTCTTATCTTTATCTTTTATACTTTATCGAAAACAATTCTCTACATGTATTTCATACAACTTTTGTCTTTTACTTTCACGATGGCTTAGTCAGAAACGGAAGAGGAAGGTCCATAAGCCTTTTTCAGGGCCTTCAGGATAAGTATGAGGAAGTTATTATGTAATGTTCCAAATATTTTATTCTCTTCTATATTAATATTCGGAATTACATTTCCATATCGAAATATCTTTTCTTTTATTATTCCTGCTGGTTATCAACGCCATTCAGTTTGACCAATTAACCCATTTCCGTCAGCCATACATTGCACTGATTGTCTTGGCATTCTACATGCTTTACCATTCTATTGATAATACTACCATGGCAGGCTCTGGCATTGTCTTGCGGTTTCCAGTTATGTTTCATTGCTTCTCATCTCTCTTGGTTCGAAGAAACAATACCATAAAATTGCCAATTTAATTGACTAGAACACATCAATGAATGATAGTATCTCAATCTAAAACAATATAATTGTTGTTACCGCTCTTGTGTAGCCAAACGTAGACCATTCCATTGATGAAACATGTAGAACATCTATCCTCGGAACTCACACATGGCGAAATACTTAATAAATCTCTTATATATTTTCGGAATCTCCTGTATCAAAGATAGCTATCTAGTTCAGTTAATATTCTATATAATTAGTTTTCTTTTCATCAAATTGATCATCTTATACCCTTTAGAGGAAATTTACATTCGAGCGCGTTACTAAATGTCTCTGTTTTGGTGTCATCTAAGGGATTTGGTGCATAAAAATATTCAAATTTCAGATCACGTGGTACCTTAATTAATAAAGTACGAGAGATGTTAAAAGATATAGATTAAATTCTCCGATCTCTTATTCATTTCATTCAATTCTTTCTTGCTCTAACTCTTACCTTCTCTCATATAATCAACAGATTTCCTTATCTTCCTATTTGTGCCACCAATCTCTCCATTTCAATTTATAACACAATAATATATACGTAAATATCAATATGAAAACGTTGATATCCAAACACAGGGTCGCCACAATGATAGTAGCGTTAGTAAAACCGGACAAAATTCCCTTAGGGACAGAAAATAAGAGTATTTTATCCGATTCTCTTACGCTTCTATAATTGTAGCGACTCTGAGTTTGGATTTCAACGTCTTCATGTTTCGAATCAACCATATCGGGAAGTATCAATGTTTAAATTTTAAATATGGTAAAAACCTTTACACGATTAGTGGTAGGCAGGGCGTTTATATAGATCTGAATCAACTTTAGTTTGTAAAGTCGATATCAAAGTGTTGAACTCAGAACATACAAAGATGTAAGGAAATGCTGGATATAACACCGACCTAGCCCTTTGATTGTTATTACTAACTGCTGTGATATTTATGTGGAAGTATGGAATACATTAAATTACTCAGATACACGTAGAATTACAGTGGACCTGAAATGGATGGGCGTCTTATATATTTCTAAAATGGAAAGAAACAATCCCTTTCCTACCATTTCATTTGTTTAATAGTTTATTAAGAAAATTCACAATAGAGTTTGTCATGTAATAATAGTAAGAATCGCCCAGGAAAGCTGGACAGCAGAAGGTCTTCAGAGAATAGACCCCACCATCCTAAAGCGAGTTTTTCGCCCCTTAAATTGTGATTTTCAAGATTTGCCATTGTCATAACATGCAACATTCAAACTGCATTTCTTATTAATCTCGAATCTTTTATTCTGGATTTGAACTCAGTGTATTTCATTTTTGTTTCTATTCAAGTCTTTAGACGCTTCATTTAAGTATTCCTCTTTTAGGGAAACGAAAACAAAGGTGGTTTCATTAGTGTCTGCCTTTTAATATTTTAATCAGGGGAAAAGAGTGCCGTCCATTTTCGTTTCAGAATCCATGGCCTTCAAGAGTGTTAAAAATGGTAGGAAGTCATCCTCGGCCGAGGATCTGGCCCAAAAGCTTGCAACGAAGCTCTCTCTGCTAAGAACACTTAGGCGGCAGGTTTTAGACTTAAACAAGTTAACATATTAGGAATGGACCGTACCTCCATATGTGTCTACGATGGGTATTTGTGTGGTTCGATCAACGGAACAGCCTGCTCGTGTAATTAAAGTATGGCTGAGCACTCCCCAAAATATAATGTAAGCCAGTCACATGAACATCTACGCTTTCTGGATCCTTTGGTTTCCTGTTGGCTATAGATTAGATATAGTAATATGGTGGCCTTGTTTTACATTTTAATGAAGGCGTTTAAATATTGCACTTTCGAGAATACAAAATATGAAATATGTCATGTCGCATTGGTCGATGCCATCTAATAGGTTTCCTCATTGGGAGCTTGTTGCAATCAATAACTATGTGTATTTACTTTTATATATGAAGCTTTTATAGTTGTTGCAGTTATGTACTGTTTAAAGAAACGTGAGAAATTGATGTAGGAAACAAAATTAACTACGAAGTAACAAAACGTCAAATTAGTTTAAATCGGTAGACATTTGATTGTTCAATTAGGTGTTAGTGTTGAAAAGTATAGAAACATAGATTGAGATAGACATAAGCGAATAGATGAATAGTTAAGCAGAGTTATATTATCATTAGGTTTGAAGTTCCAATATACCTACAGAGTCGAATTGGCTGCCTTCCTAATTGTTTCTACTTTTGGCACAAGGCCAGCAATTACCCAGTAGATTACTGGTACTTTATTTTATCGACCCCATAAGGATGAAAGGCAAAGTTAACTTCGGCGGGATTTGAACTCAGAATGGCAAGGGCCGTAACTCTATACGTCAAAGCATGGCGTCCGACCCTCTACCGATACTGCCAATTCGCTCTTCATAATATGCTGTTATATATACACTTGTAAGTAATGGCTTAACCAGTTTCAAACTGAATCCATCCCGATCTTTCATACACACACACACACACACACATATACACACACACACAATCACCCCCTCCCATATATATGTGTATATATATATATATATATATATATATATATATATATATATATATATATATATATATATTTAATAATATAGAAATGGTTTCTACGGGATCAGAACTGTTTCACTCGAAAGAAATCACCAGGAAAGCTCTTTATTTATACTCTGTATTGAGTACCTTGCTTACAGCGGTTACATCCGATTGAAGCCGGGATACACATATCTATATCTGTATCTCTCTCTCTCTCTCTCTCTATATATATATATATATATATATATATGTGTGTGTGTGTGTGTGTGTGTATATATATATATATATATATATACCTACACACATATATATGTATAATATATATATATATATATATACAGTGTATATATATATATATATATATACATATATATATATATACATATATATACACATATATATATATATATATATATATATATATATATATATATATATATATATATATATATATATATATATATATATATATATATATATATATATATACATACATATATATATACATATATATATATATATATATATATATATATATATATATATATATATAACAAAATGTTGAATTTCCTTAATTATTTATATTTGCAAACACCATGCACATTTCAGTGGCCAGGTTGCGTAAGAACCTGGTGACATCATCAGGTGTAAATTGCGTAATAGATGTATACCAACGGAATGATGGTAAATTTAAGGAAACAACGAAAGGAAAAACAGAGAAGGAAAAAGTGTGCTTATGTTTTTGACCCAGAGACGAACAAAGCAGCATGTTGTTATAATGCCTCACCGTCTCTGAGTGAATTATCTTTAACAGACCATTACTATTATTAAGATATCTATCTTATCTCTATTTATTGCTCCTGCTCGGTGAGTCTGAGCTCAGCCTTGTCAGTGCTTCCACACCCGACCAAGCCCACCAGTTCCCTCTATCGTTGGCAGTCGGATGTCGGCCCCACTGTGTCCTCCAAGGGTACGTGGATCCTCTGGTGATCTTGCTTACTCACATCCAGCCATCTGGTGCGGGGCCTGCCGCGGGGCCACTTCCAGTTCGCCATTGCTGCTTCAAATGAGAGTAAGGTCCTGGTAAGATGCTTTGCTGGGAAGAGGCTGCGCGTTTATGCGTGAACGTACGTAGCTCTTCGTTGGAGAGGTGATGGTACCATCAAATGATCTCGATGGTACTCAGGACGCTGCTATTATAACGACCGATCATCATTGCCAGGGTGTTCGTAAGTTAAAATAAAGTGACGTAAAATGTAAATTGAATGAACAAACAAGTAACTGTTGACTGAGCTTTATTACAAAGCCCACGGTATTAGACAAAAAACACGTTTGAGATATACCAACGCTTTGTATAGGTCTTAAAAGGTTGACTTGAAGTATGTACCACCATCTCCTTTTACAATATATCTCCTCGCTAGAGAATGTTAGGTTCTTGTCTATATGTGACAACGTTGGAGCATATTTTGAACGTACTTCCTTTCTTATTTCTACCAATACTTAATTACTCGACTTGTTTACATGAAATAAGTCATTATAACTCATCACGCACTTCAGCTTTCCACTTGAACAATATCAAGATGGCCACAGATTATATATCAGCAGATGGCCTTTGGTCTGCACATGACTACAACATTACACAAACTGACTTGGCTATTCAAGTAATCAGATCTGTTTTCTTCAAAAATCCATACTAACTGCGCTAATAACATTATTGTAGTATTTATCGGTAGACGTTTCTCTAACGTACTACAAAACACCCCCAGAATAATGGCGGCCGTGAATTGATCAATCTAAGGTAGGACATGGAACAGTTTAAAGAATGTTATTGTAAATGCTTACTTCCTTCTGGATGATAGGTAACTTAATGGTCGGGGTTCCGGTTACTCAACTTTTGTGCCACAATTCCACGACTCCAAGAGCAGGTCGTAAGATATTCACCGGTTGTTTCGGCGTTAGGTGATTGGATAACATCCAAGGACTTGATTTGTTTCACTTGGCGATCCAGCCGGATCAATTGAAGGGAGCTTGATCTGATAGGACTCTCTGGAAGGGGTGTTTGCGGACTTTGTCCCTACGACCCTCCCAGTGTGAAACATGTGCATATTTGAGTAATTTTCTTTTGTCTCCCACAAATATCGATAATTAGACGCCAATAAAATGATATATTTTCTCAGTCAACTCTACAGTACTATTGTTTTGCAAAGCCTACACACAAGTACACACACACACACACACACACACACACACACACACACACAAGCAAAATATGGTGTGGATATGTATTTAAATTTTTCCTTTAATTCTCACTTCTTCCACGGTGAAACCGAATATATCTTGAGACCATAGAACTACACCTGGAAAATTCCTCTCCCCGGTGTAAATTTTAGGAAAGTATTTTTGTGGAAGACCAACAATTATCCCTTCACGCCAGTTATGAATCATGGGACAACCAAGGGTTAATTTTGCTCTATGTAGCGCCAATAACGTCGCAAGCCAATTCAGGTTCTAAAATACGCCAAGGTATCACGTCGTCCACGCGAATAGTTCAGTCAGTTCAGTTCCATAGACTGGTACTTTATTTATCGACACTGAGTTTAAATTCAACTGTCATTCACGTCTTAAGAATCTACAAATAATTGTCGTTATGCAAGAAACGTCTCCTTCTATAAAGCAACTCTCTATGTTTGTTTTGTAAAACACATCACCAAAGATAATGAAATGAAATAGTTGTTTACGCTTTCTCTTTAATTGCCGAATCTTAAATATAAATTCTCTTGGTGGAATGCCGTATATTTTTATCGTATTAAATTTATGGAAATACGGCTACCGGGTTTTGTAACTGAATACATTTCAAACGGCAATAAATAAATATTTGAACATTAAGTTCATACTGACTACTCGTTTTTAACTCAATATAATTCAATAATCTAATTCAATATTATTATAAAATGTTTGGGTAAAAATGCAATAGTATTTATATGCCAGGTAACGTTGGAAAAAAGAATATAGGATAAACACAATGGTGAACTGATTCCATAAATAAGTGTTTGGTTTTAGCCTTTTAGAGAAGAATAAATAATTTTTCAAGTTTAGGCAACGCTAAATTCAATTTCTATTAAGCTTTAATAGAAAATTGGAAGAACTATATAAACCATGAAAGAGATTTACTAGAATCTAAAAACAATCTTTTTTTTGTGGTAAATATTTATTTGTAACGTAATCGGCTTTAAAATTATTATGTCGTACACCAAATCCAATTGTTGTTTTCGAAAAATCGCTTCGATGGGAATTTAGCTTTCAAATTTTACATTTCCCCCTCTTAAAAGAAACACTGGCAAATGCATTAATATGCAAAGATTAATAAAAATTTCTTTTTCATTTATATAGTGATATATCATTTTCGTGTGTGTTTTTTTTAAGCCTAGTTACCTAGATTCAGAGAACATGGATTCGTTCTGATAGATTTTTCAAGTGTTGGGATAGGAAACAAATTCATTCAGATGAAAAAATAATTGAAGACTTAATATATTCCAGCCTACATAGAATTTGCGATAATAAGTGTACTATAACATAATAATTCTTATTAGTAGAATCACAGTAGAGATCATAGTAATTATGCAATAGCATTGACCTCATCAGACTGCTAGAATTTGAACAAAAAACTATACATATATAGTAATAATAATAAATATATATATATAGTTTTTCTGTTCAAATTCTAGCAGTCTGATGAGGTTATTGCATCGCATAATGGTTATCACCCAAATATATATAATAGCGAATATGAATTGAATAAACGAAGTTAATTTTATATATATATATATATATATATATATATATATATATATATATAAATCAAGAAAGAAGAGTGACATGGTTTGCTATACAATAAGGGCTTTATTCACATTGCTGACAATTGTTTTTCTGAACTGGTAGGTCTACAGATCGCTACCCGCCTGTTTTTGCGTCAATCGATCACCAATACTTTGTTATAACCAGTCTATTCATCAGAGCATTCGAGAATGAAGGACATACACAGGCATGGCTTCTGATGAATAGACTGGTTATAACAAAGTATTAGTGATCGATTGACGCAAAAATAGACCTACCAGTTTAGAGAAACAATTGTCAGCAATGTGAATAAAGCCCTTATTGTATAGCAAACCATGTCACTCTTCTTTCTTGATTTATATATATATATATATATATATATATATATATATATATATATATAAGTTTGCATTCCTGTCTGTTTGTTTGTTTGTTTGTTCACGAACTACTCCTATAGTTTGGGAGATAGACCCCCATAACCATATATATTCTGAAACTACATTGCCCAGGTTAGTTGGATAATTATATTTCATTTTAATCAAAGGGTTCCCCGGGAGCCACATAACTCCCGCTGAAGCCCCCCCCCCCCCCCCCCCGCTAAAACTTTTTTCCCTTCGATTTATATGAAATTTCAACCATAGGTAAATCACAAGATATGATGCCTATTCACAAAAGTTTTGAATTGATATTTTGAAAAAAATTATTTACAAGAAACAAAATAAGAATAAGACTTAATAATGTAATTTTGATTTGATATATTACAAAAAATAATGTTTTCCAATTTTTCATGCATTACATTTTACATTGTGTAATATTGAAATGCAGAGTTTTTCTCCACAAATTATATCACTGATTTAATATCAATCATCATTTTCTTACAAAAAAAAAGTATGAAACGCAGCAAGGCGTGGGTAATTCAGCCAGTATATATATATATATATATATATATATATATACGTACATACATATATCTCTATATATATACGTATATATACGTATATATATATATATATATATATATATATATATATATATATATATATATATATATATATATATATATATATATAATAATAATAATGGAGCTGCGGCGTTACAAATGGGTTACATATGAAAAAGTAAGTCCTTCATCAGTGGCCTTCCAACCGTCCTAGGACGGTTGGAAGGCCACTGATGAAGGACTTACTTTTTCATATATATAAATGTATATATATATGTATATATATATATATACGTACATACATACATATATATATATATACGTACATACATATATTTATATATATATATATATATATATATATATATATATATATATATATAATAGAAAACGAAAAATCAGTGATGCATCTGAACTCAATTTATTGTGTGTTACAATTGTTTCGCCGGCGGACAGCTCGAGACGCGATCATTGTGTGGATCTGTCTGATTCAGAGAATATGCTCCGAAATCATTAGACGTGTCCGTCGAACCTGCGGGCCCAGAATCAGACAGATCCGCACAATGATTGCGTCTCGAGCTGTCCGCCGGCGAAACAATTGTAACACACAATAAATTAAGTTCAGATGCATCACTGATTTTTCGTTTTCTATTATATCATACTCTGCTCTGTAAGAGCATAGAGTGCTCAACTGGCATACCGCCTATGGAACCATCTTAGCTACCATCAGACATATATATATATACTCTTTTACCTGTTCCAGCCATCCGGCTGAGGCCATGTTAGGGCACCGCCCTTGTTGCTACTCATTCTATCTTCATCCTGTTTTGGCTGGCCATTGGTGTAAGAGGGGATTCGTTGCTGCTCCCCTTAGGTTACCTTCCTACCGTGTTGTAGGCACATCTGGATCTATGGTAGAAAGGTGTCGAGATGCTGCTTGAAAACATCCACGTTCACACCATGCTGATCTCTCAAAATCCTCGGCAGATTGTTGAAGAGTGGAGGGCCTTTGAACCCCAGGTTATTGCAATATCTGCTCCTTATTCTAGATCTGGAAGACTGATTTGGTGCTAGTCCCTCCATGATTTTCCATACGTATATCATTGCGTATCTCTCCCGTCTTCGTTCCAAGGAGTAGAGTTTCAGTTCTTTTACCCTTTCCGAGTAGCTTATCTCCTTCATCGTCGCAATCCTCTTGGTGTAACTTCGTTGGATTGCCTCAAGGTCCGTGGTTAGTTTGACACTATGAGGTGACCACAGCTGGGAGCAAAAGTCCAGGCGGCTTCCAACAGTTTCGGTTCATCCGATTTCCCTCACAAGTTAGGTGTTGACACAAAGCTATGATAAATACCATTTGTCCTAGGTACCACGCACTAGGATGGAATCCGTAGCCTACTGATAGAGAAGAGATCATATTAATCAATCCGCCATCATTTATCCATTGGTTAAGTTAAGCTCTGCAATATAATATCAAATACTACCATTCCAGAAAATTCGTCAAACTGACAGTAATCTAGTTTTATTTCAATTTCAACAATAAAAATATACGAAGTGCAGATTTTAAATCACGATTATATTTTTGTTTGAATCTTTTAAATTAATTTAAGCCGAATTAATATTCTGTCATCCTAGCTGCCATTTTACTTGCTGAAATAATGTCGTGTAATGATGTTTTGTTGTTGTTTTTTCTCCCCTTAACATGCATCATTGTTTTTGAAATTAATCAGATTGTATAAGATTTTAATAACACCAATAATCCACGGTGAGGTTACAGAAATATATATTTAAAATAATGATGACGTATTTAGTTTTGGAAAGACAAAAAATTAACACATTTATAAGAGACGATGTTTATATGATGAGTAAGCAAACTGCTTAGATTGAATGTATGAATGTCATTGTTCCATTAGTACCGTTACTTGATAAGTTATGAGAAAAATTGTTGAAAAATTAGGGAGCCAATTATCTATGAAAATTAGGGATTCATCTATCAGTGAGATATTAAGGTTTCAACTATCTATGGAAATTAGGTGAGTCAAATTATCTGTGTGATGTAGGGAGTCAATTTATCTATGCGAGAGAGATTGGGAGAGAAGGAGAGAGTGAGAGAGATGGAGAGAGATAAAGAGAGAGAGAGTGAGTGAGAGAATGGGAGAGAGAGAGATGGGGAGAGTGAGAAAAAGTGAGAGAGAGAGAGTGAGAAAGAGTGGGAGAGAGAAAGAGTGAGACTGAGAGAGAGAGAGAGAGAGAGAGAGAGAGAGAGAGAGAGAGAGAGAGCGGAGAAGAGAGAGAGCGGGGAAGAGAGAGAGGGAGTGAGAGTGAGAGAGAGAGTGAGAGGTAGAAATAGTTTATGAACTCAAAAACGAAAACAAAAACTGACAATTTATAAGATAAAAAACAACACAAGTATTTACTGTTTGTGTATCCCTTGTAAAGTAAAATGTTAAATGCTATATATTTGATTATATTGATTGATTTTAATATTGATTACAAATATATTTCTATTTACTGTTTCTTTTCAGACTCCTTACCACATTTGAGACATTGTTTTGGGCTGCTTTTGGAATGGGAAACCCTAACGCTCCAAAGTCTACTGGCAAAAGTAACCACTTGGTTGAAACAGTGGGGAATTTAATGTATGGAGTGTATATAATCGGAGCTGTGGTTGTTCTTATTAATATGCTTATTGCCATGATGAGTAATACGTTCGAGGAAATACAGGTAAATAAGCAATTTATGTATTTAGAGCAGCGCTGGACCTCTTTTATTTAACCTTTCTGTTACGTTATTTCTAATTAAATACATTCTGTCACTGGGTCTCCATGACAAGGAACGTGCAGTAATCATTAAAAAGTAATTCATTATATATAGAGAGAGAGAGGGCGGTGGATTGGCAGAATTGGTAGAGGGTTGGACATGCTTTCCAGCATAGTTACGTCCCTTTACAATCTGAGTTCAAATCCCGCCAAGGTTAACTTTGCCTTTTATCCTTACGAGGTCGATAAAATAAAGTACCAGTAATGTACTGGGTAATTGCTGGCCTTGTGCCGAAAGTAGAAACAATTATTTATATATATATATATATATATACTTGGCGTGGCAATAAAGTATTTAAACTAACTCTATAAATGAAAATACACAACACATTTAAACTGCAGAATAAAATTGCACGATAGAATTTATATATTCTGTAAAACATAATCTCCATTGAATACAATTGCATATTTAATGTGCTTATGCAAAGCAATTAACTCTTTCTGGAACCGTTCCTTCGGCAATTGTCGAAAGTAACGCAAGGAATCCTCTGCCACCTCTTCTAATAAAGCAAAAACACATTTTCAAAGATGTTGCTTTAATAACTTGAACACCTAACGATTGCATAAATTTAAGTCGGGACTATAGGGCGATTGTTTGATCATTGTTACTAAGTCTCCTCTAGAAAATATATTTTGTGAATTGAGCAGTTCGATGCGTGTATTATAAACTCACAAGAATGACATAGGCCTGTGACAAAATACTGCATTCATACAGAATATCACACCCATACAACAAAGTTCAAATTCCAACTATTATAAAGGACTTTATAGCCGCGGCTAGTATATATAGATGTGTGTATGTGTGTGCGTGTGCGTGTGTTTACATATATATATATATATATATATATATATATATATATATATATATATATATATATATATATATATCATATTATAATATATATATTCAAAATCTCTAATTTATTTGTTACAGGATGATGAAGATGTGGAATGGAAATTTGCTCGGGCCAAACTTTGGATATCTTTTATTGACGGAAGTGGTACTTTACCAGTTCCATTCAACATTATACCCACACCGAAATCGATATTTAAAATTTTTATCTACTTGAAAAAGATTTTTATGCGTTATGTGGTGAGTTGATTGTCTAATTGTCCATTATTCAAAATGAATATTGTTCTTGTATCATCAATTTTGTTACAGTCAAATTAAGTGGATTCATTTTATACTAGTGTGTGGATACAGGCATGGATGAATAATAATTAGTTAAAAAATTCTCTTTGTAATCAGAAACTCTCGTAAGAAAATCGCGTCAGAAAATCTCGCCAGAATACCCCGCTACGTTGTGACTTTGAAATATTGCATTGTGCCTTTAGCGGAACACACTCAGTTGTACCCCTTCGTGCTAGGTCTATGTCTATGTCTGTGGCTAATTTCCTACGAGTTACAAAAGTCCATGAATAAGGACCGTCACGTTGTTTAGGATTTCATGCAGTAGAATCAATGAGCTAATGATTGCACAACCAGCTCCTTAATGGCCACACTGCATTCACCGTATGACATTTTATTCTGACGTTAAACACAATATATTCACGACATAGACTTACGGCCCTTCACGCCCTGAGTTCAAATCGCGTGGGGGTTAGCTTTGCCTTTCATCCTTACTGGGTCGATAAAATAAAGCACCAGTAACGAACTGGAGTCGATTCAATCGACTTTCCCCTTCCCTAAAATGACTAGCCTTGTGCCTATATAAGAAGCCATTATGATTAAGTCATAGGTGATGAACTTAATCTTCAGCTCAATTTACCACTACAACTTGGCCCTTGTAGGTCCAAGTTGAAGTGTATTTTGCTGTGTCCAATCTGCAGGAAGCAATCACGTTAGCTCCCTCATTTGATAGTAACTTCCCATTCCTCCTTCCCACCAGTATTAGAAGCTTTGAAAAGGATTATAGCTATTTATCTTCCTTTTCTGACTGAAATAATAAAATGGAAGTAAATTGAATTATGGTTTATGTGTGTAAACTGCATTGTTTCAAATTGCAGTCTATTGTAGCTCAGTATGGTACAGTACAGCTATAGTGCTATATAACTGAATATAGATTAGAATATAGATTAGAATAATAGAGTAGAAATATAACAGAGAAGAAATATATGTAATTGCCAGCTGTAAAAATGTTATTGAAATATGTATTTTTATAGAAAAATAAATTATCTATTTTCAGCTACATTCAGGAGAAGAACCAACATCACCTAGTACAATTATAGACTATGAATATAAGGTAATATAATATAATGTAATATAAATAACATTTTAACACATTTTTATTCCATCAATCTATCACAGAAGAGAGACATCAATTTCTTATTTAGACTCGTTTATTCTCAGACACACAGTCCACTATTGCTAGAAAGTTGCTGTTTGTTTAATTTATTATTTGAAGTTTAGTACTTTTTTAAGCTTCACGTTGTTTACAAAATGTTATCAAAAGGTAAACACACACACACACACACACACACACACACACACATACACACACACACATATATATATATATATATACTTATATATATACTTCGATTTTGAATTTGTCTTGCAAGATTTCTTATCTGAAAACGTGTGTTGGAACAGATATTGTTATTAATTGGGAGGGTTATGCTGCCAATCAATTGAGTAACAACTAAAAACGAACGAAAAAGTCTATGAAAAAATATTCAAAGCAAGAAACAAATCTCTAAAGATCAACTTTTGGCGCTTCTTCTGAGAACAACTAACGGTATTATAGTAGAATCTTCAGTTTATTGAAAACAAGCTTTTACAATTTTGTCCGTTGCGTCTATGAGGTGGCATACGCCTGAGTCTCTGTGTAACAAAGAAAGAATGCGAGTGAACGGAGTGTGTGGGTGGGGGCTTGGGAGGGACAAATCTTTTATGGCTTAGTTCATGTTGCTACAATTGTCCACTACATATATGTATATATAAATTCCCACATACACAGATGCATACATATACACATACATACATATATAAATACATACATACACACTTACATACATACTTACGTACGTCCATAAATACATAAATACATACACACACACATGCATACATACATACATTTATACATCCATATATACATGCAAACACACATACATACCTACATACATACATACACACACACACACGCATACATACATTCATGTATACATCCATACACACATACACACATACATATATACACACACACATACATACATACATACACACATACACACATACACATATACACACATACATATATACACACGTACATACATACATGCATACATACATACATACACACCAATTTATACTTCTATATCAATGAAAAAGTATTTGATTCTTTGTGAATAAATATTCCACGCCAAGGGAGTCAGATAAACAGAAATGGCAAAGAAATTATTGTAGATTATTCATGTTAAAAAAAAAACTTTGTCTCCAGCCCAGAGGTTTATCAGTCCGAGATTTATTAGTCCGAGGTTTATCTCTGTTTCACTGGCGTTAATCAAATGAGAGGAAAATATTCCTCATGTATTGATATCGCTGCTGCTGCTGATACCCGTTTTTTTGGGGAAAAGACGTGAAATGAGATTTCTTGATCAAGGACATAACACAGCAATTTAATCAGGAATGTAACACACAACCTTACAATTGTGAGTATAGAGCTCCATCTATCAGGCCACAAACCATCACGAAAACTTATACAATTCTTTATTTCTCTATTGCAGTCTACACTTCGCAAGGTGGTTTTACGGTACATCCACAAAATGAAATATGATAAGAAAGGAGATGTGGTTCGAGATGGTATGGTTTTAATACATTCTATTCACACATTCTTTCATTCTTTTACTAATTTTAGTCATTTTACGCCGAGGGACTTTGTGACCGTTATGAAGTCGACGTTGTTATATGTAGAATATTATTTAGTATTCAGCAAGGGCGGTGAATTGGCAGTATCGATAGAGAGTCGGACACCATGCTTTACAGCATAGAGTTACGTCCCTTTATGATCTGAGTTCAAATCCCGCCGAGGTTAACTTTGCCTTTTATCCTTACGGGGTCGATAAAATAAAGTACCAGTAATGCACTGGGTAATTGCTGGCCTTGTTCCAAAAGTAGAAACAATTATTTAGTATTCAGCTTATTGTACTATTTTTTCTTTTTGCTTTAGATATATTTGATACCAAAGAGGAGATTGTTGGTTACTTGATGAATGTCTTCAATAAGATTAACAACCGCATGGAGACCATTGAAAATAGTTTGGTGGGTATAGATTCGAAACTGGCGATGGATGATTGCAATGGTGGACTATTCCAACAGAACCAGCATTCCGATTTCTACAACTTTGACCTCATGATGGATGGCAAGAACGCATGCGATAACAATTCTCAAACACATTCCCCACCGCTTAATGAACGACACAATCAACCCAAAGAATATCTATCTGATAGTAGACAGTCTTTCACCACGGAGGCTCAGTATCATGGCAACCAGCAAAAGGATTGGTATGACCGAAATCTACGATTTGGGAGTTCAAAAAGCGAGGGTAGGCCGAACAGGACTCGTAAGCAAATGGACTGTGTTACAGAAAATGTTATGTCACGATCTGTCCCATTACACAGTAAATATTTTAGTCATGAGGTATGATGATATTTTTTCCTGATACTCTGGGACTGTAGAAGTCATCTTTTCCGTTAACTTAAAGAGCACGAGAAAAAGTAATTAAACGCTTTGAGGAAGTCTTTTTAAAGGACTTTTGGAAAAACATGAATTGAAAATTCAAAACTATACCAAGGGCCCGTTTTACGAACCATGGCGAGTCGAAAGATCAATTTGACCAAATGAAGCGGTCGCAAAATAACTGATCGTTGTCCGAATTTGCCAAAGGACTGGCCGAGTTTGCCACATTGATGTTGATCTAATCGAGCTACAAAAGGTGTGAAAAAACCTCTGTAATGAATTTAATATTGAAATATTCAAGATTATCTAAGTGAATTCCAAAAGAAATATTTCACTTGTTTCAATAATCTGCCGAGGACCTTTTCACGGCACAGAGAAAGATGTGCATTGGGTAAACCTCACACGAAGTGAGGCTACGTTCGCTTAGTTCTAAATTTGTTCGAAAAATACGTGATATCACTAAATATATTTCACTTATCTCCTCTTATATTTATTCAAGAAATATTACACCGAGTTTCAAAATGTGTTATCACTAAATTTCACTTAGAAAATGTTTTTCATGAAATAATAGCAAAGAGAAATTTCTTGTAGTGCCGAGATTTTAGTGAGAACAAAATCCATTTAACAAACGTCTTCACTTTTGCTTCTTTACCCCCCAAAGTGACATAATATAATATATTTCATCTTACACTTATAATCGCATTCAACAAGCATTTAAAAGTAGTTCAATTAGTTTAAAAAATAACAATATCATTATCATTATTATTATTATTATTATTATTATTATTATTATTGTTATTATTATTATTATTATTATTAATAATAATATTACTATCATTTTTATTATCCATATTATTATTAATATTAATATTATTTTTAAATACCAATAACCCTCATGTTATATTTTACTAATCTACTGCAATTTGTACAATTAATTAACAAATAGTTTCACATGCAGATTTTTTAAATACAATTCTCTAGAATCCACATAATCAGAACACTGAATCTCTGGATTACCCAGAATTAGATCGGTCTTTCTATATTTCCGACTAGTTTAGGACCTTTTTCTATTATTTTTATCTAAAAGTAAAATCCAAAAAATCAATATTTACATAAATAATTGCAGGAGATATGATTTTTTCAAACAATAGTAAGTGGATCGAATAAAGATACCAAGATGTGTTTGAAAATATCCTCTGTTAAATTTATTTATGTATGAAAATAAATAAAGGTTCTCTAAATGTTAATAATATAAAATTTGGAAATTTTTTGCGAAAGTTTTTTATCGGGATTCTTACAAGAAGAAGAAGAATCGAAACATATTAAGAAAGTGAAAAATAAGTTCAAATTATAAATACATCTAACTCCAAACACTATGCAGAGGATGGAAGAGAAATTTTTGAAATATATTTCATTTATTAAATCCCCAAATAAAACTGGGTTTTATGTTATTCATGGGAAAAATATAAAACAAAAACAGCAATAGAATTTCCAACGCTATGGGTTTTTGAATTGTTATTGATTTTTTTTCTAAAAAGAGATACATTTTCATTACCTCTGTTTTATATATTTACACTTTTTTCCTTTCAAATATATATACATACATATATATATATATATTCTCTGTTACACTGTTTTAAGTACTATATATTTTTTGACCTATCTTAAAATATGAGTTAATCTATGTGTTGTTGTTTTGAAAAAGTCGAAGAAGAAGAAGACACAAAAGAAGCCTACAATAAAGGGGTAGATAGGCTGTTGTTTCTCTCCAGTTATAATATGGAACTTCTCTATAGATATATTGTTTTACAGACAGAAGTGAATGTTGCTATGTTAAACTATATTCATATTACTGAATACACTGATCATCGACAACAATAACAACACAAATAACTATTTAAAGTTGCAATACATCACGTGATTCCATTTCTTCTTCCATTGTATAAACGTTACTGGTTCAATTTTATCAACAATAACAAAAACATCAACAACAAAATGGTCCACTTCTGTTAGGATCCTTGCCTTTATTTATACAACACAATTTACCACAAATCATTTTATTCCACAATTTTATTGTTATCGTTATGATCATCCATATATTCTTAAGTGCTTTATTTTAAAAATATAAAATTTATACATGAGTCTGTAATTCAGTATGAATTCACAAAACATCATTGAAAAACATGTTAGTTACTCTAATCAATACTTAAATTTAAATTTAAATATTAAAATCATTACACGTTAATTAAGACTTAAAATTATTAAATTTAATTAATACTTAAAATCATTAAACGTTAATTAAGTCTTAACATCAAATACTAAAAAACACTACTTACAGTGTAAACCATCATTTTCTAAAACTAAGATAGTTAATAGATAAAAACAACGTAAAACAAACGAGATTAGTTAAAATTATGTTATCAATAATATGCAGATTCATGGAATTATAGAATAGTTAGTTCCGATTCTTTATGTCGTGAAGTTATGTCAAATAATTTAAAAAGATTTGATTGAAATATTTTCAGATAAAATGTAGTTTCGTCGACAGCTGTATATGTTTTATATATGACTAACACTTTGAATATAAATAATGGTCGTTAAAATGGTGAATACAGATCCATATATACTTAGGTGATAAACATGTGTAGTATTGAAAGAAATGAAGGGCGAAATAAACGATAATATTATAAAAGTATTTAAATTTCTTCTAGCTCAAAACATCTCTCTCTCTCTCTATCTATCTCTATCTCTATCTCTCTCTCTATCTATATCTCTCTCTCTCTATCTCTCTCTCTATCCCTCTCTCTCTCTCTCTCTCTCTCTCTCTCTCTCTCTCTATATATATATATATATATATATATATATATATATATATATATATATACCTATCTATCTATCTATCTCTCTCTCTCACTCTCTCCCCTTCTCTGTATGCATACAGGCAAACAAACAAGCAGAGAGACACACATACAGACACTCACAAACAAACGCGCATACACACATACATATATACATGTGTGTATATTTATATATGTGTGTATGTGTGTGTGCAGGTTCGTTTATATATATATATATATATATATATATATATATATATATATATGCAGATATATAAATATTTACGAATATAACTGCATATAAACACATTACATTCACACACATATGGGTGTATTTTTTAAGGAAGATACACAAGCATATAATATTATTCATGCATATAGAAAACACACACGTATACAAACGTATGTGTCATATGTATGCTTCACTTTGTCTGCATATACGTGTGCATGCTTATATGATTATAATGTATTATAAAAGTATCTTTATTAAGGATAAATATATTCTTAAAAATATAGACTAAGTAACTATGCATGTAATATATAGAAAGAACATATTAAAAACATTGTAAATATTATTGATGACGTTAGAATATTTTAAAAAATGGCTACTACACAAAGTCTGTTATTCGTTTTAGTTTGTTTAGTTACTGTCACTTATATCATATATGTTGATTTGTCTAAGTTTTATTTTTTACTAGTCTCTGAATATTAATATTCTCGACGCAACTCCTGCGATTTTTTCAGTCGTTCCATTGTTTTCTGCATCTGAACTTTTCCACCTTCTCAATCGAAGAGTTCAAAGCTCAGTGAAAGTAACAATGGTTCTACTGAACAGGTAGCAGTAAGGACGCAAATATTTATCACGAATTCCCACTTCCCCAACAAATCAATCAGCATTTATGTATTAATTGACATTATTTGAAAATACTAAAAACTACAGATTTATGACACGACATACGAAATTACCCCAAAAATATTTTATACAGGATGGCCCATGAATCATTTTTTTTCTTGTTTGCTTGTTTTTCATAATAATTTTACACATTACTCCGTCGTGAAATGTCCATGATATATTTCAAATCCCAGGTAACGTATTTTCGAAATCCGAAATAAATATTAAAATTATATTATCTACAAAATATATTAATTTTGTAAATGGTAAAGCGATTTATGGGCCTCGCTGTATTAGGGGTTAGCAAAGTTTTAGGACGTTAATATGTGTATAAACATTTTCTCTGTACAATCGTGACTATAAAACTCAAAACATTTTGATATATATATATATATATATATATAAATATATACATATTTAATCATATCCATATCTTAAACATACAGGCTCTTTATTGTATTCATGTGTATCTTCCACTGAAATTGGATTTGATATTTACTTTATACTATACATATTGTTGTATAAACTAAAGCACTCCTGTATCACTTTCTAAGTTGTAGAAGTAGTTATACCTATACTGTATACTGCATAATATACAGAAAAAGTTTACATTAACGAATGAAAATAATTTACAAAATAATGGATGAAAAACTAATAAGTGCCAAAATAGAGAAATAAAACTATTTATAAAATAATATAAAGTTATAAATTAAATAAGAATATATCAATAATATATATGGTAGATTGTATATAAAAGACATTTCTTTCTGAAATCTCGTCAACGAATATGGCAATTATATTTGGCATCATACTTTATTCCAAATGTACATTTATCCTTTAACATTAAATTGTAAGTTGCAATATTCTGTAATATAAAATTAACTGTATAGTCAAATTAGTATAACTTCGTACAATACTGTAAATCATGATATACTTAATTAATATTATATAGAAAATAGGATCAAAATATTATTTCCATAAGCAAAATTATGTTGGTTACACTCAAACATATGTTCTAAAAATCAAAAACAAAGACACTTTGCATGAAATTATATCTAGTAGACAGACTGGTGCCTTTTTCTTCGTATACCCTATCAAAAGTTTGAAAAAATGTTCTTTACTTTTGATATATTCTTAAATAACTTTATGTTGTTCCTAATGTAATAGAATTATTGTCTGTGACATGATTATTTTCATGAATTTTTTTTCTCAAAATATAAAAAGTAAAATATAATTATTACATATTTTTTTTTTTTATTTCGTTATTAATTTTCACTAAAAAAAAATATCAACAACAAAATTCATTGTTCTCAATTATTGTATTGAATTTTGTGTTGGCACTTTGTTTCTGTGCAAACAGTCCTTAACGAAATTGTATTCATGTCTTCTCTTAACACATAGGTGACATCAATAACAAACATTCTGCAAAGAAGAAGCAAGTGGTAATTTAACGAAATAAGAAATATAAAAGTAATAAAGTTTTAATATCATACATTAGATTTATCATTAGTTCATGTTAAATAATTATTTTTCATGTTGCATATATGTATGAAGCTGTAGTGAATAGATCCTTTGTGGAAACCCTATTAAAAAACAGTTCAATAGGTTAATAAATACATAATTATAATGCACAAATTACATTTTAAAACATTTGTTTGTCTTCATTTAGAATTTTGAGTTGCCTTTCATTTAGGTTTCATCTCTGTCAGTATATGGTTATATGTATGTAGATTGGTTGGTAGTAGTGCGAACCTATCCATGTATTTGTCAATATACTTATTTCATCTGTGTCTATCTCAATGTCTTCTCTCTCTCTCTCTCTCTCTCTCTCTCTCTCTCTCTGTATACACACACACACACGCATATATGCATACATTCATACTTATATATATATATATATATAGAGAGAGAGAGAGGTAGAACACTGGAAGGTAATGTCCGTAGTGGTAGAGCACTCAGTCCATGGGACGAGTTAGGTAGAAGTGGTAACACAACAGTTAGTTCACCATGCCGAGAACAATTGTTTCACCTTAGCGGATCCTCAGCAGAACTCAAGCCGTTTCGACGGCTATTTCTGGACTCAGTCCAGAAATAGCCGTCGAAACGGCTTGAGCTCTGCCGTCGGGGTTAAACTTATTCCTATTACCCACTCTACTACCCTAAGTATTGAGTACTCTGGTGCGTTATGGTCCATCTGGTTCTTTACCACACTTCCTTCGTTATATATATATATATATATATACATATATATATAATACAATAACAGAGATAGTTTAAAGCTAAACTCTGACTGGTAACCATCACACTCAACAAATATTAGGTTATATTTAAATATAAACCCAATTTAAGTGTTTGGGGTGCTAACAATATGTATAATGTGGAAAAACCAGTTGTATTATTTTATGAGATATAATTAAAGTTAAAGTATATCTCTCTTTCCAAACAATTGTTTCATTATAAGTTTTCTACAAGTTGGGAAAATATTTCCAGTTTATGTAGAAGCCTAATATATATTCATGTAAGAATATATATATATGTAAGAATATATATATATATATATATATATATATATATATATATATATATATATATATATGTGTGTGTGTATATGTATATATATGAATATGTCATTTATTTTGTTTGACCTGTTTAGCCTGACTTGTTTTCTGGCTTAGGTGGTTAATGGCATCTTGACCGCCTTCTCAGTTTGTATGGCCTTTATAACCTATGTTTATTGCTCTGGGCTTTTTAGCCCATGAAGCGCTTGCCAGCATGACTCGGAATCTGCGTTACGTTTCGCTTTTTCTACCCGCCGAAATGCGATTATCGCTGAATATATATATATATATATATATATATATATATATATATATATCCATGGTTGAAGTATATATCAACAAGAAGATCGGTTAAACGCCCTATCCGTCGAAGCGTTACGATTTAATTCTTTTATTTTTTTATTATAGCAATGCAATTATTTGGTATTGCAGTTTTATTATAAACAATGCAATAATGTTAGCCACATATCGATTTCATATCAGTATATTAGTACGAAACAATAATTGGTACTATTAAAACAATTGGAGTTTTACAAATTATGCATATATACATACAGACATACGCACACACACAGATATGTATATATGTATATATATATATATATATATATATATATATTTATATTTATATTTATATGTATATATATGTATATATATGTATATATGTATGTGTGTATATATATATATATATATAGTAATAATAATAATAAATTTGAAGACTAAAATCCAAAGAGGGCTCAATAAGGATAAATATATATGTGCATATATAAGAACCGTAGAGCAAATATATGTGCCTATATATATATATATATATATAGGAAAAAGTATGACCCCGACGGCAGAGCTCAAGCCGTTTCGACGGATATTTTGGCTTCAGCTCTGCCGTCGGGATCATACTTTTTCATATTTCCCACTCTTCTACCCTAAGTATTGAGTACTCTGGTGCGTTATAGTCCATCTGGTTCCTTACCACAATTCCTTTGTTATATATATATATATATATATATATATATATATATATATATATATATACATATATATATATATATATACGTATATATATATGTGTGTGTGTGTGCGCGTGTGTGTGTGTATGTGTGTAGACGCACTAAACGGCCGGAACTCATCCGTCGGGGTCCTGAATCTTTTCATATTACCCACTCTACTACACCAATAATCGATACTCTGCTGGGTTATGGTCCACCTGGTTTTTTTGCCACACCATATCCGATATATATATATATATATATATATATATATATATATATATATATATGAGATTCTACAGGACTAGAACTGTTTCATTATTTAGAAATCATCAGGAATGATGATTTCTAAAGAATGAAACAGTTCTAGTCCTGTAGAATCTCATCTATATTAAAACTGTTATACTCTGCAATGTATTGAGTACCTTACTTACTGTGGTTACCTCCGATTCAACCCGGAATAACGTATATATATATATAGTTTCATGTGCGTGTATCTGTTTTCTTTAAAGCCAATCTTATTGAAAATACTTCTAATCTTCCATACCAACATGGAACATCATTTAGAATGAATGTGGAAGAAAAACGATAAAAAGTAACATTTTTTTCCTATTAGTAATCAAAACCAACTATACGAAAATCGATTAAAAATTTTCTTTTTTTCTTGCAACCAAAAAATGTGGATTAGTTAAAAGAAAACATCAAATCACTTTTTGTTGAATATAAAATCTTTGTAAGTATTGAAATCTATGGATGGATGCAACGTTATAATATTTTTATCAATTTCAATCTTGAGAATTCAATATTAATTTAGCAATTTTAGCTAATTAATAGGGAAATATCTATAGCCAATCAATCTTACGATGCGTAAAGATTATTTAAAATCCAGCTACTATAATCTCTTTATTATATTCGAGCGGTTTCTTCGCTTATGATTGTATATAAATGTATAAATGTATATGTATAAACGTATATAAATATATATGTATATATATATATATATATATACATATGTATATAATTATATATATATATGTATATAATTATATTGTTATACTTGGGGTGTAATATTACCAGATTAATAACAGAACACGCTGTTTGGTTGGTTTTCGCTTTTCGCTTCTGTTTTATATCGGTAATCTAATTTATTCGGTCCTCAATGTTGCCATTGACTGACCAACGGTCAAAAATACAGATACAATATAGACACAAACACATATATATAGTTTATGAAAGTTCTTTCGAGTGTGTTCTGAGTGTGTTCTGTTATTAATTCTGGCAATATTACACAAATATGACCCTCCCCAAGTATAACAATATTTGTTTCGACACACGATTTCATATCAAAAACCTCGCAAAACTATATAATTATATAATACGTATGTATATAATTATATATATATATGTATATATACGTATATATATATGTATATTTAAGTATATATATAAGTATATATATATGAATGTATGTATAGTATATTTGATAATACACTCTATGTTTATTTAACAACATTTTGAAGACCATTCGCTATGAATTTTAAAGTGGTAACTATGTCACTTACTTGGTCTCGGCAAAAAGAAAGGGAAGTAACTGACGGCTGTTCCTCGCTCGTGAGCGGTTATCAAGATTGCAAATTCCTTCGCTTCAGCCGAGATTGATAGAAGCTGGATTCTTATAGAATTCCAGTGATGTTTAGCTGGTT
>OZ024751.1:25305122-25317622 GCA_964016885.1 Eledone cirrhosa
ATCGGAGGGTTCTTGCTGTTCCCAGCAAGCATGCATTATTATTAATATTATTATAATTATAATTATTATTATTATTATTATTATTATTATTATTATTAAGGCTGGTGAAATGGCAGTACCGGAAGAGCGTCAGACACCATGCTTTGCAGCATAGAACTATGGCCCATTATGATCTCAGTTCAAATCCCGAGGATAACTTTGCCTTTCATCATAACGGGGTCGATAAAATAAAGTACCAGTCACGCACTGGGGTCGGTTTATTCGACTTTCCCCTCCCCACAAATTGTTGGCCTTGTGTCTATATAAGAAACTATTATTATTATTAGTGGAATAGTGGAATTAGTCGATAAAATAAATTACCAGTAATGCACTAGGTAATTGCAGGCCTTGCGCCTAAAGTAGAAACAATTATTATTAGTGGAATGGCAGTATCAGTAGAGTGTCGAACGCCATGCTTTCTAGCATAGAGTTACGTCCCTTTACGGACTGAGTTCAAATCCCGTCGAGGTTAACTTTGTCTGTCATCCTTACGGGGTCGATAAAATAAAGTACCAGTAATGTACTGGGTGATTACTGGCCTTGTGCCAAAAGTAGAAGGCCTTGTGCCAAAAGTAGAAACAATTCAATTATTATTATTATTATACTTTCTCTTCCCGACCCCCCCCCCCCGCCCGTCCCTTTTCCTTTCTCCCTCCCCCCTCTTTTTGTGCAACCCCAGCCCCACCTCACCATGCACCTCATCTAGCCTCGAATATATTTAAATAACAAGAAATCATATTAATTAGTTACAGACTCGGAAACAACTTTTCCTCTTACCGACAAGAATGAACAGAAGAGAGGAAGACAGATATATATATAGAGAGAGAAATATAGAGTGTGGGCGGGTAGGAATCTGTGAGGTAAGTGTGTGTGTGTAAGTGTTTGTGTATGTGTGTGTGTAAGTGTTTGTGTGTGGGAAGGGGGGGGGGAGTGTGCAGACAGTCTCAAATTTTAGTTCTGATTCTCTTAAGTAGCTTGTTGAGGCCTTCCTTCTCGTACATACAATTGCCAACATACGTGTGAGTGTTTGTATATATGTATGCATGTGTGTATGAATGCCTGCCTACATCTACGTATGTTTTTACGCATGTATATATATATATATATATATATATATATATATATATACATGTAAGCGACACGTGCACACATTTATATATAATCTTTTGTTGTTTTCTAAGAGCCACATGTATCATTCAAAATATACAGTATGTCACAGATACATTACACAAACTGACTTGCACATATATTTACCACACATGTATGCATACATACACCGGCACATGCATGGACACACACGCATACACAGACACACAAAGACACACGCACACATATACACGCACACACACACATATATATATATACATATATATATAAATACAATCTGAGTTTTTCGAATATTAATAATTGTTTCTACTTTTGGCACAAGGTTAGCAATTATCCCAGTGCATTACTGGTACTTTATTTCATCGACCCCGTAAGGATGAAAGGCAAAGTCAACCTCGGCAGGATTTGAACTCAGATCGTAAAGGGACGTAACTATGCTGGAAAGCATGGCGTCCGACCCTCTACCGATACTGCCAATCCACCGCCTTATTATATATATATATATATATATATATATATATATATATATATATATAATATTATACAAAATGTTAATAAATATTAATCTTTGGTTATATATCTATATATATATATATATATATATATCTATATATATATATATATATATATATATATATATATATATATATATATATATATATATATATATATATATATATATATATATATATATATATATATATATATATATATATATATATATATATATATATATATATATATATATATACATATATATATATATATATATATATTACCACATTTCCTTCGTACTTTGGTGCGTTATGGTCCACCAGGTTCCTTACCACATTTCCTTCGTTATATATATATATATATATATATATATATAACGAAGGAAATGTGGTAAGGAACCTGGTGGACCATAACGCACCAAAGTACTCAATACTTAGGGTAGCAGAGTGGGTAATAGGAACCAGTAAGACCCCGACGGCTGAGCTCAAGCCGTTTCGACGGCTAATTCTGGACTCGAAACGGCTTGAGCTCAGCCGTCGAGGTCTTACTGGTTCCTATATATATATATATATATATATATATATATATATATATATATATATATATATTTATTTATTTATATATATACAGACAGACACGCATACAATTAAACTCTCTTCAATATGAAGATGACCGGAAGACTGTCAATGTTCAAGAGTCTATGGACGCTAGTGCTACTACAGTTGGACAGGTCGTGAGGTCAGCAGTGGTGTTCCTTGACATCAAAACAAGATCAAGTTAAGTCTTTAGTGAGAACACTTTACAACAGCCAACTGGTTCAGATAGTTTAGGTTGATATAGTTGTGGGGGATTGGGGGATTCTGGTGCAGTGTTGTAAATAACGGGTCCTACTTTAGGAACAAGGCCAGCGATTTTGGAGGGAAGGGTAAGTTGAGTAAATCCAACCGAGTACATTACTGGTACTTTATTTTATCGACCCCGTAAGCTAACCTCGGTGGGATTTGAAGTAATACCGTAAAGGGGCGTAACACTATGCTGCAAAGCATACCGTCCGATCCTCCACCGATACTGCCAATGAATGGTTTCTATTTAGGGGATAAGATAATGACAATAGTAAAATAGTGATGGTTTTTGTTTGACTGTTCTCTATAAATCCATTGCTATATTTGGTTTCTACTGTGTGAGAATATGACGTTGAGGACTGGTTTATCTTAGTTTAGAGAAACACACAGACACACACACACAGAGACACGCACACACACGCACGCACACACACACACATATATATATATATATATTAAAATAACAGATTAAAGTTTAATCAAAGAATCGCTGCTTTCACCCCTAACGTTCTTTGCTTAAACTTTAATCTCTTATTTTAATAAATATTTGCTCTAGGGCTCTTATATATTTGATATATATTTACCCTTATCGAGCCCTCTTTGGATTTTAGTCATCAAATTTATTAATATTACTATATATATATATATATATATATATATATATATATATATATATATATATATTTGTTTTGCAAGGTTTTTTTATATGAAATCGTGCGTCGAAATAAATATAGTTATACTTGGGGAGGGTCATATTGTTATAATATTGCCAGAAATAATAACAGAACACACTCACTGTTTGGTTTTGGTTGGTTTTCGCTTCTGTATCTTTTATATCTCCCTAGTTAATTTATCTGGCAATCAATGTTTATCATTGATTGACCTACGGGTAAAAATACAGATATAAATATATATATTACTATATATAGTGGTATTATAAACATTATAGTACCATTGATGATGTCACAGATGTGTGATGAAAGAACTTTAATAGACTATACATATATATTTATACCTGTATTTTTAACCGTTGGAGATATCAAAGATACAGAATCGAAAACCAGCCCAAACCAAACAGTGAATGTGTTTTACTATACAGTACCAGTAATACACTGAGTAATAGCTGGCCTTGTGCCAAAAGTAGAAAAAATTATTATTTCTGGCAATATTATAACAATATGACCCTCCCCAAATATAATAATATTTGTTTCAACACACGATTTCATATAAAAAAACCTTGCAGAACAATTACAAATAAATATATATATATATATATATATATATGAAAAAAAGGAAAAGAATGACTTTACTTGTAGTGTTAAATAATTTAATTTAATTTTATATTATTATAACAATTCATAATTGTTTCTACTTTTTAGCACAGAGCCCACAATTATCCCAGTGTATTACTGGTACTTTATTTTATCGATCCCGTAAGGATGAAAAGCAAAGTTAACCTCGGCGGGATTTGAACTCAGACCATAAAGGGCCGTAAATCTTTGCTGCAAAGCATGGAGTCCGACCCTATCCCGATACTGCCAATCCACCGTCCTCATTATACCAAATCATAATATTATAATAATATAAAATTAAATCAAATTATTTAACACTACAAGTGAACTCATTCTTTCAAATATACCTAACTGTACCATGGATCTCACACATTTTCCAATATATATATATATATATATATATATATATATATATATATATATATATATATATATATATATATATATATATATAAAATAAAATATATATAATATAAAATATGACTCCAGTTCCCCAGTGAATTAACAACCCAACAAGGAACTGGGCATATCAGAGTATTGACAATATCATACACCTAAACAACATATGTACTTGTCTATACCATACTAATTCAAACTGCCTGAAGAGGTCACAGCCAAAGATGGCTGTCACTGAAATATATATAGCAGTAATAAACGAAGCTAAATTTTAATCATTTGACTTTTATTTAACTTTATTTTACACTACTCCGGAGTAACCAAACCAACCTGCGCACTTCGTCGAGTGCTCCAGCCTGCATACTGAGGTGTTGGTATACAACCAACATAAACTCAAAATATATATATATATATATATATATAGAGAGAGAGAGAGAGAGAGAGAGAGACAGAGAAAAAGGTTAATATATATCTGAGGTAATTTTGATTAATTTTGATTGTATATTAATTTTGATTTATTTTGAAGAATTGATTGAATTTTTACTTGTTCTGCTTATCTTGATATTATGTTCTGGTATATCAAATTATTACCATAGAACCACCTTAAATCATAGACACACTATATATTTCCGGGGGTACATTGTACCCTCAGATATATATTAACCTTTTTCAATAATCTCCATATGTAGAGATAAAAATTTTGTCGTTATATTTAGTTACTAAAAATCTTTTTTTAGTGGCGAGCTATAGACGGCGAGTCTACGATTTCCCGCCTTCACTATACACCAATGTATTTACGGGTCACTTTCACGACCTTTTAGACCTGTATTAGTTGGAGTGAGGTCATATATTTTGTCGTTCCTGGGGTTTTTAACCCTAGGACAGGAAAATGCTTCTCTGATGATCGTTGCTTTTCCATTAATATCCTGGTGATATTTAATGTTTTGCACCGTGAAACTGTACAGTTAGGGCCATTAGAATAGGTAAATATTTATATTATATTTTTTAATTTTGATTAATTTTGATTGTATATTAATTTTGATTTATTTTGAAGAATTGATTGAATTTTTACTTGTTCTGCTTATCTTGATATATATATATATATATATATATATATATATATATATATATATATATATAGGAACAGGTAAGACCCCGACGGCTGAGCTCAAGCCGTTTCCACGGCTAATTCGAGTCCAGAATTAGCCGTCGAAACGGTTTGAGCTCAGCCGTCGGGGTCTTACCTGTTCCTATTACCCACTCTACTACCCTAAGTATTGAGTACTTTGGTGCGTTATGGTCCACCTGGTTCCTTACCACATTTCCTTCGTTATATATATATATATATATATATATATATATATATATATATATATATATATTCGACGCAAATAATAAATCACCAAGGTTTAACTATCAATCCATTATTTATTTGATGTTTCATTCCTCTCCAAAGTATATAATTTTCCATACCTTTGTAGAGACAACAACGGAATCAATTCTTTACATAACATAGAAAAGGTATTTATTTATCGACCGTGTGAGTACGTCATCATTGAGAGAGTGAAACCAAATACTGTAAACATTAATACAAGCTTCTAACGACTCTTCCAGACTCCTTTAATCAGAGTATTTACATAAATTGGACCAGTGGTGATCTGGGCCCTAACAACAACAACAACAACAACAACAACAATGACGTAAGAAACATATCTATTGACAACTAAATCTCAGTTGGTCTTCCCGTACACTATCGCTTCTCATATCTAGAGGTTGTGACCTCCCCCGGAATGGTTAGGCTAATTGGATTGCTTTCCTTACCTATTTCTCCCTCATCAGGGGAGAGAAACGTAACACCACACACTACACTTGGAACGAAAGTCTACACCTCCTGTTTGTGTCTAGAGTAGCAGCAGCAGCAGTGGCAGCAGCAGTAGTAGTAGTAGTAGTAGTAGTAGTAGTAGTAGTAGTAGTAGTAGTAGTAGTAGTAGTAGTAGTAGTAGCAGCAGCAGTGATAGTAGTAGTAGTAGTAGTAGTAGTAGTAGTAGTAGTAGTGGTGGTAGTAGTAGTAGTAGTAGTGGTAGTAGTAGTAGTAGTTATTAATTAGTGTGAAATTATAATAAACTGAAGGATACAAACCAGACATAAAACATTTTTGTTCTTAAGTAATGAAAATATTTGTTGTTGTTGTTGCTGTCGTTGTCGGTGTTACTGTTCTTTGTTGTTGTTGTTGTTGTTGTTGTTGTCACTGTTGTTATTGCTGCTGTCGTTGTCGGTGTTACTGTTCTTTGCTGTTGTTGTTGTTGTTGTTGTTGCTGTTGTCACTGTTGTTATTGCTGCTGTAGTCGTCGTTGTTACCGTTCTTTGTTGTTGTTTAGCTCCGAAGTTAGGCTCGATCATGATGTCTTACTTCAATTGTATTCCCGCCATGACCACACACCGCTTTTTTTGCAAATATCCATGACTACATTGTTTAATGTGGCCTAGTAGTAAGTGTGTTAAACTTATGATCATAATGTCATGGGGTCGATTCCTGGACTGGGTTGTGTGTTGTGTTCTTAAACGAAACACTTCATTGTCCAGCTGAAAATAAGTAGCAACAGTAGCTGGAGGTTTAATAATGCGAGAGACTGACATCCTGTCTAGAGGCGAGAGAGTCTTATATTCTCGGTCGCTTAACGCCATTGAAACCGGGATAAATACCGGCCTGAGGAGCTTCTAGGCTCGAGACAGACTTCAGACCTTAGATTACCTAATGCATCCTTCACTCTCTCTTTAGACGATACATTGAATGTTTAGGGAAGATGTCGTGTTTTTAACTCCGAAACGGCCATTATGAATTTATAAATTTACGGGGTCGATAAAATAAAGTACCAGTAATGTACTGGGATAATTGCTGGCCTTGTGCCAAAAGTAAAAACAATTATGAATTTATAAATAATCACAAAAGCTTGGGGGGGGGGGGTGAAGACACATGCGAATCAAGGAATACTTTTCTGCTGCACATCCCTAGTAAACAAATAAATGATAAAACCTGCTCCTCTACATTGTTAGTAACAAAAGACAACGTGAAATTTACATCGTTACATACCTTGTAATCAAATTCCTTGTAGAGTTTGTTACTCTACATCCCTAGTAATCAAAGACGCATTTTGCAACAGTTCTACATCCCTAGTAACCTGCTATTCTACATCTATAGCAACCAAACTGATTGTAAAGTCTACCATTGTTCTACATCCCTAGCAACCAAATACATTATAACGTTTACCGTTGTGCTATGTCCCTAGCAACCAAATACATTTTAACATTTACAGTTGTTCTACATTCCTAGCAACCAAAGACATTATAACGTTTACCGTTGTCTACATCGCTAGCAACCAAAGATATTAGAACGTTTGCCGTTATTCTACATCCCTAGCAACCAAAGATATTATAACGTTTACCGTTGTCTACATCCCTAGCAACCAAAGATATTATAACGTTTACCGTTGTCTACATCGTTAGCAACCAAAGATATTATGACGTTTGCCGCTATTCTACATCGCTAGCAACCAAAGATATTATAACGTTCGCCGTTATTCTACATCCCTAGCAACCAAACCAAATGTCAAAATAGCTAAACTTGGAAGTCCCTCCTCAAAAAGCAGACTTTTTTCATTTGTCTGTTAACAAGAATTATAATATTTATTGTTGTTGTTACTGCTGTTGTCGCTGTTGTTGTTGTTGTTGTTACTGTTGTTGTCGCTGTTGTTGTTCCTGTCGTTGTAGCTATTGGTCTTGTTGCTGTTCTTTATGTCTCTTTTATTGTTTATGCTTCTTGTTCTTGCTGTCATTGTTGAAGTTATCGTTTCTAATGTTATTGTTGTTGTTGCTGTTACTGCTGCTGTTGTTGTTGTTGTTGTTACTGTTGTTGTTGTTGTTGTTACTGTTGTTGTTGTTGTTGTTGTTACTGCTGTTGTTGTTGTTGTTGTTACTGCTGTTGTTGCTGTTGTTGCTGTTGTTGTTGCTGTTACTGCTGTTGTTGTTGTTGTTACTGCTGTTGTTGTTGTTGCTGTTGTTGTTGCTGTTACTGCTGTTGTTGTTGTTGTTACTGCTGTTGTTGATGTTGTTGTTGTTACTGCTGTTACTACTGTTGTAGTTGTTGTTATTGTTGTATTTGTTGTTGCTGTTGTAGTTGTAGTTGTTGTTGTTGTTGTCTACCTAACAAGAGGAAATATTAAAATCCAATCAGACATTGAGAAAAAAAGGTTGCTGAATATTTTTACATTTAAACATAGTTAAATTTCTTATCAGAAACAGTGTTTCTTTTACATACTTGAAACTGTTAGTATTCCCACCAAGCAGATGCGACTGCGCATTGCAGCGATCCAGCTTCTGAAGACGGGGTCGAAGCCAGCTGCTTTGAGAACAGCCACCAGGTACCGATGGCTGAAACTATCGAATGCTTTCGTTTGATCTAAATTGATCAGAGCCCTACCGAAGCCAGGTTTACACCCTACCCTCTCTATAGTGTATTGCATGGCATGGGGTGGAGGTTGTCGTGTATGGACCTAGTCGGGATTGCGCAAGTTTGCGCCTCCGTAACCAAATCTTCGACGGCAAGCGCCAACCTCTTCGCTAACACCTTGGGCAAAATCTTTAACTCTGTGTTGAGCAGAGTTATGGCCCTGAAATTATCTAATGTGTCCTTCTTGTTTTCGTTTTTCATTATCAGAGTCACTACTGGCAATGCTCCCGATCTGCTGCCAGTTGCAATAGAGCGCCTCGAAGAGATCGGAGAACAAGTCTGTCATTTTTACGTAAAGCTCGTAGGGCAGACCATCGAAACCGGGTGACTTGCACCTCGTACAGCCGACAAGGCATCAGGAATTTCGGCTGAAGTTATCGGCTTTTCGAGGCGCTCAACGTCAGCCGTCGAGGCAGAAACTTAAATCCGCTACCATCTCTGACCCGCCACTTATCCCGAACAACCGAGCAAAATGCTGGCGAGAGGCCTCACACATCCGCCTGGAATCGTTCAGCTTGTGTCTATCTCCGTCCGTCAAAGACTGAATTGTAGTTTTATTATCACGCTGCGCCTCCACCACGCGGGTCCATCGAACAGCCTTGGTTCCCTCGTTTCTCAGAGCACGCGCCTTAGCTCTGACAATGCAACCTTCGTGTTTCGCATTGAAGAAATGGTCTAATGCCATTCTCGCCGCAAGCACGTCCGTTGCAATGCCACTACAAATAGCCTCGTCTAACTTATCTTCCAACTCCCCCTCCTTTCTATTTTTCTCTAACGCTACTTCTTTGCTAAACTCTATCGACATTACCCTAATCTCTCTTTTGAGAGCCCCCACCATCTATTGTTGACGACTTCTCCTCTCATTACAAATATCCTTTCTTGAGGGTTATCGGGCGTTGGCTAAGACTTAAGACATATCGTAGAAACTATTGGATAGTCATAGTACAAGCAGAAAAATAAATCCTGAAGAAAAACTCAGGAAAGCAGACGATTGTTTTATGTCTAAATTTTTTTCTTTTAGTTTTATATGTCTCTGCGTGTCATTGGTAATCACTAAAGAATGCTCTCCGTATCTCAGTATGATAAATGTGTATATATTACATTGATGTGTATACCTACCAATGTGATATATATATATATATATATATATATATATATATATATATATATATATATATATATATATATATATATATATATATATGTATATATGTATATATATATATGAGATAAAACGGAAAAACACTTAAAGGGCAGGGAATAAGTAGAAAATATTTGTGTACACACACACACATACACATACACATGTGTGTGTGTATATATATATATATGTATATATATATATATGTATATATATAAATATATCTCTGTGTGTGTATGTATGTATGTATATATATATATATATATATATATATATATATATATATATGTGTGTGTGTGTGTGTGTGTGTATGTGTGTGTACCTATGTATGTGTGTGTGTGTGTATGTGATGTATATATATATATATATATATATATGTAGAGGGAGAGAGAAATGGGGAGCGTAAGAGAGTTACGTAATAAACTTGGCGACCTTAGATAGCCTTAGTTAGTTGCCATTTATAAAGCAAGTACAAATGAATACAAGTTTTATTATTTTTCTAAAGTTCACAATGGACTTTATAAAAAATAAAAAAACCAGGATAATCTGTTAACGAAACTATGCTGTAAAGTGTTTTTTTTTAATGTTTGGGTATGTCAAATGATTTATAATCTTGGGGTTTCTTTTAAAACTGCCCACACCAAATGATTTATTAAATTAAGATAAAGCAAATTTCTTCTCCTAGAAAAAAAAAACTGTTATAACATCCTCATCATTACTTCTGTAACCCCAACATGCCCATCGCCTACATCAGTTGACTCATCATTCTCCCACATCTCCACCACCACTAACACCAAGATGTTTATCATCACCATCGTTATCATGTTCACGAACAGCTCTATCGCCGACATCAACAGTGAAAAATAGTTATACCACGTTATTTTATTAGTAAGACGCAAAACGAAGACAAAAGAATCAGAAAAAGAAATAATACCTTTTAAAATAAGTGGAGAGAATGAACGAGAAGAAGGGGGTCAACTTATGAACGAATGACGAGTTGGAGGCAGACAGCCAGAAAGAAAGAGAGAAAGGGAGAGGGAGAGAGAGAGAAAGAGAGAGGGAGAGGGGGTAGAAGGAGGACCTTAATCGATTCCATTGGCGTTAGCAGTAACAGAAACCAGGAAATCCGATTCCAGACGTCTCGTCACCCACTCTGAGGTCATCAGATATTTTTGGCTGGTTTTAATGAGCAATTTAGTGGCTACGAAGTAATGTTTATATATATGATTGTAGGTATAAGCACACACTCCTATCTACATGTATAATTATATATATATATATATATATATATATATATATATATATATATATATATATATATATATATATATATGAATGTATGTATAGTATATTTGGCAATATACTGTATGTTTAATTAAAAACATTTTGAAGACCATACGCTATCGGTTTTAAAGTAGTGACTATGTCAGCCAAACAGCGTGAAACAGACTGTTAGCTTCTCTCCCTTCTTTAGCCGATGTTTCTGTTGTTGAGTAGAGTAAACATGGCATCATCGCAATAAATACCACCGCCTAATGCTGGGTTAACACTCTTCAGGATTTTGAGGATGTAAATGCCGACTAGGACTGTCATCTTGGCCGAGCCACTAGATCTCATCGTGATGTCAAAGTTGTCCGGCCATTCCTTTGTAGTCCAAAGATCACCGTTAAAACTAATTAGTGTTTTGTTGGTAGTGTGTATTACATTGAGTTCCTCCCGGGTTAAATCCTTGTTGCTACGAGCAAACATGAGTGTCTTGTTGAGGATCACTGGTGATATTGGCTGGGTAGTAACTACATATCTCTAACTGAATAAATTTAGTCTTATATTTGTTCTGGAGGCCGTTGAATCATTCTATTACGTCACATGTCCTGGACCATTGCAGCATTTGGATCTTTTTTCTAAGCCTTGGTATAATTCTGTCCAAGATGTCCGATTTTGATGGTACGATATGTTTGATTAGGAACTCAGTTTCAAATTTCGGTTTGTGATCCTTCAACACAATTCGAAGCTCTCTTAGTTAACATGGATCGGTTCTATCCTCAATATTAAGGTTAATCGCCATGCTATTTGTAAGTTTACTTCGTCTGGGTTAGCCTGCGAGGAACTCTTGTAATTTTCCGTAGTTCCTTTAGAATCAGTCTCTTATATGTCGTTGCGTCAATCTTGTAGAGGTTGCTTGTTTTATCTGCATGTACGAGAATAAATTCCGTTTGAATGTTTAAGCGTATTAATCCTATTTGATAGTTTCCTGAGATGTGGTTGTTTCTTAGATGGGTACCTATTAAAGTTTATGCCTGAGAATACGTTAGCCATTACCTTTTCAAATCCTTCCATAAGTTTGTCTGCGGTGGGCTCCTCCTAGAATTAATACCGAACCAGGGTTGAGAGAGTTTTCTTCCTTCCTAGGAGTTTGTCTATCGAAATGGAAGACTCTCCACCGCATTTTGCATATAAATGAGTTGGTAAACACTCTTGTATACTCGCTTTTGCTGGGTAAGAGCATGTCCTTTGGGGACTCGGAGATGGTGAATGATTGGATCTTATATTCAGCTGCTTAGTCTCAAAGTGTTCAACAGTGTTGGAGCTGTATGTGCTTAGTAAACATTTATTTATCCATGTGAGCTGGGTTAAAAACAGGAGAAACCAGGAAAAAGCTCTCTACATCCGTAGCGTGTAAT
>OZ024751.1:25327622-25335122 GCA_964016885.1 Eledone cirrhosa
TAATATATATATATATATAAACCAATACTGCCAATACTGGAATTGAACCATCAAGACCGTTGAGGTAAGTCATACATCAATTCATGTATTTTCTCTGACGAGGACGTACTGAAAAAACAGCACAGTACCTTCGAAATATATATAATAAAACATATATTTTGATTATATGAATGTCTTCATTTATTAATATTCTGAATAATATATATACTATTATCACCTAGTATTATTATCACCTAGAAACGATCGTAAAGCAGTGAAGTATATTCCAAATGACTTGAGTTTTTATTTCATTGTTTTAACTTATATCATGACTCTGTTTTCCTTTTGACGTTTTATTGTTTTCCGGGATTTATTTTAACCTACAATATTTTAAACATATGGATTACATTGAGTTCTTCATGCAGACTAGACCCCACAACTAACCGTGGATATTTCTGTATATATATATATATATATATATATATATACAGAGAGAGAGTGCTACAGTGTGTCTCAGATCGGGGAGACTCCTAATGCTGGGCCTACGCAACCCACATATATATACACACATATATACACAAACATACATACACATACACAAACATGTATATATTCGACAAAGACTTGGTTGTGTTGTTATTTCTAGCAGGTCGCCTTAAAACGTGCAAGTTGTTTCCATATGGTATCTAGAGATATCGTTAATAACTTTTAGTTTAAGTGTATTTTTTTAAATTTTTATTTCTTATCCTCCCTACTTTTATCAGAATCAGTTTGTTCCCTATTATTGCTTAAAGAATTTTGAGAAAATCTCAAGTTACGTCTTTGATTAGTTTATGTTAAAATAAAATAAAAATAAGGCCATGATTGGCAGTCGAGCATAAATTGGTATCACCATGTACCATCCATTAACTAATAGTTTGGGAGATCTGCATGTTCGTGAGCAGATAGAAGCACCCTATTATTCATTTCGAACTCCATCTAGACAAACACACGGGAGAGAAAATAGACTGGCTCAACACTTAACTGAAACATTATTTATCGACCTCGAAAGAAAGAAGAAATGTGAAGTTAATCGTAGTGCGATTTCATCATAGAGTGTGGAATAGTTATTTCATAGATTTAACCATTCTGCCAATCAACCGTTTTAAATAGAGTAGTATATAATTTTTTATTGTCTCGATTTTCCGTGCCTGCTTGTACAGTATGTGCAAGAAGGACTGATTTCCAAGCCAAGATTTGTAGGCCACCTTCTTTGATTGGATGGCGTCTTTAGCCTTATGATTGAACCAAGGGCTCCTCCGGCCACACCCAATCTTCGTTCTCACGCAGAATTTATTATTTGAAGCTGAAACTGCTGAGCTGACCAATCTCCACTCTATCTCAACGTCCTCAGTGTGTCCAGGGACTTTGCTGAATTTGGGTACAGTAGTATCTGCATGCCTGATCATGACCTCCTTATCTACCGATGCTTCCCACTTTATCCTGTAGGCTATCCTGGACTTGCCAGTTTCGTGAGCTTCTTTGACTTTAGGTAATCTCAAGGTGCAGATAACTAGATGGTGATCAGTTGACAGCTCAGACGTTCTCTTAACACAAACATCCAGCACAAAATTGAAGAGATCAGAGACAATAACAAAATTAAATATTGATCTCTGTAATGCGCCTAATTTAGCATTCGGTAATGAGAATTCTTCGGTTGGATATTCGTGCCAACCCTTACCTATGGTCATGAATCTTGATTAATGACCGAAAGGATACGATTGCGAATACAATCGACCGAGATCGGGTACCTCCGAAGGATCTTTAGAGTGACGTTACTCGATAAAGTGCGTAGTTTGGAGATCAGAGAGTCACTTAAGTTACAGCCGCTACTTCTCCACATCGAGAGATCATGGCTCCGATACTATGGGCATTTGGTTAAAATGTCTCAGGAAAGAATCGCTTGACAGATGTTACGGGCAAAATCAACCGGCAAGAGACCCAGGGGTGGACCTCGAGCAAGATGGTCAGATAACATACATGAGCTTGGTTGATCGCGCTTGAAGATCCAACTGGATCACTTGGAGACAGTTGCTTCTGACAGGACCCGCTGGAAGAAGTGTTTAAGGACTCATCGTCCAAAACCCTCTCAGGAATAAGAGTACAAAGAAGAAGAAGAGGAAGAATAAGAATAAGAGTACAAAGAAGAAGAAGAAGAAGAAGAAGAAGAAGATGATGCAAGTTTTTAATAGATTATGAGTGTTAAAAGTTTTAAATGAACGAACACACATACGTGTAGCTCTGTGTGTACGAGTACACACACATATGTACATGTTTGTATATGTATATATATATATATATATATATATATATATGTGTATATGTGTGTGTGTGTGTGTGTGTGTGTGTGTGTGTGTGTGTGTGTGTGTGTGTGCATACATATATATTTATGCATATATATATATATATATATATATATATATATATATATATATATATATATATAGTTAAAGAAAGAAGGGTAACATGGTTGACTGTGCAATAAGGGCTTTATTCAAAGTGCTGACAATTGTTTTGTTGATCTGGTGCGTCTATATATATATATATATATATATATATATATATATATATATATATATATATATATATATATATAGAGAGAGAGAGAGAGAGAGAGAGAGAGAGAGAGAGAGAGAGAGAGAGAGAGAGAGAGAGAGAGAAACATGTACATATGTGTATGTAAGTGTGTGTATTCGTACACATGGAGCTACACGTATGTGTGTTCATGTTCATGTGTAAGTCAGAGAATGGGTTTATACATGCGAGATAGAAAGAGGAAGATAAAAAGAAAGAGAAACACACGAACAAATAAATAATTAAATATACAACAAAAAAAAAATAAATAAATAAATAGATAGATAAAAACATCGAGAGAAGGGAAGGGGTGGAATTATTTGGTGGGATTTATTTGTTAATCCTTGGTGAATTTAAGGGATGGGGTGTTCCCTAGAGCAGTGTTAACATAGCGATAACAGGTCCAAACCATCTACCCCCCACCATCACCCTCTAGCAGCCAGGAAAATTGCATAGATAACATACAGCTAAGTGATTTCTGTTTGCCAAGAGGTTCCCATATTATTTTGTATAGACACCTATGTGCGTGTGTACGTATGTACACACACACATTTATTTATATATATATATATGTGTGTGTGTGTGTGTATGATGTATATATATTTTTCTAGGGCGGGTAAAATTCCCGAGATCCATGGACGAGTTCTCTCCAGCGGTCTCTGTCCCTCATTATCGCTGCCATGTCCTGCGTCTCCAACAGACGAGTGTCTGTCCTTAGGGTATCAACATACGTTAACCTCGGTCTTCCTCTTCCAATGTGTCCATGTAGGGGCTCCCACATATATATATATAAATAAAATAACAGGAGGCTGGACTGGTGTAAATCCTTGAAAGGTTTATTATACTATGATCATTTCAATGATCGGGTTCAGCATGAATCCGGTGACATCATCAGGTAATTCAAAATATAACGAAGGAATATAACAGATAAAAATCCATGGTGCTGAAAATCAGAGACAGGAGGGCGACCAACAATTTAGCAGCTTCTACTTCTGTAACATTGTACTTGTAATTCAAGAGTCCAGCCGTGTCACAATGTATCACACTTATTTTTTGGAATTGCATTAACATAATATATACCCGTGGAATAATCAGCCAGTTGCAGGCTAAATCATGAGTAAGATGTTCAGGTGTTCAAACAACAGAATGCGAATTGTTGAAGCAAATTTTCCTTTTACACCCACAGGGTAAGATATAGGGAAGATATAGGGTAAGATATAGGGTAAGATATAGGCTAAGATATAGGGTAAGATATAGGGAAGATATAGGGTAAGATATAGGGTAAGATATAGGGTAAGATATAGGGAAGATACAACAATAGAACACGTTCGTCTTATTACAGCATGTTAGAAACTAACATAACAAGAACAACAAGAACAACAGCAACAACTACAACCACGATGGCAACAATAACAACAAAAACAACAACAACGACGATGACCACAACAAAAACAACAACAAAACAACAACAACGAAAATGGCAACAACAGCAACATCAGCAACAGCAACGACAACAACAACAACAACAACAACAGCAACAACAGCAGCAACAACAGCAACGACAACACCACCAACAACAACAACACCAACAACAACAAAAGCAGCAACAACAGCAACGACGACAACAACAACAACAACAACAACCGTAACAACAACAACAACAACAACAACAAAAACAACAACAACTAGCAAATGAAGACTGGAACTGTAATAAACATAGCTCTGAATCATGTGGTCTGACCTAGGGTTAAACATCAAACAATAGTAGAGCTATGTACATGTATGTGCATACGTATGTATGTGTAGGTATGTGCATATGTACGCATACAACTGTATGTGTAGGTATGTGCATACATGTGTATATGTAGGTATGTGCATACATGTGTATATGTATGTAGGTGCATACATGTGTATATGTAGGTATGTGTATACATGTATATGTGTAGGTATGTGCATACATGTGTATGTGTAGGTATGTGCATACATGTATATGTGTAGGTATGTGCATACATATGTATGTGTAGGTATGTGCATACATGTGTATATGTAGGTATGCGCATACATGTGTATGTATAGGTATGTGCATACATGTGTATGTGTAGGTATGTGCATACATGTGTATATGTAGGTATGCGCATACATGTGTATATGTAGGTATGTGCATACATATGTATGTGTAGGTATGTGCATACATGTGTATATGTAGGTATGCGCATACATGTGTATGTGTAGGTATACGCATACATGTGTATATGTAGGTATGTACATACATGTATATATGTAGGTATGCGAATACAAGTGTATGTGTAGGTATGTGCATACATGTGTATGTGCATGTGAGGTTTATTTAGCTCCATGACAGGTGCATATTAATGGCAGATGCAAACATGTTATTACAGTCAGGTGCAACATAAGCTGTATTAAATCAATTGACATCGGTTAAAACCTTTGCTCCACAATTACACCTGAACGACCTACTTTACATCACGTGTGTACAATTACACGCACTTCCATATACACACATACATATGTATATATATATATATATATATATATATATATATATATATATATATATATATATATACAGACACACACACACACACACGCATATATATATATATATATATATATATATATATATATATATATATATATATATATATATATGTATATAGATATTTAATTTGTTGGATATGCAACAAATTTATTTATAACAGATTCGAAGCACTCTACAAGTTTTCTGGAGTAAAATATCAATGATATTAATAAATGGAAACTATATTTATAAAACCATATTTATTTTATTATATATATTTCAAGGGTACCAACATTTTAGTACGCTCTCCTCAGATAAAATACAAAATTTGTTTTATAAATGGTGACATACCCAAGAATGAGACCTTATCGGTTTAAACATTCGATTCGTTTGCAATTATGCAAACAAGCCTCATTTTTTGGTTGGCGTAAACAGAACTGCATATATTTTCACTAGCTCTGACAGTTGGCAGGTGAACAGTGAGCTGTACTGATGAAGGGTGATACCCAGAAACATTAGTGTCTGCAGTTCTGTTTACATGCCAACACAAGAGCAAGAATGAAGAGTTCATTCTACTAATATGGCTCTAAAAATGAGGCTTGTTTGGATAATTGCATAATTGCATAATTTGCATAATTGCATAATTGCAAACAAATCGAATGTTATTATTATTAATATTCGAAAAGTTACATTTATTATATATGATTGATATATATAATATATATATATATATATATATATATATATATATATATATATATATATATATATATATATATATATTGGTAGAACACTGGTGGGTTATATCTGCAGTAGCAGAGGACTCTGTTCATGGGATGAATTTGGTAGAAGTCGTTCCACAGCAGTTAATTCACCATTTCCGAGAACAATTTGTTTCGCCTCAGACGGATCATCAGCTCGGTTTAAGTGAGACAATAAGGAAAAGGAAAAGGTTTACACGAATAGACATGTGCACAAGTTCTTCTCAAAGGGGAGGCAACTCATGTTACATCTATGGAGTAAGTAACTGCGAAAGATCAGAATACAATAGATTATTCATGATATCAAGAGGTATTACGTCCAATAGTCAGTTTAAGGCTATATATATATATATATATATATATATATATATAATAAAGTATGTCCATAGAATCATTTGATAAAATATATACATTATTTCCTCTCCCAATCAGCATAATCAACCACACAAAAAAAACAATTAAACAAGGCTATAAGATTAAAAGGTACCTATGAAGAAACAATAGATAAATAAACGACAGCTATCTATCCGCGATCAACAGCTATAGAATATTTACCCGGCATTTCTATATATATATATATATATGTGTGTGTGTGTGTGTGTGTGTGTGTGTGTGTGTGTGTGTATACATGTATCCTTGTAAATTGCAATAAGAGCAAAGGAGATGCCCTAGAAGGAAATAAGTACAGAAGCATCATGTCATCAAGCTGATGGACCAGGTCATACAAGTTGCCAGCATGGTTATAGCACAACTAATTAGGGTAAGAATCAAGTTAGATGTGATGCAGCTTGGAATAATACCAGGGATGATCTCTTTCTGGCGAAACAACTACGGGAGAGGTACTTAGCTAAGAGCATGCCACTGTACCTAGAAATTTTATATCTGGAGAAGGCCTTTTACAGGGCCATTTGCTATATATTCTCTTAGGATGTTAGATCTAGACGAATGGCTTGTGAGGGCCGTGAAAGCAATGCATAGAGGAGCAACCAGTAGAGTACAATTGGCAATGAGTACACATATACAGCAACACATGCAACACTCATAACCTTTTCACACTCAACTTAATGGCCAGCGGTGTAGCAGTAGCAGCTGAATTAATAAGCAGCATACAAGTTATATATATATATATATATATATATATATATATATATATATATATATATATTTATATATATATATATGAGTGTGTGTGTGTGTATTTATATAAATATATCTATATATATATATATATATATATATATATATATATATATATATATATATATATATATATATATATATATATATATATATATATATATATATATATATATATTTATATATATATATTTATATATATATATATATTTATATATATATATGCAACAACTTTCTCCCCACCCTCCCTCTCACAAGCAAGCACGCAGATTCAGTCTCTGCCGCAAGTCTTCCTTCTCTCTCTTCCCCATCCACATCTCTCTCACTCTCTCTTCTTCTCTCTCATATAACTAGTTCCAATTTTCTCCCACACTAATGCTCTTTCTATATATATATGTATCTATCTATCTCTCACACACCAGCAGTTTGCTGGTGTACACCAACAGTCTCTCACAGTCACTACATGACTCT
>OZ024751.1:25340122-25355122 GCA_964016885.1 Eledone cirrhosa
TCGACACCACCACCACCACCACTGTAATATATCTAAGGTTACTCTGCCACACAGACTCTGATGGAATTGTTGCTGAAACATTTGATGGCAGGAATTTCACAACAACAACAATAAACACAACAATAACAACAACAACAACAACAATAAACACAACAATAACAACAACAACATAAGCAATAACAAAAACAGAAACATAAGCAATACCAACAACATAAGCAATAACAACATAAGCAATTACAACATAAACAACAACAATATACACAGCAACAACAACCTAAGCAATAACAACAACAACATAAGCAATAACAACATATTACACACGTTTGTGTCGTATTTAGAATGAAGTGAATAAACAACATCGATGACAGATGAACAGCGAGAAATATGTGGCTAATTTCCTCACCACTGCCACATGTTGGAAACGTTTAAAACATAGCATGTCTTACGCACGGATTGGCAGTATCGGTAGAGAGTCGGACACCATGCTTTGAAGCATAGAGTTACGTCCCTTTATGATCTGAGTTCAAATCCCGCCGAGGTTAACTTTGCCTTTCATCCTTACGGGGTCGATAAAATAAAGTACCAGTAATACACTGGGACAATTGCTGGCCTTGTGCCAAAACTAGAAACAATTATAAGCACACATATCCTATATGCTTTTATACACACACACACACACACTCACAAACACACAGACTCACATACACGCAGATATAATTATATATTTATATATATATATATATATATATATTTCAAGGGTACCAAAATTTTGGTTCGCTCTCATCAGATAAAATACAAAGTTTGTTTTATAAATAGTGACATGCCCAGGAATGAGACCTTAACGTTTCAAGTTAAGCTGTCGAGTGCTTCGAAACTGTTATAAATATATTTGTTAAATTACCAACAAATTAAATATCCTTTTGCTTATATATATATATATATATATATATATATATATATATATATATATATATATATATATATATATTATATATATATATTAATTCAAAATATTAATAAAATAGATATTCTTGTGATCAAGTATATTTTATTATACATATTTCAGAGGTACTGAGTTAACTTCAACAGTACGTCCTCATCAGATAAAATAAGATGATGCATGACATACCCTGACATAGTAGATGGTTAAGATTCAGTCATGGTAGTGAGTAATATATGACAAAACGCATTCTTTGATTTATTCATTGAACCTTGTTTAACTTTTAAATATATATATATATATATATATAGAGAGAGAGAGAGAGAGAGAAAGAGAGAGAGAGAGAGAGAGAGAGAGAGAGAGAGAGGTGGGGGAGAGAGGTAGAACACTGGAAGGTAATATCCGTAGTAGTAGAGAACTCAGTCCATGGGACGAGTTTGGTAGAAGTAGTAACACAACAGTTAGTTCACCATACCGAGAACAATTGTTCTCGGTATGGTGTACTAACGGTTGTGTTACTACTTCTATATAGCAGTAAATAAAGGATTATGAGTTCATGCAATTGACTTATGTTTCATCACTATATATATATATATATATATATATATATATATATATATATTTATATATATATATATATATATATATATATATATATTTATACATATGTATGCATATGTATGTATACACACACACACATATATATATATATATTCGTGATTGATGGTGATAACGTGGATGGTAGGAGAAGATGAATGATAAGATAATTATCAAATGTTTTCTCAGATTTTTATCATTATATCTATCTCAATCTCGATATATAAACCTCCAGGCATCTCTCAATGTAGAAAACAGGCAGTGAATACCAGACAGAAGCTAAAAGAATGAGAGTTTTGGCTTGTTTAGCATCTGTCGACCTGTTAAAAATAGGACCGTACTCCCCTCTATTAACACGCTGCACAAAAAAAAAAAATGAATGATATTCGAATATTCAGTGTTCTCCAACATAGGATCCCTTCAGAGTGCGTCAATCTCGACAACCTGGGAACCTCCATGACATCTAGCAATTTGCTAGAAAATGCTAGCTAATACTCCTCAAATACCACCCAGTGAAATTTCAGACATTAAGAAGTCTAAGGCATATTTAACAGTGTCGTTCTAGATAAGGAGGGAGAATAACCCTTTACGCCTGATACAAAAGTAGAGGCGAAGTCTTTTCGCACGGTTTATCTTGGGTGTTAGAAACATGGCGGAACACATAACCTTCAAGGTCCAGAGAGAAAGATAGGCTGAGAGAGAATGTGCCAAAAACAGAAAGAGAGAGAGAGAAGGGAGAGGAAGAACCAGCCCTAGTACATTGACCTCATTAAATTCGACACCCTAATGATCCTTTGAATCACTCCGAGTATGTAACGTTTCGGATATAATTCTGGTCACCAAGGGATGACCTGGATTAAACAACAATAGTAGGATCTACACCAGCAGATCTAACAGCAAAAACAACAAAAACTCTATCAACATAACACAATATTAAGCAATACCCAGATTTGATATGCGTTATTTATACAAGTGTACCAGATGTTATCTTTCGAATAATTTTTAGAATTTTATATATGTTGATTCTTCTTCATAAAGTAACAAGGACTTTTTGTTTCAGTAAAATTTGGGTTATATGTGTGTATATAAATTAGTGCAGATGTCTGCGTATATATATATATATATATATATATATATATATATATATATACACATATATTAATAAATGTGTGAGTGGGAGTATCTCACCGAGAAAACTTTAAAAAATAGATAAAAAACGGAGATTTCGGTCAAATTGTCTCGTGAGATTTTGGTATGCACCCAATTACACAGACAACTCTCAAGTCTACCTTGTCAGAAATTTAATGAACTGATAATTAGACCGTCGTAAACATGAAACATATATACGACGATATACTTCACAAATTACCTTATAAATAAACAAATAAATATACTAGATATCAGTTTTCAGCTAGTTATGCCTGTGACTGGGTGTAACCCAATTGTGTCCATCACACGCACTGATTCACTAAATCAACATGATAAAATATCTCACATTTTTGTTCCTGTTTTCACTTGCAAGACTACCCTGTAGTCAACCTGACTATTACCACCATAACCAACACGATATATTTTCCACTGAATCCAAGGAAAGCACCTGTAGCAGTCCTTTGGTCGATAAAATATAGTACCATACAATTACTGGGGTCAATATCCACTCGTTCAAATTTACCGGCATTGTGTCAATGTTGGCAGTAGTAATCGCAGTGATAGACACATTTTTCCAATGCAGGTGGGTTCTATAGAAGTGGTTGATAGCTTCCAGTACCTAGGTGATCAGATTAGCATGCGAGGGGCGGGGGTTCCGAGGCCATAGTATCTAGAATAAGGACGGCTTGGAAGAAGTTTAGGGAACTGTATAAGACAGTGAATCATGCCTGAACCAACTTTAAGCCGAGGTCGGCTCCAGCATTCTGTTTCACGCTGTTGGCGATCGTCAGAGCATCGTACTCCTCGCCTTTGCCGAAAATTATAGAGGCTGGATTCTTATAGAATTCCAGTAATAATCAGAATCGGACTCCAGAAATAGCCGTCGAAACGGCTTGAGCTCTGCCATCGGGGTTAAAGCTTTTCCTATTACCCACCCTACTACCTTAAGTATTGAGTACTCTGGTGCGTTATGGTCGATCTGGTTCCTTACCACACCTCCTTCGTTTTATATATATATATATATATATATATATATATATATATATATATATATATATATATATACATATACATATATATATGGGAGAACAAGTTATCGTTATAGGTAATCCAGTTAGAGGTTGTGAGTACTCTGCGTCGTGGATAGTTTTAACGTACGGCTTTGTTTGACTCAACAAGATGCTTCCATAGTTATACAGCGAGTTCGCCGTAATTTCTATGCATATATATATATATATATATATATATATATATATATATATAGAGAGAGAGAGAGAGAGAGAGAGAGAGATGTATATATTTACATATATATATATATATATATATATATATATATATATATATAATTGCCGGTAGCACTAAGACAGCGTTTAAGCATTATAGAGGTGTATACGAAAACATACATGAGCATATATAATACGTTTGTATACAATAAACATTTGGTTGGCTTTGCAGCGGAAGAAAAAGTCATTTGTCGTAAAAAAAAGAGTACATGTTTTTCTATTTTCCTCTGTGGATATATCACAGAGCTACCTGTACATTTTGAAAAATATGATACAGCGCTGTTTCAAGATTTGTCAATCTTTCATCAGTGACATTCACTCTAAACGTACAGGCATGGAATAGACTATAGTCTATCGGGAATTCTGCATAATAATCATTTGCATATCGCAATAGAAAGCATCTGCTGGAAATGATCGTTTTAGGTTGGATTATGATAATGACTAAAGATAATTGTTTCTACTTTTGGCACAAGGCCAGCAATTAACCAGTACATTACTGGTACTTTATTTTATCGACCCCGTAAAGATGAAAGGCAAAGTTAACCTCGGCAGGATTTGAACTCAGAATGACAAGGGCCGTAACTCTATGCGTCAAAGCATGGCGTCCGACCATCTACCGACACTGCCAATCCACAAGATAATAATTGTTTCTACTTTTTGGCACAAGGCCAGCAATTACGCCAGTGCATTACGGGTACTTTATTTTATCGACCCCCGTAAGGATGAAAGGCAAAGTTAACCTCGGCGGGATTTGAACTCAAGATAATAATGGTTTCCATGGTACAAAGCCAGCAATATTGGATTGGGGTAAAAATCGATTATATCCATCTCAATATTTGACTTAAACTTTGGAATCATGAAAGACAAACTTCATCTCAATAAGATTTGAAACCAGAAAGTAATGAGCGCTAACGACAAATGTACGACAATTTATCTGTTACATCCGCTGTATTACTACCGCAACACCACTACATTCAATGTAGAGCCAATCTTTCACTTTACGTGTAGCTGGTGAGACCGGGATTATTTGCCATTTTACAATTACTCTCACCCCATAACAAAAGGATGACGATAGTCGCCGATTTGAAACTGACGAATTATTATTCGATTTAAAACTGACGAATACCATTTACGTATCCGCCATGTTAGAGCGAAAACTAATTTTGTTTTTATTTTTTAAAACCTAAAAATTCTAACTTTTTTCTTTTTCAGTTATTTTGACGTGTCTGGCTGTCTCGGGTCTATCACAGAAGAAGCAACACCAACATTATTTGCAATATAGACTTCAACAATTGTCAAATAAATTAATGGTGATATCATTATTACCAACATCATCATCGCAGTCCTCGACCACCTCATTGGTCGTAGCAATAGTTCCAACAACTGCAATAATTGCAACAGGTGGAACAACAGCAGCAGTTTCCAGAACGGGAGACAAATTAACAACAACAAATACAGCGACACCAAACATAGAACCACGATTTATAATAACAAAAACAATAGATTCAAGAACGGAACCAAGATATACAACAAAAATAACAACAACAAATGTAGCAAGAAGATAAAACAGCATTTAAAACAGCATTTATCAGCAGCACTATCCTCTACCAATAATAAAATCAACTAACACATCAATTGTAATAACCCTGCACACCAACACTAGCAACAAGAATACCAACAAGAGCAACAGCGACAAGACGAAAATCAACAGTAACAGTAACACCAACATCAGCAACGACAACAACAACACTAACAAGAATTAATGATGTGTTACCGTTTCGGAGGTGTACATTTCTGGTTACTTCTGTTTGCTACGACTACCTACAGTTCGGTGAGTATCAATTCTTGAGTATTTCTCTTATCAGTGGTATAGTGGTTAGGTTGTTCGGCTCACGCTCCAAAAGTCTTGAGTTTCATTTCCTGAATGAGTGGCGTGTTATATCCTTGTGCATGGCACTTTATTTCCCGTTGCGTTGGAGTAACACCCATGACGTCGTTGGTTCGATTCCTGTGTTGAACAAAATACTTCATTTCACGTTTCTCCAGCATACTCAGTTGAAAAGGTCTACCAACCGTAGCTGGGGGTTAAACCCTGCGATGGACTGGTGTCTTGTCTAGCAGGAATAATTTTACTATCAGTCGCTTAACACTACTGAAATAGGATAAACACTGCTCTGATCAGCTCTCGGGACAGACTTTTGACTTTTTAGACCAGTCCAGTCCAGTTTAGCCAACAGGCAAAAATTTAGTTATACCTATAATCCAGTATTATCACTGTTACCTTGCAACATTTGTTCTAGTTGCTTACGTTCTGAGTTGAAATTCAACTGCAATCCACTGGAATGATGGACTTAATTCGTCGTTTATTTGACACGAACAGTAAACTAGTGGATAGTCTGTAGATTAGTCCATTCTACTAGGGTTTTCTCAACACGCTGACATGTTGGTGGTGGTGGTGATGGTATTGTTGGTGGTGGTGGTGGTATTGTTGGTGTTGGTGGTGTTGACTACATGCAAAGATAATTAAAAAAAACGCACCTTTTATATTTATAAAAAAAGGGGGGACTTTATAAGATGTAGAAAAAGTCGGTGTCTAACGAGTTTGCTTTCTTTTACTATAAACATCTGAGTTGTACGCTTATTCTATATATTTCTCTCGTATTTTTCTTATCCACAGATACTACCACAAATTACAACAATGAGAATACTATCAGAAATAGATTATCGGTTTGCTACTACACAAATCATTTTCGATGTTAAGAATACACAATCTAACACACAAGATTTTGACTTGGCAGTCCAATTACCAACCGGGTCGTTAGTGTCCAATGTTAGCTTGTAAGTGTTGCTTATATCTTTGCATGAATCAATTTCGATTACCCGCTTTTATGATTTAACACGATATTTAATTAATTTAAATAATTGCAACACAGTTAAGATTTGAATGTCTTTTCTATTTTCATACGCATATTTATATTATTCGAGTGGCATGGTGGCTATATTTTTTTATAAAGACTACAACTACAGAATAATTCCGTTATAACGAAATTCACAGGGTTTAAAAAAATTCGTTGTAATGAACAATTTTTTTTAATGAGATTGACCTAACACATTGAGCGTGTGGCCGGCAGCTTGAAAAACATAATGGTATTCGTTATAATGGTATTCGTTATAACGGAATGTTACCTGTATATATATATACATATGTATATATATATATATATATATACTGTATATATATATATGTATATATATATATAGATAGATAGATAGATAGATAGATGTGCGTATATACATATACACTCACATACATATATATAAAGATATGCTAATATATGCATGTGAGTTTGATAAATGCGTGAGGTGTAATTTCAAACATCTAAGTGAAAGATTAAACATTGGAAACGCCTGCAACAATTGTTAAAATGTTAGAATTATTTCCCCTTTCCCCGTGACATATACCTATACAAGTTATGTAGTTTTATTGGAGTTTGGGTGGAGTAGAGCAAAATGGGGTTGTTGTTTCCGAGGTTTCCTTATAAAGACAATGTTGACATTATAATGTATTGGATTTCATTATTAGTGGATTACAAATCGCTCGTTTGAGTGTCACCAGATGTCAGAGAAGATGGACTGCTAACCCTAAAGCCTAGATATATCTTTTTTTTCCCACAAAACTGGGCTAATATCGTTTGTGTATTTTATGCTGGCTGCCGAAATAGGTTTTCTGTAGAGGGCCTCATTTATTTGTATGCACACACACACACACATATATATAGACAGTCTATCGACTTTCATTACATCAGACCGAGAAAATTCGCGGTGACAGTAATTCGCGGAATTTCTCTTAGAGCCTAACTAGTACTTGTTCGCGGATACCACCGAATATTTGCGGAATCATTAATATCTTCCACGATATTTTATGGCTTTTTTCGAGGATATATGTTTTTTCATGCTTTTAAAAGCTAAATTATTAATAACAATACACCGTATTTTCCGGCCTATATCTTATGTTGTTTTCATATTTAACCCTTTAGTATTTACATTACTCTATATATACTATTATATTTTCATGGTAAATGCTTTACCTCACATAATATCGAATCTATGAGATATTGAAAGTATTTATTTTGAGAACAATACCTTAACATAAGTTTGAGTGACCAGTTACAGCCAGTTTCAACAGAAAAATGTAGAGAATTTTGGCCGGTTTTGGCTGGTTTGAAAATTAAAGAGTTAATAGACATTTTTATGGACCACGTCTAATATTTGCAGTTTTTCACTTTTCGCTGTTGCTCTAGGATCGTAACCCCAGAGAATACCGGGGGCCAAGTGTATATATATATATATATATGTGTGTGTGTGTGTGTGTGTGTGTGTGCGTGTTTACATGTTGTATTGTTATACACAGACACACACATACATACATATACATTCACGCATATGTATGGCTTTGACTGGAAACTATCATAAGTGTAAAAGCCATACCGGAAGTTCTATACGTATATAGAGAGGATGCATGAGTGGTTAAATGTTCTCTCCTTTGCCAATGTCATCCAGTATATAGTCATAGTATCTTGCTTTATATTATGTTGTCTGTGATCTTTCCTAGTCATATAATTGTACTTATATATACACTCATTCACATACGCACATACACACACACACACATACATACATACATACATACATACATACATACATACATACATACATACATACATACACACATACACACACATACATACATACGTACACACACACAAATATATATATACACGCACATATATATATCTGTAAATATAAATATATATATATACTAGGATGTTTTCAATATATATATATGTATATATATGTATATATATATAGGTAGGTATATATATTTATATATATATATATATATTATATATATATAGACCTATATATGTACACACCTATATATGTATATACCTATATATGTATACCTATATATGTATATACCTATATATGTATATACATATATATATATATATACCTATATATGTATATACCTATACATGTATATCCCTATATATGTATATACTTATATATGTATACCTATATATGTATACCTATATATGGATATACCTATATATGTATATACCTAATATATCATAATAATATTATTATTATGCCCATTCACGAGCAATGCATTAAATATTGCATTTCTTCAGAAATATTTGTCACATCTTGCAGTAAAAATATTTCTACTGCTATCCACTCTGAATAAAAGGCAAGTGGACTGTGGAGAGCGGTAGAAAAGATATAATTTGGAGGGACAGAAAGAGCGGGAAATAAATAATAAAAAATAGTAAAACAATAAAAAAAAATGTTTTAATTAAAACATAAAAAAATTAGCTATGAAAAACGTAATAAGATAGAATAAAGTCTGAAAAACGAAAAAGGGGTGAAAATACAGGTAAGTGTTGGTGATTATAAGTGACGTAATATTCATTTATCAAATAAGAGTAGTTAATACGGGATTAATTCAAAATAATTGTTTATGGCATGATATATATTTCTGTTAAATGGTTATTCATGTGACTGTCAGATGCAGTTATGCAATCATTGGGATATGCTGCTGGCCATGAATAACTATCCTGCAGTGAGGGCAGCACACTAACACTAACAATACATGGGCAGCAGCATATTCCAATGATGGCATAACTGAACCTATGATTGCGTATACATCTGACGAAGTCACATGCAAAACCATTCAACAGAAATATATATCATGCAATAAACTGTTATGGTGAATTAATCCCATCTTAATTACCATTATTTAATACATATAGTGAGGGCGGTGGATTGGCAGTATCGGTAGAGGGTCAGACACCATGCTTTCCAGCATAGTTACGTCCCTTTACAATCTGAGTTCAAATTCCGCCGAGGTTAACTTTGCCTTTCATCCTTACGGGGTCGATAAAATAAAGTACCAGTAATGCACTGGATAATTTGCTGGCCTTGTGCCTAAAGTAGAAACAATTATTTAATACATATAGTTCAAATCCCGCCGAGGTTAACTTTGCCTTTCATCCTTACGGAGTCGATAAAATAATGTACCAGTAATGTACTGGGTAATTGCTGGCCTTGTGCCAATAGTAGCAATATATATAAGCATGCATAAATGCAAGCGTAAATAAGTGTGTGTTTGTGTGTGTGTGTACATGCAATCGTGTTAATGTGTCTGTATGTGTACAAGCATGTAAAGATACAGGGAAAAATTTATATTAACAATTTTAATTGCGCTGTTTGTTTTAAAAGGATGTATTTCATTCATACATATTTATGTATATATGTATATATATATATATATATATATATATATGTGTGTGTGTTTGTGTGTGTGTGTGTGTGTGTGCGTGTGTGTGTGTGTGTATGCGTATGTTTACGTATTTATATATATATATATATATATATATATACATAGATACATACACACATATATATATATATATAATTATTTGTCATTTTTTAAATACACATTGTTGTTAAAGTAGAGAGAGACAATAAGTTAACCTTGTCAACTACATTGTCCTTATTTAGTATAATAGACACTATGATGTGACCTCAGCTAAATGTCAATGAAACGGTGCGAATTGAAAAGCGACAGCAACCCCGACTTTAACATACCAACACACAACGACATACACACGTACACATACATAAAGTATTTGAAATAATTTACACCACTTTTTCTCATGTCAAGATTTAGTACCACACTATCCCTCATCAACATATATATAAATATATATTAGTAAAAGGAAAAGAAAATGGTGACAAATTTTTCCCAGTGAAAAATAGTTTAATTAGGAATAAGTATAAATTAGTAATAAGTATTGGTTAGTATTCAGTTTTATTTTTAAGTTTTTCCCGGTTGCGCATTTCTATTGCTTTTCAAAAATAATTTTGAGATAGAGCGCTCGTGATGTTTGCTCTAATCTGATCAGTTTTGGAAATTCTTCCTGTTTTATGTGAAAAAAGTGGCTCCAGAGGTATTAAGATTTGGTTGGTTGTTGAATGTCACGTGAATGAGTAATATAAATTTCGCGCCAATTCGTGTTGCAAAAATTCTTGTAGTCAAAACAATTTTGATTGGTCGGTAGAGGTCACATGAATGTTAAAAATTGATTTTGCGCCAAATGTAGGTTTGTCGAAGAGTGTCCTTTTTCGCCTGATTGAGAAGTCAATGAAAGATAAGTTTATTAAGACAAATATGTGTGTGTGTGTGTGTGTGTGTGTGTGTGTGTGTGTGTGTGTGTGTGTGTAGCAAAGAGGTTCATTGTTGTCATAATGATCATTAGGGATGTGTGTGTGAATTGCAGTCATGTTGAAAGGTCAACAGTTCAGGTGTCTATTGAGACAAATATGTGTGTGTGTGTGTGTGTGTGTGTGTGTGTGTGTGTGTGTAGCAGAGTGGTTCGTGGTAGAGGAAATAAATTCGGTCAGTAGGAATGTGTGTGTACGTGTGTGGGGGATATTTTAACATGTTGAAAGATATTTTTCAGTTGGTGGTGCGAATACGGAGTTAATTATAAATAAAATAAAATAACAGGAGGCTGGACTGGTGTAAATCATTGAAAGGTTTATTATACTATGATCATTTCAATGACCGGGTTCCATATGAGTCCGGTGATATCATCAGGTATTCGAAATATAACAAAGGAATATGTAAAAAACCATGGGTCCGAAAAATCAGAGACAGAGACAGAGAGGACGACTGACCAACTAGCTGCTTCCACCTCGCCTTTGGGGGCGACTGGCCGAGGTGAAAGCAGCTAGTTGGTCAGTCGCCCTCTCTGTCTCTGTCTCTGATTTTTCGGACCCATGGTTTTACTCATTGTTATACTTTGGTGCGTGTGTTTCTTATTGGGAACATGACCCTCCCAAAGTATAACAATATATAATATTCATTATTCTTCTAACCAGTTTTGAATTGATTTTTTCTAACGTTGCTGTATTTATTTTATAGATTTGTGAATAACACTCTATATGATAGCAAAATACAACAAATATCTGAAGAGTACAAAAAATGGCTAAGTAAGACACATTCAAAATTGAGACCAGTAAAAGATAAAAGTCTGTAAGTGACAATTTATTATTTTATTCATATATTTCTTTTTATTGTTTTGTTTTGCTTGGTATTTGATATGAAATCGTGTGTTGAAACAAATATTGTTACATCTATATTTTTAACTATTGGTCAATCAATGTTAATCATTGATTGACAGCTAAACCAATTATAGACCTATAAAATATACCAAACTGAGTGTGATTTACTATATATTGTTGTCAATATTATAACAACATGACCCTCCCAAAATATAACAATATCTATATATTTCCAATTCTACAAATAGATATATTCTAATACATATGTTATTTTATATTATAATCTATTTTACTTTACGATTAATTACGTGTTAATTTATTTATATTCATGTATATATATATATATATAGAGAGAGAGAGAGAGATATTCATGTAAACATCATACCGCCATCATAGCTAGAATGCGGATTAAGTCCAGATTTGATTTCTGTTGCTCCAGTCCACGAGTAACAGGGAGTTAAAGCAGAGACTCTCAACGTGGGCTCTACCACCTCTGGATGGCGTTGAGAAGGTCCAGGGCCGCGCTAAAGTTGATACAATAGTATATTAAATATCAAATGATACATATTATATATATATATAGTATAATATAAAATATCTATTATATATTATTTACAAAGTGCATGTAGTCAGGTCTCTCTGGAAATAGGGGTTGGGTGCTGAGAGTATTACTTGGCCGTTAGGGAGCCTCTGAGTTCAAGATTAATGTTAAGTGACAATTAATGCTAATTAAACCAGGACGAGTTCCGGTTTAACTAGCTTCTGGGCTTGGGACAGACTTAAACTTTAAACCTTATAAATCCCACTCCTTTCTGTTCCGTTAACTTAACCTTGTTAAAAGGGATTACCGCAGATAGTAAAAGATCTAATTGACCTGTATTTGAGATCAAATATATACTGAAACTCACAGGTTATTCAGGAAACTCGGACGCAGAAAATAAGTGTAAAGACCCTTATAGACGGACAAAAGTTAGCAACGGTCGCTACGAGGAGCCGTTTGGCTTAATTATTAGAACAATGAACTGGTATCTGAAAGATATGAGGTTCGATTTCTCCCAGCGCCCGCTGGCTTATTTAAATCTATCTTTAAATGGATCTTTACCTAATTTACCTATTTATAACAATCAACTAAATTTACAGCAATTTTCTGTGTCTGAGTTTTCTATATTTACTGTGAATCTCATAATCTCACAGCTTTTCGAAAGTTCAAACTTTGCATACGACATATTTATATATTGAAATAATACGCCATTGGACCTACTAATTAATTCTATATAGCAACATGTATAGTGTTCGATCTCGTATAATGCCTCAGGTTATAACACACTAGAAAGCATATGATTGTCGAATATCTAAAGAGCAGCGATTTCAACCGAACGGGGTCTCACATATCTTTGATGTGATCCTAACTCCGCTTGATTTCTACTTTGTTTATATACTTGTAGCAATCTGGATTGAATTACGTTTAGTTTAGATGTTTGAGGATTACATATCTTAACTGAATCTTTAGAAATTAAATACTTGTTTCATCGCTAAATGATAGGCGGGTGGTATAGACACGACTCTGTAGACTATATAACATCCGTTTTCTTAAATTTCGAGGTCTTGTGCCAATGCTGGAAATCCTCTTCTCTTCCTTTTGTTTTTCTTGACACACTTATTCCTGGGAGAATTTGGGGTAAATAGTCCTGTTAGAAGCAACGGTCTACAATTGATCCGGCTAGATCTCAATCTGAGCTCTGGTCTCTCAATTCCGAGAAGTAGCGACTCTACCTGTAGCACCTACCTGCTCGGGTACTGTAAGTTTCCGGGGACGACAAAACAATTTACCAATCAGGTAGTCGATCATCTTCGACGAAACCCAACCCTAAACAAATTTGTAAACATATGCTTACGCTAGACATCAATATAACCATAGCAATGTTTTTGTCTCTTGTAGATATTTTGGATCAAATGTATTTTTCATGAGTGTGCCAATGGCTGGCAGGAGTAAAGGTCAATTTAAAGTGACCTACAGTTATCTCCTACATCGTCAGAATAACACATACCAATTACCTGTCTACATTCTCTTTCGGCAAGGGCAGTTTGTGCAAGATATACAGATCAAAATAAATGTGCGGGAACCGAGGAAAATTACAAATCTTTCTGTGAAACTTCTTAGAGAAGACAGCGTGCCAATCTTAATCCAGGAACAAAGTGAGAGACAGATTTTTTGTTTTATGTTGCTTTTAATTTCGTTAGTTTTCATCAAAATGCGAGTGCGTCTGTTGAACTTAGTTTCGGAAATATCATCGACCTTCTTTAGGTTAAGAGTTAAAGTTGAATGCGTAATATAGCTAGAGTAAAAGATGCTCGTCAAACATTACATGAAATATCTTGAACAATTTTTAAATATGTCAAATAGATATTTAATTCAATAGCTACTATGTTTATTTCACTCTAATATTTGGGCATTTATGTTGGTCTTGGGGTTAATAAAAAAAGACCTATCATCGCTTGGTCTAAAAACCATAGAGTTATGAGGCTGTTTGCTTGCAAACGAATCGAATATTATTATTATTCGATATAGGGCGGTGGATTGGCAGTTTCAGTAGAGCGTCGGTACCATGATTTGCAGCGTAGAGTTATGGCCCGTTACAGTCTGAGTTCAAATCCTGCTGAAGTTAACTTTGTCTTTCATCCTTAAGGGGTCGGTGAAATAAAGTACCAGTAATGCGCTGGTGTAATTGCTGACCTTGTGCTAAAAGTAGAAAAAATTATTAGTATTCGATATAAAACGCACGAATGCATTTACGTATCCGCAGTTACAGCGAAACTAAATTTGCTTTTAAACAAAGAATTATCTTCATTCTGGTTCTTTACGTTCTGAGCTAAATTCTCACCGATGTCTAATCCAACCGC
>OZ024751.1:25357622-25380122 GCA_964016885.1 Eledone cirrhosa
GTGGTGGTGTTTGTTGTGTTGACGGTTGTGTTGTGGTAGTTGTTGTTGTTGTTGGTGGTGGTGATGGTGGTGGTGGTGTTTGTTGTGTTGACAGTTGTGTTGTGGTAGTTATTGTTGTTGTTGTTGTTGGTGGTGGTGGTGGTGGTGGCTGTGGTAACAGTTGTGTTGTTGTTAGTGTTCGTGTTGGTAGTGGTGGTGGTGTTGCTAGTGTTGTTGTTTGTGGTGGTGTTGGTAGTGCTGTTGTTTGTGGTGGTGTTGGTAGTGTTGTTGTTTGTGGTGGTGTTGGTAGTGCTGTTGTTTGTGGTGGTGTTGGTAGTGTCGTTGTTTGTGGTGGTGTCGGTAAAGGTGTTGTTGACTATAGTCTAGTTATGTTTTAATGTCTTCGGCCAGGGCTAAATTATGAATATAGAACAACGACATCTTCAGTTATGGAAAATGTATTTTGTTTATAATATTCCTGTCTTTGAGAAGAAATATATATTTTATTTCATCTCATATCTCTTCTCTCTATTAACCTGTTTTTACTTTTGTTTTTCAAGTGAGTGATTTCAATTTGGCCATTGAAGAGAGTTTATCTCAGCTGAAGAAATCTGCTATAAGTAAGAACAGACCGAGGGTGGTATATTTCTTCACCGACGGTTGGCATTCATCTAATAACATTAACCGACACGAAATAAGCAAATATTTCCGTAAAAATAACAAAAACTGCAAAGCAATATTCTTCACGGTCGCTTTACATTCAAAGGCTGATTATATCTTAATGAAAACTTTATCGAATTTGAGTGGAGGCAAAATGTTGAGAATCAACGAAAATCAAAATTTATCTGATTCTATGATCAATTTCTTTCGCGAAATGAACACACCGTTGTTAACGAACATATCAGTGGTGGGTGTTAACCAAAATACTTATAACTATCCTGGCATAAAAGACTATTACCAAGGGACTGAAAAAATATTATATTTTAACAAAAGCAATATAAATATCACTGATGGCGGACATTTTGCTGTTTCTGCTTTCGGCGCAGGTGGCAAATTAATGTTCCCGAATACTATCAATAATGCTCATTCCAAAAAATACAAGAAAAAGTTTTTGGCAAAATATTTGGATTTTCTCTTCATAAGAATGGTAATTGATAGAAAGTTGAAGAAACGCAGGAAAGAAGCGATCAGCAGATCAGAGAGGGTACGGTATTAAAAAACTTAATTTTCAAATTATACAGGTTATTCTTGCTACCGAGCGAAAAAAAAAAAAAAAAAAAAAAAAAGCATGGCGTATGAATTAACATAATGAAATAGCTGTGAATAAATAGGGGCAAAGCATACTTTAAATTTTCTGTCTCCAACGAGTTTTGTCTCCGACGACCTTTATAACCTTCTAATGTATTTTTTTGGCTTTACGATATCCGAAATCAGTGGCTAGTCACTTTCCTGTAATGGTACCACAGCGTTCCCACATAGAGACAGACATGACTCCATCTTCCAGCGGCAAATATCCAGTTTTATACTTCGATGAGTTATAGCCCCGATTTTGTCACACATATCATATAATGATAATTTTTGCGTCCATTACAACAACATACTTTGAAATGTCAATCTCCCACGTATCCATTAGACTTTCTATTGTATTAATATTAAAGTATAAGTTAAGTTAAGCCTTTAGATATGTATTTCTATGTGGATCGTGAGAACTGTAAATAACCTCTGATGACATTACATCAAGAACCGAAGCTCAGTGGGAGATGTACGATTTACTGAGGCGGCGAAATTGCAGAGTCGTTAGAACGTCGGATAGAATGCTTTATATTCATTACGGCTTTCTGCTCTCTGAGTTCAAATCCCGTCGAGGTCAACTTTACCTTTCATTCTTTTGAGTTAGAAAAAAAAATCGTACCAGTCTAGTACTAGGGTCGATTTTTTCTCGGGACTAAATATGCTGTACTCATGCCTGGAGAGGGATGGGCTCCGCCAGGCTTCAAATGCCTAGAAACGCTATATGTCAATACGGTGCATCTACGAATTTATCAGGAATTACGGGACCATACCATACGTAAATAAAACATGTTCTGGTATAGATAGCAATTTAAAATATATAGAGCATGTATCTATCATTTACCAGCAACTGCATTATCGACTACCACTCTGCGAACCCCATGTTACAGGTGGATACCAAATAAAAACCTAAATACATGTAAACGAAACTTCATCGTTTTTCTTAATGTACATCGAGCGCTCATTCTGGTGCCATCCCCTTCTGTGACGAATGACCGAGGCATTTGCACCTAGAAACTTTCCCTCCGATGCACAAGTCCGGGTAAAGTTGTTTCTGGAAGACTAGCAGTCGCCCATGTATACCAGTGTCCCCTCTCCACTGATGATGTCCAAGGGAAAGGCTATGGCCGATATAGATTGGCACCACTGGCGTCTCAACCTATTTTTATAGCTGAGTAAACTGGAGCAACGTGAAATAAAGTGATTTGCTTAAAGACACAACGTATCACCCGTTCCAAAAATCGAACTCACAACTTCCCAATTGCACGCCCAATGCTCTACAATTAACCCATGGGACTCAGGCACGTGATATATAAAAGTAATTATGTTTATTTCCATTCATTAAATTTTGTTTACTATGATAATATAATAGTTTGGAGGATTGGCAGTATCGGTAGAGCGTCAGACACCATGCTTTGCAGCACAGAGTTACGGCCCTTTACGGTCTGAGGTTAACTTTGCCTTTCATCCTTACGGGGTCGATAAAATAAAGTACCATTAATATACTGGGTAATTGCTGGCCTTGTGCCAAATGTAGAAACAAATATAATAGTTTGGAAGACGGTATGGATTGAACCTGTTTCTATTGTTTGATATTTTATATTTCAGAGTGGTTTCTTAACCCCATGGACATATCTGAGTGCTCTACCCAAGACGTACAATCTTATTCAGGATTCTGGTAAATAAAACTGGCAGTGTATATGTATATGTATGCATGCCTGTATGCACGTATGTATTAATAAATGTAGGTTTGTTTGTTTGTATGTATGTATGCGTGTATGCACGTATGTATGTATATATGTAGGTTTGTATGTATGTATGTATGTATGTATGTATGTATGTATGTGTGTGTGTATGGATGGACTTATGTGTGTATGTATGGATGTATGTATGTATGACGTACGTTTATATATATATATATGTAGATAAATCTACCAAACTATACGGTGAAGACAGCATATATATGTGTAGGTATGTATATTCCCTCTGATAGTTTGTAAAAATTTTACATAGATCTATATGATATACATACCAACACACACATATATATCCTAGAAACGATCGTAAAATGATGAATTTTTTAATATAAGGAACTGTTTCTTTGTTTTTATTCATTATTTTTTTTATTAATTTATATATATATATGTGTGTGTGTGTGTTTGTGAATGTATGTTTGCGTGTATGCACGTATGTATGTATATATGTAGGTTTGTTTGTCTGTATGTATGTGTGTATGTATATATGACGTAAATATGTATGACTTATGTGTGTATGTGTGTATGTAGGAATGTATGACGTATGTTTGTATATATATGTGTGTGTGTGTGTGTGTGTGTGTGTTTGTGTATGTATGTTTGCGTGTATGCACGTATGTATGTATATATGTAGGTTTGTTTGTCTGTATGTATGTGTGTATGTATATATGACGTATATATGTATGACTTATGTGTGTATGTGTGTATGTAGGAATGTATGACGTATGTTTGTATATATATATGTGTGTGTGTGTGTATGTGCTTGTGTGTGTCTGAGATGTCTCTTTTCTGATTTCAGAACAAGACCTTTTGGACGAAGGAGTTGCAATAGTTGGCCGCGGCTTTACTGGATCAGGTAACGAAATGGACACATACGTGTCAATATATACACATACTTAACACACACACACACACAATTACACACATATACATGCACACATTGTTGACTTAAGAGATAAAATAGTACTCAATACTGAAATAGAGTTTAAATGTTCATTTATTTTGGCTAAGTAGTTTATTGTAAGAGAGTGTTTTGAGTTTCTAACTCAATATACGCCTTTGATATATATATATATATATATATATGTATATATATATATGTATATATATATATATATATATATATGTATATATATGTATATATATATATATATATGTATATATATGTATATATATATATATATGTATATATATGTATATATATGTATATATATATATATATATGCAATATATTAATAAATGGAAACTATATTTATAAAACCATATTTATTTTATTATACATATTTCAAGGGCAACCAAGGCAAATTATGGTGCGCTTTCATCAGATAAAATACAGATTTGTTTTATAAATAAATATACCCGGAAAAAAGACAACCTTAACGGTTGGAGCTTCCTGGATAGGTTGTCTTTTTTCCGGGTATGTCAATATTTATTTATAAAACAAATCTGTATTTTATCTGATGAAAGCGCACCATAATTTGCCTTGGTTGCCCTTGAAATATGTATAATAAAATAAATATGGTTTTATAAATATAGTTTCCATTATTTAATATATTGTGTATTTACTTCACTAAGTGTTGAGTGCTTTATATCAGTTATAAAAATGTTTAAGCTTGTTGAATCCCAACAAATTAAATATAACCTCTGCATATATATATATATATATATATATATATATATATATATATATATATATATATATATCACCGATATTCAGAGTTGACACTGCACTCAGTAGTCCCGTGGGAGCGCCTACACGGACACACTAGAAAAGGGAGAGCAAGGATGACGGAGAATCCCTTTAGCATTTAATGGTGTTTTTTTTTGTGTTTTTTTTACTATTTTATATATATATCAACTCGTGTGTCACTTCTCTACATTCTCTCTCTCTCTCTCTATATATATATATATATATATATATATATATATATATATATATATATATATATATATATATATATATATATATATATATATATATAGAGAGAGAGAGAGAGAGAGAGAGAGAGAGAGAGAGAGAGATATAATCACGCTTTCACGCCTAATTTCCATGCTTGCGTATGTTACAATTATGAAATTAGTCATTTTCTTCTGTTCTATAATTAAGAATCAATTCTTACATATCTATTCTTATTCCACCCCCACCCCCCCCGCTCAACATCACTACCACCACCACCGCTAATGACAACCGTACTTTAGGTGTTGGAGATCCCCACTTTACAATCGGCATCCCTGGATTAAAACGACCAGTTTGCTTTGATCTAAACGGACATGCTGACGACGTTATAAATTTGATGGCAGACGATACTGAGAGTAAGTAAAAATAGATGTTTTCTTCATTTCCTTTTAACCAGTAACAATAAATACCCGGAACAACTATATCTTTCGGGGAAAATCCCTCATTCTCTTAAACCCTTTCATTGCTACATTCTCAAATAGTTATGAAAATAGAGAAGAATTACGAGCTATATAATTGTCTTTCTCATTGTTAAGCCGGTGTTTGGAGTATATCTTAAAACATATTTTTTACATAAAATTACGCTAGAAGATTATTAGATTAAAACTTCCTTTTATCGTAGAACTATGGGTGGTTTAAATTCAAAACGGTTAAAACCGGAAAATATAGGAGTCAGCAGCGTAGCAGTTTTGCTAGATTGAAACCAACGTATTTATTTATTTATTCAATTGAAATGTCCGTATAATGCTAGTAAACCATGGCAGACTAAGGGAATTGTCGAGTACTCCTTGCAGTTGGTAACCAAAACGCGTTCGTGAGACAAGTAATAAAAAATTACAAAAATAACAAAAATATACTTTTTAAATATTGAAGGCCAATGGGAAGCAGATTATACATAAGTAAACGAAAAAGAAAATAAGAAACAAGGAAAGTTTCTGTTGTTGAATGTTTTCGTAGCTTCCATGTACTCAAAGATTTTGTTTATATTTGGTAGACCTGTTATAATATATTGAACTTCCAATCTCGGTAGTCTTTTAAAAATGTGTTTCAACATGGCCTCTCTCTCTCTCAGACTGATAGTTTCTCCATTGGAACAAATAGTGTTGATATGTGGAAAACACATACGCCACAGAAGTAGATTTTATGTAGTATCTTTACGTTGGCAATGTAGCAACCATGTGGCCCAAACCATTCCCATAGGAAAGATACTTGAATAATCTTTCATACTGCGAAATGTAGGAGCTTAACGTTCTACAATATATAGTTTCTATATAGTTGTTTGATGTGTGAAATGCAGCGGCCACGGTGAGCTTCTGTTTATTTATTTATTTGTTTCTTTAAGTAATTTCATCGTCTTTGTAAAGCTGATGAGCCATGACAGACTTTGAGGGAGAATGTGACAGAGACAGAGAAAGCGAGAGAGAGAAAAATCTGTTAAATGTTTCTTTTAAATCTTTTTGAAAGTTCTATCAACTGGAATACCTTATTCATAGTAAATTCTTGAAAATGTATTGTTCCTACAAACTGGTAATCTATGCTGTTGTTTTAACAGCTCAAAACAGCAGCGGAATTTAGTCCTTCATCACCAGAAAACAAAGTATACATAACAAGACCGATGTAGCATGTACAGTAATTCTTCCTGTTGCAGAAACACATTCACTAACCCCCACCATCAATAAAACAAGTTCTGCTATATTCCTTCGATCTTCATAGTGTGCGTATATTCTTTATTTTTGTTGTTATCTTCCATTGTTTCAGATATTTTTGTCAATGCGAAAATCATCAAAGCCAGTAACAATTCGAGGAAAACGTATTTAGGTGAAATATGGCTTGTGAGAGCAAATCGAATGTGGATAATTACCCCAAATGGAGTAGAACAAACGACGTCTGAAAGTGTAGAATGGAAAAATATAGTCAAGATGAACAAATCTAATGGAAGCCAACCAATCAACGATATCGATGACATTCACCAGAGTAATACCAGATCGATTAACGATATAAGTTTCCGATATTCCGGTTTTAGAACTTTAACGGTGACAGCTGAGAGCAAAATTGGGAAAATTGAGTTTTTATTACGTCGTAGTAAAACTAAACACCAAGCAAAGAAAATTGGATATTTGAATTTTTTCTTGACCAATTCTAGTGGTCTTAGCCGTTCGACAAACGGACTGATAGGTAAGTATATATATATATATATAAGTTATTCCGGGTTCAATCGGGGGTAACCACAGTAAGTAAGGTACTCAATACATAGCAGAGTATAAATGTTTTAATAATCTTTTCTATATTAATATATATATATATATATATATATATATATATATATATATATATATATATCATATATATTATATATATATATATATATGTATGTATGTAAGTATGTATGTATAGTCCCGTAACTCGTGATAGAGTCGAAGGCGTTCCTTAGGCATTTTAAGCCTGGCGGGGCCCATCCCTCTCCAGGCCTGACTACAGTAGCTTGTTTTCTACAGAAAAATAGAAAGTGAGAGGAAGTGAGAAAGAGATATAGAGGAAGAATCGAACCCAGTACTTGACTGTTACTTTTTTTATCAACCTTGAATACCCGTGAATTTCGTTATAACAGAATTTCACTATTTCCTGTTGCTCCAGACTACACGACTAGAAATATTGAGCTGTACTTCTAAATCAAACTGTTAGACTTGTTATGCCTAGTGTTATATGGAATCTCCCTGAGAAGCTCGTTAAGGATTCATGTGGCAAGGGAATACTCAACCATATTCACGATAATTCACCCAGCTAGCTGTTTCATTGCTTAAAGAACTGGAACACTCATCGTAAGAAGGGACAGAGATCCTAATGTTTGTGTTTATTTTTCATTGTTACTTTCTTTGATTAATTATTAACTGTATTTCTCTCTAATATTCAACAGGTCAGTTTATTAATTGGAAGGCCAATATTACGAAACTTCACATGCAGCCCTCAGGAAAGATCGAATCATGGATCGAGTTAGAAAACGAAGGAAGAAATCGAACCTTTAAAGCTGTATTGACACAGAAGCGCCGGTCTATGTTCTTACACCAACAATGTTGGACAGTTTGGCAAGAAGGGAAAGGTTTCATTCAAGGAAAATATGAAGATTATTTAACAAGGGGACTAAATGCTGCTTCATTGTCACCACCACAGCGTTGATTGGTTAAAGTGAAAGTGAAACAAAAATACAAACAATACATATAATGAAACAAAAGAAAACAACGACAAAGCAATTGCTATATACACTCACATAAATGTCGAATGTTTTAAACTATTTACTGGGTCGATAAATAAAGTACCAGTAATGCACTGGGGTCGATTTAATCGATTTTACCTATTAGATTGGCAGTATCGGTAGAGCGTCAGAAACCATGCTTTGCAGCATAGAGCTACGGCCCTTTACGTTCTGAGTTCAAATCCCGCCAAGGTTAGCTTTACCTTCCATTCTTGCGGGATCGATACAATAAAGTACCAATAACGCGCTGGGACCGATTTAATCGACTTTCCACAAATCACTGGCCTTGTGCCTATACTAGAAATCATTATTGTTATTATTATTATTTCTACTATTGGCACAAGGCCAGCAAATACCCAGTTCATTACTGGTACATTATTTTATCGACCCCGTAAGGATGAAAGGCAAAGTTAACCTCAGCGGGATTTAATTATTAAATACGTTAAAGTACCAGTAACGTACGGAGATAATTGCTGGCCTTGTGCCAAAAGTAGAAACAATTATTATTAAATTCATGGGGTCGACTTTTACATGGATCTCCCTTTCAAAGGTGTTGAGTTTCCACGTCAAGAGCTGAAAATAAATGGATTCTAAACGAATAAAAAAATACAAAAGTCGTAAATTACAGTAATACTACCGATATATCTACTCACAAAAACACATTTCCACAAATAGTACCATGCAGTTCTTATAAATATATATATCGTGCATATCAGAAAATAATAGCTTAGAATAGTTAATTTCCTTATTGTAACTATCTTTTTTTTTTTTCAGGACAATAACTTCATTCATAAACGTTTGTCTATTGTCCGGGCAGAACTAGCGTCGAATTTTATTTCATATATATATAGGAAAATGTAGATTTTTAGCTATGAACCTTGTCTCAAATTTCTCGTGAGATGGACTTCTTTCACGGGTATATGAGGTACACTGCATGCATGCATCATCCTGTAACACCTGAGGGAGTCGTAGGGGTGACGTATTAAACAACAGCGTTTCTAAGGAATTTTTAAAACCTGGCAGAGACCATCTCCTCTTCAGGTCTAAATACAGCAGACCCAGAGTGGGTGAGAGAGTGAGAAACAAATATAAAGGAAGAATTAACATCAGTACTAGAATGGTACATTTTTTTTATCGACCTCGAATGAATGAAAAGCAAAGCTGACCTCGGCGGGATTTGAACTCAGAAAAGAGAGAGCCAGAACGAATACCGCAAAACATATTATCCCACGTTCTACCGACCCTGCTAATTTGCCGCCTTACACGATACATTATCAAATACTATATTATGTAAAACGCAAGTGGGTACAGTTTCAGAAGTGACAGAGCATCTAAATTGCATGGTGTAAGTTGGCTAGTTGAATTTATGATTTGAAATTATATATATATATATATATATATATATATATATATATATATATATATATATATATATATATGTGTGTGTGTGTGTGTATGTGTGTGTGTGTGTGTGTGTGTGTGTGTGTATACTTGCATTTATGTATCAGCTGTGCTACGGCGAGAGATAAAATTTTAATTTCATTTTTAATATTCGGCAAGGCCAGCCGTAACTCGCTCGGTTTGCAAATCGAACTACTCAGCCGATGTGTACTAAAGAAAATACTATATATTTCCAACGTTCAATAGACTGGCAGAGGAGGTATACAGTTTTGATGAAGGGTAATGACCCAGAAACATGTTGATTATTCCTCAATGCCAGAGTTGAACAAACAGATGACGATTTGTCATCGGCACGGCACAGCTTTAATCGGGCCGTTTGTTTAAACGGATCGAATATTATTATTAATAATCCCGCCGAAGTTAACTTTGCCTTTCATCCTTACGGAGTCGATAAAATAAAGTACCAGTAATGTACTGGGAAATTGCTGGCCTTGTGCCTAAAGTAGAAACAATTATTAATATTCGATGTAACCTATATGTACATATGTAAGTATGCATACATACACACATATATTCATATACACACACACTCTCACACACTGTCTCTCTCACACACACACACACGCATATATATATATATATATATATATATATATATATATATATATATATATGTATATATGTATATATACATAGGTATGTACGTATAGGGGATATCAAATATTAATAATTGTTTCTACTTTTGGCACAAAGCCAGCAATTACCCAATACATTACTGGTACTTTATTTTATCGACCCCGTAAGGATGAAAGGTAAAGTTAACCTCGGTGGGATATCAAATATTAATAATAATATTCGATACATTTGTAAACAAACGGCCCGTTTAGAGCTGAGCCGTGCCGATGACAAATTCTCATCCGTTTGTTCAACACTGGCATTGAGTAATAATCAACATGTTTCGTTTATATACTAATTAAAGTTAACTTTAATTAGTATATAAACGAATTAATTTTAATATAAATTGACATATTAGGCTATAATACATGTATTTTTTTTTGTTTTAAGCAATTAGGCTACAGCAAATACATCTTTTCTTTTGAACTGTTTATTAATCCCATACAATGGTAACCTAGCCTGTTATAAATTAGCAAAGCAAATTGTTAAATATTCTGCCCCACTCTCATAATACCTACTAAATTATATTGTTGACATAAGCTACGACAAGTTGTCAACAAAATTAATAATTTATAATTTTTTTTAAATTATATTATTAATTTACTAATTTGCATCTTCGAATATATATATATATATATGTTTAGTATAGTCTCTAATTTAATCTAACTTAAGTTATAAATAAATAGATTAACAGTCAATATTTGTTTTTGTTTTGATTTTTTTTTTTTTTTTTTTTTTACCAATCCAATGTCATCATATTTTCGCCAATTTGAAAACATCAATACCAGCTGTAATATTTCCCCACTCAAATAATACCTTCTGTGTTAAGGCATTCCTATCTCATGTTTGATGTCTACGGATCTGGACAGTTTGTCTTACTGCCTCCATATCAAATGTTTTATACATCTCCAGTGGATTTTGTCGGAAGAAAACATGTTTTGGCTGATGTTATACATAAACCATGCATCTTCGAAATACATATAATAAAATAAATTTGAATGGTCTAAAGTAACTGTCTTTCGTTTATTATTATAAAAGGTAGATAAAATAAAGTACCAGTAATGCACTGGGTTAATTGCTGGCCTTGTGCCAAAGGTAGAAACAATTATCATTATAATAAAAATCCGGTTAAACACTTACCGTTGAGTGTTGAAATCTGTTATATATATGTCAGCTGATTCTAATCAACTAACTCTTTTTCATTGAACACACACACACACATATATATATATATATATATATATAGAGAGAGAGAGAGAGAGGTAGAACACTGGAAGGTAATGTCCGTAGTGGAAGAGCACTCAGTCCATGGGACGAGTTAGGTAGAAGTGGTAACACAACTGTTAGTTCACCATACCGAGAACAATTGTTTCACCTTGGCGGATCCTCAGCTCGTACTGGTCATGGTTATACGGAACAGCTGTTATACGCTGTTCCATATAACCATGACCAGTACGCTGAAGATCCGCCACGGTGAAACAATTGTTCTCGGTATGGTGAACTAACAGTTGTGTTACCACTTCTACCTAACTCGTCCCATGGACTGAGTGCTCTTCCACTACGGACATTACCTTCCAGTGTTCTCTCTCTCTCTCTCTCTATATATATATATATATATATATATATATATAAACATTGCGTGTGACGTTCTGTAAGTTATAGGAAGGTAAATCTGCAAGATGTAGAAGGCTCAAGTGCAGCAAATAACTGCAATTACAGACAGTTACCATAAAATAACTTATAAAGATCAGATAACGACTCCTAGAGACGGAAGATGATGCCAACGTGTTTGTGTTGTGGAATGCGGTATGTAGCAATATCCGTAAGTGTGAAAAAGTAAAAATGAAAACAGTGTTCAATCGGGAAGAGATGAGAAATATTATATTATTTATTTTCGTACACAGACATATAATTCCATTTGTTGTTATAATACGTTTTCCATAAACAAGCGTTTTTAACACGCATTACATTCAACCTTATCTTATAAACTCATATTATGTTCCCTATTACATTCTGGAGATGTGCTCAATATTGAGCGTTGAAACCTTAGGAAGCATTTTTGTTCCCTGTATGAATATATATATATATATATATATATATATATATATATATATATATATATATATAAAGAAGAATTAGGTTATACTTAAAACATCTTTATTCTACATATGTTTCAATATAGAGCGGTGTACCCTACCACGATACATACAACATATTTGTTCATGGCTCTACATAACCCCAGGAGTCTAGATATTGTTTGAAGTGTCAACTGTATGAGATACATGAGATAAATCTATACAACGGATGAAGCTCAAACAATACCAATTAAGAATACATAGTAAATTACAAACGTCAGCAAAGGCAAAGGCACTATTTTAAAAGTGATCCAGTGAAATCCCTTGAAATTGGTGCCCCCAGCACGGCCTCAATCCAACAACTAAAAGCAAAAACAAAAATTAAAGAATAGTTTATAGCTTTACAATGTCATAGAATTTGTTTAGTGAAGTAGCGCCATCTGTTGAAATTTTTGTTGTCTTTATTTTTCGTGTGCCTCTAGAAGAAACATCTGCTTTCAACACATAAACTTGTCATGTTGAATTCTGTGAGTTAATATGGCTTCTACATAAGGAGAAGGAGAAGATCGTTTCATTGATTCACTGATTGGGTTTTTTCTTTCTTGTTTTCATTGTCTTTCTTTACGAGCTTCAGTAAAAATCAAGATGTGGCAATATCCTGGATTTATCAATAGGACATATGTATGTGTTTATATATATATATATGTGTCTGTGTGTGTGTGTGTGTGTGTGGAGGGGGGAGGGGGGAGATAAAATCCCGATTTTGAGTACTTCCACGGTTAGTGGTCTCCCCGGTCTCAGCTCTGCAGACTCTCTCTCACTACGCACGCACACACACACACATAAACACACACACACACACATGCACACACATCGGTCTATGCCTCCAAAATATACTAACGGACGAGATCCCTATCATGGGCGGAGGCTTGCACAGGGACGACGCCCTTCTCTTGGCACGCGGACTCAATAATAGCCAAATAGATAGATTACATAAGTGACTTAGATATATCTTTAAGACCCAGAGCTTAGCGGTAGAAATAGAACACAACAGTAGGACAGTAAACTTCTTAGACGTCACGTTAGACTTAGACACAGGTCCCTACTGCCCATACCATAAACCCAACGAAAACTTAAAGTATGACACCAGCCACTCCAACCACCCTAGGAGCATAATTAACTCGATAGTTTCAATACGCCATACACCACCACCCACTACAATCTATGACCCGCACCACCAACTAATCCCCCCCCCCACACACACACACACTTACACTACAAGCAAAAACATCCCTCTGGATTAACCCACCAATCAAAACAAATCTCACTGACCAGCATAGGAACATCAGACTTTCTTGTACGCCATATATAATCTTTTTTTCATTACCACTAAAAGGGGTCTGACGAGCCGTAGATTATAGAGTCGGGCTAGATCGATACAGATCAAACTTTGAGCTGATCGGTGACGAAACGCGCCTCACCAACCAATAAACGTAATGAATTAGTAACCACTCGTCCTTGTTTTATACTACACTCTGTCTAGCTCTACACCTCGACACTAAAGTGAACCTAAACATCGAGTACTCACCCGGATGAACCTACATTAATTCCTCGTTACACTCCCTGGATATATATATATATATTGTTATACTTGGGGAGGGTCATATTTGTGTAATATTGCCAGAATTAATAACAGAACACACTCACTGTTATTAATGTTATTAATTCTGGCAATATTACACAAATATGACCCTCCCCAAGTATAACAATATTTGTTTCGACACACGATTTCATATAAAAAACTTCGCAAAACTAATTCATCGCCGTTATATATATATATATATATATATATATATATATATATATATATATATATATATATATATATATATATATATAGTTAAAAGAATAGAGGTGTAACACACAAGTTATTATATATTGGTAAACGGAATAGAAAATGCTGACAAATTGTTCACAGTTGAAAAATGGTTTAATTAGGAATAAAAGAGTATTAGTGATTGTATGGGTTAGTATTCAGTTGTGGTTTTAAGTTTTTAAAAACTTAAAACCACAACTGAATACTAACCCATACAATCACTAATACTCTTTTATTCCTAATTAAACCATTTTTCAACTGTGAACAATTTGTCAGCATTTTCTATTCCGTTTACCAATATATATATGTATATATATAATATAGTAGTGTGAGAAACAACATTGACATAAAAATCTCGCAAATGTTCACCTATTTCGTTATACTAGCTTTTCCTACAGGCGCGAGTTACCCCACCCTTAACTATGAACGAAACGACGTGATTTCTCTAATCTAGGCTATGAGTGATATTACACGATCGAATTTTGGGGAATGACAGTTGCACGAGATTCCAAGCAGTGGGATCACACCTAGGACCTAATGTTTGCCAAGCGAACCTCTTAACCATTCTGCCATGCTCTATCTACAATAATTTATAAATATCCCTTAAAATGTTTAATTTATCGAACACTCTTCGGTATATTGTTTTGAGAATACATTCATTTAATATTTTTGAGAGATAATAAGGATTTCTAATTTAAGTTCAAAATCAGCAAATTGTGGGAAGAGAGAAAGTTGATTTAATCAACCCCAGTAAGTGACTGGTACTTTCTTTTATCGATCCAGGACGGATGAAATGCAAGGAGAGACCTCGGCGGGATTTGAATGTAGAAGACGCTCTAGCGATACTGCCAATCCACAGTCTTTTTTAAAAATAATAATGGCTTCTGGTTTAGACACAAGGCCAACAATATGGGGGTAAGGAGAAAGTCGATTATTGATACTTTAATTTATCGACCACGTAAACGGCTTCAGCTCTGCTGTCGGGGTCTAGAACATTTTCCTATTACCCATTCTACTACCCTAAGTATTGAGTACTCTGGCGCGTTATGGTCCACCTGGTTCCTTACTACACTTCCCTAGTTATATATATTTATATATATATTGTTAGATTCATATATTGATACAAATAGAGAGATACAGACAGCTAGATAGATAGTCAGATAGGTAGATAGTTAGAGAGAGAGAGAGAGAGAGATTTATAATTACAATCTAAAGATTTGTTTTAAAGAATCTTAACCAAAGGTCGATTCATATGAAGCTGAATTAGTCTAAATTGTTCCTTCCGTTGTTGGTATAGTAGTTATGAATGGAGGCCTTGCATTTCGGCTGGTCACAGGGTCAAAGTTTATAACCATAGTTCCGATTTAGTCTTTGCTGAACAATAAATACAATTTACCATCTCCCCACTATGAAACACACACACACACACACACGCGCGCACACACACATATATATTTACATGTTTATATATATAAATACCTCTCCAGTAAAGATGGGTTTTCTTTATTTACTATCTCATTTCTTTGTGGCAGAAGTAGGCGGTGGTTGTTTGCTAAGAATTGCCCACTATGTCACCAACAGCATCGGATTACCGTTTCAAATTCATTCTTTACTCGTCTTGGATTTTAAACTTGGTTTATGGTCAAGATTCTACCTTAAACAACTTTGATACTTTAACAGGAAGGTATGTCGAATAAGGATTTCCATTTCTTTTTTTTTTTTTATTATTATTTAAGCTTCTTTGTCACTTTTATTTTATTTTATTTTTGGGCTTCTACAGAATATAATCACTCCTCCATGATAAATCCATGTAAATACAACAATTATATAATCCAAACTAATTTATTGCAATTTTCGGATTAGCTTTTAGAGGCAGGGTTTATGGTTATGAGTTTGGGTTAATTCAATCAATTTCCTATAAGTGATTCCAGCGGTATCAACAGAAAACAGAAACACTAAGTTTATTTTTTTTTTCTACGGAAGGTTTAGAAAATCTTTTGATGTAAATATCTGAATATAATGAATGCTCAGAAAAAAGTATTTATCGTGGGGCGGGGCGCAGATGGCACTATACTGCAAAGGCACTTATTGTGTTATTTGTAAGTTGTTGATTTTTATCGCAAGGTCAGCCATGATGCGAGCCGACATATAGTAAACAAATATATTCCATTCCTCCATTGATATCACGCTTAAAAATTAATTTAAAAACATTTTCTGACAAAGTTCACCTCGGTCGTTGTGTCCAACGTATTCTTTCGTCTAAGGAAGAAGGATGTGTTTTCAGGAAATTTTCACTCGTATTTCTAGCAAGTTGAGAAGATCCCTCCACCTCTTATGCCGGCTTGCAGTTCATAAAGGGGGAAATAGTGACGTCGGGATAAATCGTTAGGGCGTCGGACAAATTGATAAAGTGAAATTTATATGGAAGTCTATTCCATGATGCACACGTACACACACACTAATACACATGCCAAACCTGCCAACCTCTAAAAACCCAAACGGAGAGTACAATGAAGAAAGGTGCCCCAAAACGAAGAAATGAGGCAAAATGGGGAGATTTTTACATAATGAAAGCTATACTTTTTTTCACAAGAGACGACATCTCTGAAAGTGGGTGGGAGATTTCACCGTCCGACGGAGAGATGACAGGTCTGCATATATATATATATATATACATACATACATAATTACATTAAATACGCACGCACATATACCTATAAAGACTTCTAAATTCAATGATATCATATATTCCCCGAAACTGTACTATCTTAGACACCCGAGAACTTCCGACAATTCAATTCTAAAGCTAGGACGGTTAAAGTTCAATTCGGTAATGTCCCACATCTTTACACATGTCATTTCATTTGTTTTCATTCTTTATTTATGTTCTATGCCGATCGTTATAAACACTTGTTTATTCTATAAGAAAACCTTAATATAAACTTAAAAGCAGGTGTAAGCCAAGCACAAGGCCTCTAGCTGAAGGAGTTCCGTATTAACGACTCGTTTCATCTTTTTCGATTCCATTACTTTACCTGATTAATGCCTTTCTAGACACACAATACCCCGATAGGATTTGAAATAAAATATCTGACATTGGCCAACAGTGAAAATAGAGAAACTTGTGTTATTCTTGTTGTTGTCCTTATTGTAGGTGGTGAATAGGCAGAGTCGATAAATCGTTGGATAGAATGCTTTGTGGCGTTTGTTTCAGTCCTCTGTGATACGAGTTCAAATCCCGCCGAGGTTAACTTTGCCTTTCATCAATTCGAGGTCGATAAATAAAAGTATCAGTCTAATACTGGCGTTGATTCTTCCATGTGTCTCTCTCACCTCCTTCCTCTCTCACTTTCTATCCTTCTCTGGAAGAAATCTGCTGTATTCAGATATGGAGCGGAGATGAGCTCCGCCAGGTTTAAGTAGAAGAAAAACATGTTCTAGAAACGCAGCGCCCTTACGACTCCCGCAGGGGTCACGGGAAAACGATAACGATCCCTATTATCAGTTATTTGAGGAGGAGTGGTTAGTGTGATGTTTCCAGACCCTATTTCTATGCTGGAAAGAGAGAGCTCACCGAGGTCTCATAATGACATAGCCCTAATAGCAATCGCCGAATTTTATTTTGTTCAACCATATGTTACATGAGCATAGCTGGTCTCACTTGGGGATCCAGCCGGATCAGTTTGAGACGGTTGCGCTTTTGAGAGAACCCCCTGGAAGGAATGTGTGAGGATTCTATCCCATGGCCCTCAGAGGAACAAGTGTGCGAAGAAGCGATGTCGTTGTGGAATGAAATGGTAAGAAAGTGTATGCGTGTATATGAGCGAGAAAGGTATATATTGTTTACGTCAGTTTATGTATTGTAGATGGAGTACTCAATACATATATATATAGTGCTTCTCTTCCCCTTGGTTTATCTACTGTATGTGATGTAGAATACAATAATTTATACATAGTGCTGTTGTTTGTGTTGACTTATTTATTGTAGGTTATGGTTATATAATAGTGACATGGCTTGTCCTACCAATGTAAGCAGTTCCAGTTTTCTTGCAAGGCATCCAGGGTATATAAATTCTACAGAACATCGTCCGAACGCGACCATCAATGGTTTGTTGTTTTATATATATATATATATAATTGTTTCTACTTTTGGCACAAGGCCAGCAATTACCCAGTGTATTACTGGTACTTTATTTTATCGACCCCGTAAGGATGAAAGGCAAAGTTAACCTCGGCGGGATTTGAACTCAGAATGGCAAGGGCCGTAACTCTATGCGTCAAAGCATGACGTCCGAGCCTCTACCGATACTGCCAATCCACCATATAATAGGAACCAGTAAGACCCCGACGGCTGAGCTCAAGCCGTTTCGACGGCTAATTCAGTCCAGAATTAGCCGTCGAAACGGCTTGAGCTCAGCCGTCGGGGTCTTACTGGTTCCTATTACCCACTCTACTACCCCAAGTATTGAGTAATTTGGTGCGTTATGGTCCACCTGGTTCCTTACCACATTTCCTTCGTTATATATATATATGTATGTGTGTGTATGTGTGTGTGTGTGTGTGTGTGTGTGTGTGTGTTATAAACCAGACTACGACGCCAGCCGGGTTTGAGTCTACACCTTTTCTTGACTTATTCTGCATCTCCTCCCTATGTATTACTCCAATGATTTGTGGTCCCCCGATCTCCCCACCACAGACTATATATATATATAATCTGTTCGTTTTTCTCTCTCTCTCTCTCTCTCTCTCTCTCTCTCTCTCTCTCTCTCTCTCTCTCTCTCTCTCTCTCTCTCTCTCTCTCTCTCTCTCTCTCTCTCTCTCTCTCTCTCTCTCTCTCTCACAGGCCCTTCTCATCGACAAAACCTTTAGATCGTTGAACAAAATGATTTGTGGTTTTTGTTTCGCCCCTTTACGTACCTTCAAATCTTGTCGGTATCAACTTTGCCTTTCATCCTTCTGGGGGTTGATCGAAATATGTATTGGTATTGATATAATCGATTTCCCCTCCAAACAACTTGCTGGCCCTGTTCCTAAATTAGAAACAATTATTATTATTAAAATAACTCATTGTTATTGTTATATTATTGTTTATTTCCCCGTTCTTTTAATCGATAAACCACTCTTGTTGTTGTTTTTCTCTTTGTAATGTCTGAGTTCAAATGACGCCCAGGTTAGCTTTGCCTTTCATCCTTATGGGGTCGATAAAATAAAGTACCAGTAATATACTGGTAAATTGCTGGCCTTGTGCCAAAAGTAGAAACAATTATTATTATTAATATTAGAGGGCGGTGGATTGGTAGAACCGGTAGAGCGTCGGACAACATGTTTAACAGCATAGTTATGGCCCTTTACGTTCTGAGTTCAAATCTTACCGAGACTAGCTATGCCTTTCATGCTTACGGGGTCGATAAATAAAAGCACTAGTGATGTACTGGCTTCGATTTAATCGACTTTCTCCCCCTCCCTAAATTGCTGGCGTCGTGCCTATACTAGAAACCATTATTGTTATATTGTGATTCTCAGATGCCAGTATATGGGTGAAGTTGCCTCAGAAGGATGTGTTATTCTACAGCAATGTACCTTCCACGTTCCATATTAATTTCCTGTGCAATCCTTCAGTGAAATCACCAATTGAAAAATGTCCAGTTGGCAATTGTCTAGTGTTGACTACAACACAGCTTGATGATGAGAAGCGTTCGTCATACGTAAGTATTTTATGAACAACTCATATTTATTCAGACCATCTCTCAAACTTAAACCCTTTCACTTGTACACACGCATGCCGGCTAATTTACACGCACGCGCCTTCATCATAATGCTCATACGCGCTGTCACACTCATGCTCTCACACGCGTCTTCACATGCACACTCACGTGCACATAAACACATGCATGCCCACATACATACACACATTGTCCCACTAACTCAAACATCCCACATTCTATTCCACCATCACACATTCTCCCCGAGAAACATTCACACGCACACATGTTTCCTTCAATATAAACATCATTATATATGTATTTCCTACTAAAAATTGTTTAGCATTTAATAAATATTTAAAAAAGGTTTTTACCAACCTTTTAAAGATATTTATGGACATTGTTTATTTAACATTTTATAAATACTTACTGATGTTCTTTACAAACATTGTTTCTTATCATACAAGATTGGTTTTTAGCGTTATATAAATGTTTATAGAGTAGTGATTATTATATATATATAAATATATTATATTAACGCACGCACGCACGCACGCGCACACGTTGTGATGAAGAGACGGATCTACAGGTTTTACGAAGGTCTGATGCTACATGAGTATAGATTTGGACACTGACGAAGTGACTCACTCAGATGATATATATATGTTAGTGTGTGTATGTGTATACATATGTATGTATATATGTGTGTGTATATATATATATATATATATAAATGTGTGTGTTTACTCTGTGATATATATATATATATATATATATATATATATATATAGGGAAAAGTATGACCCCGACGGCAGAGCTCAAGCCTTTTCTACGGCTATTTCTGGACTAAATTAGACTTCTAATTTAGTCCAGAAATAGCCGTCGAAACGGCTTGAGCTCTGCCGTCGGGGTCATACTTTTTCCTATAACCCACTTTACTACCCTAAGTATTGAGTACTCTGGTGCGTTATGGTCCATCTGTTTCCTTACCACAACTCCTTCGTTATATATATATATATATATATATATATATATACATATACACATACATACACACACACTGTTTTGTCTGTGATTCTTTCATTATTTTCCTGCTATTTATTTTCTAGAATATAATTAACATTACATCTGCTGATTCTTGCAATTATTCGAAGTGGCTGTCGCTTGGAATCGTCCCGAAGCTATGTTTAAGTCTTCCACCACGAGACACAAATTCACACTCTAGCGGAACTCTGTTGATTTTTATCATAACAGTGTAAGAATATTTATGAATTTAATCCAGAAATATTTTTTCCATCTCTTTGTCATTGTTATAATTACTATTGAATCAGTTCAGCAGTTCGCCTGGTAGTAAGGTTGTTGGACTTAAGATCCTAATGTCATTGGTTCGATTCCTGGACTGTGTTGCATGTTGTGTTCCTAACCAAAAACACTTCATTTCTCGTTGCTCTAGTTAACTCAGCTGAAAATAAGTACCAGCAATAGCTGGGGTTTTAACCCTGCGATGTATTGGCGTTCTGTCGAGAGGGAAGACTTGTGCCACGAAACTGAGATCAGCATCTGCCTAACAAGCCTCCTGGCTTGAGACAGTCTTCAACCCTGTGATGGAGGGTGTCCTGTCCAGGGGGCAGTTATGTATTCTCCGTCGCTTCATACCATGCACCGTGATAAACACCGACTCAACGCACTGCTCGTACGAGGGTATGACTGCAGTTCATCTAACTGTGCTTGAGCAATACCCATGGTTTTCAGTACAGAGCTGGCTGTCAGGGAACTATTCTCCCTAGCCTAGGTTCTAACTACATACCTGCCATCTTGCTGACTATTTACGTTAGACCTGATCAAGTATTCATGAGATCAAACAAGTTTATTCACTACCGCTCCATTTTCTTGTGTATCTCTTTCGGGTTTTGTTATTGTTGTTGTTGCTTTTAATACGCTCGGACTGGATTTAACGTATAATCAGTTCCTATTTCTAGCAACTTGGGTGACGTCCTCGAAGCTTTCCAGGTTGAAAATGAGATTGCGTAGATATATAATTGCTTATAGTTTAGGTACAAGGCAAGACATTTTGGTGGTGGGAAACGTCGATGAAATCGACCCCAGTTCGATACTGGTACTTTATTTTATCGACCCCAGTTCGATACACCTACTTTATTTTATTGACCCCGAAATGATGAAAGGCAAAACTAACATCGGCGTCATTTCAACTCTGAAGGGAAACGGCCGTAAATTTGGTCACAACGCATTTTGTCCGACGCTCTACCGACACTGCCAAAAAACCTCCATAGATTAAGTACATATATAATTGTTTCTACTTTTGGCACAAGCGAGCAATTATCCCAGTGTATTACTGGTACTTTATTTTATCGACCCCGTAAGGATGAAAGGCAAAGTTAACCTCGGCGGGATTTGAACTATGTACGCCTGAATTTGTTCTGTTTGCTTTATCTACTTTCTTCCTTCTTTTTATTCCAGACTTATAACAATTGTATTACTTTATTTCCTCTGTGGTACGTGTTGTAATTATATATCTGGTTT
>OZ024751.1:25382622-25392622 GCA_964016885.1 Eledone cirrhosa
TATATATATATGTGTATAAATACTGATATATATGTATATATATATATGTGTATAAATACTGATATATATGTATATATATATATGTGTGTATAAATACTGATATATATGTATATATATGTGTATAAATACTGATATATATGTATATATATGTGTATAAATACTGATATATATGTATATATATGTGTATAAATACTGATATATATGTATATATATATATGTGTATAAATACTGATATATATGTATATATATATATGTGTATAAATACTGATATATATGTATATATATATATGTGTATAAATACTGATATATATGTATATATATATATGTATAAATACTAATATATATATATATATATATATGTATAAATACTAATATATATATATATATATATATATATGTATAAATACTAATATATATATATATACATATATGTATAAATACTAATATATATATATATACATATATGTATAAATACTAATATATATATATATATATATATATATATATATATACATGTATAAATACTAATATATATATATATATATATATATATATATACATGTATAAATACTAATATATATATATATATATACATATATGTATAAATACTAATATATATATATATATATATGTATAAATACTAATATATATATATATATATATATGTATAAATACTAATATATATATATATATATATGTATAAATACTAATATATATATATATATATATGTATAAATACTAATATATATATATATATATATGTATAAATACTAATATATATATATATATATATATGTATAAATACTAATATATATATATATATATATATATATGTATAAATACTAATATATATATATATATATATATATATATATGTATAAATACTAATATATATATATATATATATATATATATATGTATAAATACTAATATATATATATATATATATATATATATATATATATGTATAAATACTAATATATATATATATATATATATATATATATATATATATGTATAAATACTAATATATTATATATATATATATATATATATATATATATGTATAAATACTGATATATATATGTGTAAATACTGATATATATATATATGTATATATATGGGCAATGTTGATGACATGGCCCTTTTCTGGTTAGATGGAGTATCAGGGAAGATATTCCTACCCTGAAGGTATGACGGAATACTTCCAACAGCGTGGAATCCACTATAGGTAGCTAGGACTGGGGGTGGCAATGTTAAACCGCCAAAGGATTCCGTCCTCGAAGCAAGTGTAATTTTACCACTGAAAGATGTTTATAAAAGTACAACGTAGCTGAAGTTGAATTAATTAATGTAATGTTTGTCAAAATATTTAATAAAAAAATACTAATATGGTGAGATGAAAATATGAATTCAATGCATTAATATTTTTTTTTTTATGACTAGGATTTTTTTTCAAAACGCTGATGCGTATGTGTTTGTGTGTATATATGCTTATGTATACATTTATATCTATGAGAATATATATATACTAAGTCGAAACAAATGCGTCGCTATCTGGTAGATCGACATACTGTAAATAGCAATCAAGTCTTTCTTCAATCATGCTCTACTTTAAAATAATAAAGGGAGCAATTTAAAAAGTAGAATTAGAAGCAATACGAATATTAATCTATTTGGATGATCACGGGTGTAATAAATTTGAGAAAATGTCCACTGGATGAGGGCTAGCCTCGTGGGTAAACATCAACCACGAAAAGTGTTGGTCAACATCTTGGTGGCCTCAATCGTTGCAACATACGAGGTGGTTAACTAAGTAAATATGTATTTGTGGCTGTCTGCTTCATTAACGCTGGCTAAGAATGTAAATAACAACCATGAAAACATGCTACTACCCACCCCACCCCATCGCCGGTGGCCTCAATCCTTCAAACATACGAAGTACTTAACTTCATCAAAAGCGTATTTACGGATGTCAATTAATTTCTCCTGTTGAGAGTAGATTTTCAAATAAATCTCGACTTGGTAACATCCTGCTTAATGAGCCATTCTTATTTGGTTTGTTTGTTTTATATATTATATTTACTGTGTTATAAGAAAGGTGGGTATTAGATGGAAAGCCTTACAGCATTTCTTCCAGCTCTCTGCTGTTACAAATTTCAAATTCCACCGAGGTCAATTTTACCTTCCATCCTTTTGAAGTTGATAAAACAATAACAGTCCTATACTGTGGACGGTTCGTCCTTTGTATCTCTTTCTCCCTTCCCATCTTCTCTCTCTCTCTGCCCATCTTCTCTCAGCCAACCTTCTCTCCCTCTCTCTCTCCTTGTAAGAAACAAGGTATAAACTATGCTTTACGACAGGATTAATATCCTAAAGCGAAGACGGGTCTATACATACATACATATGTTGCTTAAATAAAATCTTTAGTGAAGACGCGTGTCTTGATGATTGGAAGGTAAAGTCGTGAGATCGATTCCCAGCGGTGTGTTCTGTCCTTTAGTCAAACAATTTATTCCACGTTGATCCAGTCTACATGGCTGGAAGAAATGAGTTGCAACAGTAAGGCAAAAGATGAGCCCAAGTCACTAAGTCGTTAATATACGTAGTCGAAACAGACGCTAGTTCAACACATAAACGCAAACCTGACTGTATTTTATTTTTCACCTGTGAACGAACATATGGCAGGGTGGAAACGACGTATGTATATATGTGTATATATATATATATATATATATATATAATGTATGTATGTAGGTGTGTGTGTGTGTGTGTTTTTTTTTAAAGGCTAAATAGTGAGACATGGAACAATGGAGTTTTGCCTGTTTCTCAGTGTCATCAGACAAGAAATAAGATTCAATAGCAGAGATTTGTATCGTCTGCTCTTGAATTATAGTTCTTCCTTGATGACCCTATGAGTAACAGGCGAAACTCCAGACTAACGGGACTCCGTATTTAGCCTTAATAAAATGAATATTTAAACTCTATTTCAATATTACGTACTCCTTTCTCTCACCCGTCAACTAGACACGCGTATGTGTGTGTATATATATATATATATATTTATATATATGGCTTAGTGGTTAGAGCAGTAGGCTTGCAATCGAAAGGTTGTGAGTTCAATTCTCGAACCGGGTGATGTCTTGTTTCCTTGAGCAAGACACTTTATTTCACGTTGCTCCAGTTTACTCAGCTGAAAATGAGTACCAGCAATAGTTGGAGGTTTAACCCTGCTATGGACTGGCGTCCTGTCCAGGGGGATGTCTTGTACTCTCGGTCGCTTCACGCCATGAAACCGGGATAACACCGGCCAATTGAGCCTTCTGGCTTAAGACAGACTGTAGATCTATATATGCGTGTGTGTTATCCCCTTGATGATTCTGTGAGTGATACTCAACAGCCATAATATAGAACACGCATGCTCATACATACACGCAAACACTCAGGTACACACACATATATATATAGATGTGTGTGTGTGTGTGTATAAAAAATCGGAGATGCACATGACAAATTCAACGGACAGTCTATTCTAAGTTAACCTCTGGAAATCACAATACTAAATCTCACGCGATGTTCATACTTATTGATTGATTATTCAGTTTAATGAATATATATATATAGATATATGTATATTTAGTTATTTGACTATGGCAAAACCGGCCATTAATCGCTCGTATTCATAAAAACTGACTGGCCTATCTGTTGATATGCAAATCTGGCTGATCAGTGGGTCTGCTATTATGTAGATCTGACTGATCAGGCCGATCATTCACTGTATATTCCATAAAATATATATTTTCTCTAGGTCTGACAGTAGTCGGGTGGTAAACAGTATACGGTACTGAGGAAGGGTAAACACCCAGAGACATTAGTGCCTGCCGTTCTGTTTATATGCCAACAAATGAGCAAGAATGGCAAGGTTGTTCTACTCACATGGCCTAAGAGGCTATTTGCACACGAATCGAATATTATTATTAATATTCGAAAAACTCAGAGCTAAGTTTAAAATGTAAGTTTGAATAAATAATAGATAAATGTTACCAATATTTCTCTAGTCCCGACTGTCGACATCATGCTCCTACTTTGTGGAAATGTCTAATCGTTGCATTATCCAAGAGGCTTCAATCTTATCAAGAGTTTCCCTCGGTTAGGGCTGAAATTTCCAAAGTGATCGCCGACAGTAACGAATTCAAAGAGGGTGTTAATAATCACATGGCTAGTGATCAATATAGAATTGTTGTGAAGGGTAGAGTGGTGGCTATATAATATATATATATTTAAGAAATTGAAAATGCGCCTAATGTTTTTTAAAAAGACATACGAAATTCCATTAAACAGATTTATATATTTACATATAAATACATAATAGAGTTTTAATATTCATTGAATGAAATAAAATAATAAATTGATTTCTTTATCTTTTATATGTGAATGTGAGTTCTCCAAGTCATTCTATATCACTTGTAAACGTGTATTACTTCAACGATTCCTTTCTGATTTATAACATTTGTAAATATCAACATCATCGCATTAAGATTCACGAGATATACAGATTGTTTTGGATGTCCGTCAAACCAACAAGTGTTCCAAAATATCATGATGCTCAAAGAGACAATGCACCGCCAGAAATTGAACTCATGACCCCACACAGCATCATATGTATCACATTTAGGATATAAAATAAAATTCAGAATTCGATAATATTTGTAAAGAATTATCTCCCTTCAATTAGAAAGAAACCAGCGTGGAGTTGTCTCCCATGTATATATATAAAATATTTTATTGCCAGTTTAGACTATGTATGTATTATGTATGTATGCTCTTGGGCGGAAGAACTCAAGAGTCAACGACCATCCAAAAGTGTGTAAATATGTATATACACATGTACCGCGCAGTTAAACCACTGGGAGTGAAGGACCCCTACACTTTGTCAGGGCATTCTTCTAGGAGAAGGCAACTCAGGAAACTGGGATAACTCCGATATAAAACCTGCGGCTCAGTAGTTTCCGATGATGTTGATCTTTTCTTCTTTTCGGGTTATAGCTACTGTCGCTCGGAGAGTGGGATTGGCTCAGTGCACAGTCTTTCCTCACTTTAAAAAATATCTTCACGCACAGTCATTGCACGATAGAATTAATTAATTGTTTCTACTTTAGGCACAAGGCCAGCAATAACCCAGTGCATTACTGGTACTTTATTTTATCGACCCCGTAAGGATGAAAGGCAAAGTCAACCTCGGCGGGATTTGAACTCAGATCGTAAAGGGACGTAACTATGCTGGAAAGCATGGCGTCCAACCCTCTACTGATACAGCCAATCCACCTTAATTAATAATTAATAATTGTTTCTACTGTTTGGCACAAGGCCAGCAAATACCAGTACATTACTGGTACTTTATTTTATCGTTAATAATGGTATATCGTGCAATGGCCATACTCGATAACGAGGTGACAGCCATCACTTGTGGATGAATTAGAAGAATTCCCATTGGGAATTAGTGAGCATCCTATATCCAGGTATGTATGGCAAACATGCAGAGCTTTTACAATATGGTGGTGAAAAACTTTTGTAACATCTTCACTCTTTGTTTGGCAGAATATGGGCTAGTGGATCCGTACTGGAGAACTGGAGAGATGGTAGTCTTGTACAAGGGAAAGGGTAACAAGAATGATTGTGGAAACTATAGGACTATATCATTGTTTTCTGTCGTCGGAAAAATGTTATGTAGGGTGCTTCTGGACGTCTGCTGACACACATTGCAGATTGTGCTCTTCCTGAAAGTCAATCTGGTTTTCGTACTGGATGCAGCACTACTGAAATGTGATTCTCAGCTAGACAGTTCCGGTAGAAGTGCGTGGAAAAGGGTTTGCATCTGCAAAAGTACATGAACTCCAACCACAGCCGGCTATTGCCAGTAAACGATTTGGTTGTCAACTCTGTGCAAGACATTTTAGATCATTGGCTGGGCTAAAAAGCTACATTCGACCGCAGCACCGTTGATTATCAATGTATATGTATTTTTTTTCTTGTTTTTTGTTTTTCATGCAATGGCTATACTTGATAACGAGGAGTAATGAATTAATTATATTTACGTAAATAACATCTTATAATGATATTAATGGAATTTTAATTTTAGGTCAAAATAATATATTATATTTCCAATTTAAATAGAAATTAACTTAATTAGAGGAAATATGTTGGCATCATACAAACAAAACTATAAAACATGAATCACATCCTCTTTCTTATTGTCATTGTGATTCTGGGATTAGCTTTGCCTTGCATCCTTACGGGCTGGATAAAATAAAGTACCAGTAATCTACTGGGGAAGAACTATTCGACTTTCCTCTCACCTAAAATTGTTGGTCTTTTGACTATTATTAGTATTACGCATTAGTTCACATCCGGCCGTCATCATCAATGTCATCCTTCTGAAGTCAATAGTTCAAATAGTTCAGATCCTCTAAGGTTAACATTACCTGTCATCCTACCCAAGTGCATTACTGGTACTTTATTTTATCGACCCCGTAAGGATGAAAGGTCAAGACACCCTCGGTGGCATTTCAACTCAGAAAGTAAAGTAACGTAGCTATATGCTACAAAGTATGTCATCTGACGCCATAACTACTACTATTACACTACCACCACCACTACTACTACTACTACTAACTACTACTACTACTACTACTACTACTATTACACTACCACCACTACTACTACTACTAACTACTACTACTACTACTATTACACTACCGCTACCACCACTACTACTACTACTAACTACTACTACTACTACTATTACACTACCACCACTACTACTAACTACTACTACTACTACTACTACTACTACTACTACTACTACTATTACACTACCACCACCACCACCACCACTACTACTACTACTAACTACTACTACTACTATTACACTACCGCTACCACCACTACTACTACTACTAACTACTACTACTACTACTACTACTACTACTACTATTACACTACCACCACCACTACTACTACTACTACTAACTACTACTACTACTACTAACTACTACTACTACTACTACTACTACTACTATTACACTACCGCTACCACCACTACTACTACCACCACCACCACTACTACAACTACAACTACTACTACTACTATTACAATACCACCACCACCACCACCACCACCACTACTACTACTACTTAAACGCAGTTGCCCCTTTTGAGAAATAAAACAAAACAAAATAAAAAGAAAAGCAAAAAATGTATTTTCGTTTTTTTTTTTCCATAAGAAATGTTTTATTCTGACTGTGATTTAAAATAATGAGAACATAGGTTTGTATAAAGGAAATAACAAATTCTGAAGCAGAGAGAAAATAACTTCAAATTTACAAAGAAATATACAAATAAATATAAAATAAATAAAACTGGAAAAAAACAAACAAATAAATGAAAACAGTTTAAGTTAATTAATTAACAATAATTACGGGAGTTTTCACAGAAGAAAATTAGAAAATCTCTTTAGAAATTCGTATTTGTGTGTTTTTGTTGTTGTTGTATTTCAGTCTCACGAGAGCAGGTGACTGGCGAGAAATGAACCTGGTCTGTATTAGTAGTCTGTACCGAGGGAGACTGGGTTAGACTGGTTTAGACTGGGTTGGACTGGGTTAGACTAGGTTAACCTGTGTTGGACTAGGATAGACTGGGTTAGACTGGGTTGGACTGGGTTATACTGGGTTGGACTGGATTAGACTGGGTTGGACTGGGTTAGACAGGGTTGGACTGGGTTAGACTGGATTGGACTGGGTTGGACTGGGTTAGACTGGATTAGATCACAGTGCGTAAACGGCTGTAACTCTGAGCTGGAAAATATGTTGTCCGAAGCTCTACCGATACTACTATGCCACCGCACCTCAAATAAATAAATATCATTAATAATCGTACATACAAAAAACAAGCCCAACATACCAGCGAAACTGTTTGTAAAGGTGGGTAACTGCGTCTAATGTAGGTAATTAACTGTGTGAAACAGGTTGAAGGTAGACGGTGACTCTGGGTGTAATTACAAGAAACAGAATTTTAGAAAGTAGAAGTGATTAGTTAAAATATTGCTGCTAGGTAGAAGGGGAGGGGGTAGGAGGAGGAGAAGAAGAAGAAGAAGAAGAAGAAGAAGAAGAAGAAGAGAGTAAACAAAAGACGTCTTACTTTTGAACTTAAATGAATTATCAAAGAAGAGAAGAAACAGTTTTACAAATAATAACGATTAGAGAATTATTTATTTTTCTTACAATTTGTTCTACTCTATTCCATTTATTTCATCCTTTTGGATATTTTTTATTGTCTTTATTTATTTACGTACCAGATGAACAACTGGCATAGCATATATATAATATATAGAAAAGATAACACACAAGAGACAGACAGAGAGAGAGATAGAGGGAGAGAGAGATAGAGAGTGTGTGTGTGTGTGTGTGTGTGTGTGTGTGTGTGTGTGTGTGTGTGTGTGTGTGTGTGTGTGTGTGTGTGTGTGTGTGTGTGTTTATCAATGTACAGGGAAAACCACCACTGTATGGAATCTATAAACTATGAAAGTGAGGTAGACGCATAATAATTAAAAATATAAATCAAAATGAATTTACCCACCTTTATAACTATATATCACACACGTACAAACCCAAAGTAATTTGTTTCGCGAAAAGATTAGTGAATGGAATGAAACACCCACGTTTACAGCGTGTGGTAGTGAATACATTCCAGACAACTCTAAGAAAAACTTAAGATAACTGCCTTGCAACATGTGGTAGAGAGAAGTGAATGTGCGTAAAAGACAGTCAACTAGTGGCATGGGTGGAATGAGCGGCTAGAAATGGCAGCCCAAAACCACTCAAAGTAGAGTGCTCTACCGAACAGAGAAAGAGAAGACTGTAGAGTTTATCCCGAACCTGCACAGAAGTGTTGTCAGATGGATCTGCCCGAGATGCGCGCAGAGCGACGAAACCGTTCTGTACGCACTCGTGTGCATTAGTGACTTGTGGTGTTATGTCGAACAGCTGTTGTCGCGTGTAGAACGGATCCGGCTATAGGCCGAGTCCATAGGGAAGATCGACCCACCACCTTCTTTTGGCCAGGAAGGGCAGGCAATTTTCCTCTGTCTGCTGGCAGTAGCGAAAGATGTTGTACGGTGGACCAGGTGGACCAGGTTGAAAGGACTGAAGACAGACACTTTTCTCTGCGGCCAATCCCTTATCAACTTTTTCAAGTTTCACTTGGAAAGGAAGGTGAGGGTGGAGAGAAAAGTGCTGCCCCCCCCCCCTCTCTCAGTACATTTTCTGAAAGGTGGGTGATTGTGGCGAGAATGGCCCGTGGGAGTGGTCCTACTCTGATCATGCGCCTGTAGGTGGGTGAATTTGAGGAGGAGAGGGGTGCCCTTCCCGGGTGCTCTCGAAGCGTCCGGTGGTTCAGGTTTGGTGGGGTACCTGAGTGAACCCTGAGTGGTCACACCCCCCCCCCCCCTATTGGGGGATTTTTCTTGTTGCATTTTTCTTGTTACTTTGTTATTGTTATTCATATTGTTTACTCGATTTTTCTGTAAAACCCCACTGTCCCAGTCTTTTGTATTGTCCCCTATATGTCGGCCTTGTGGCCAATAAATGAAATCATTATTGCCGAGGTAAACTTTGCCTTTCATCCTTACGGGGTCGATAAAATAAAGTACCAGTAATGCACTGGGTATTTGCTGGCCTTGTGCCTAAAGTAGAAACAATTATTATTATTATTATTATTATTATTATTAGTAGTAGTAGTAGTAGTAGTAGTAGTAGTAGTAGTAGCAGTAGCAGCAGTAGTAGTAGCAGTAGCAGCAGTGGTAGTAGTATTAGTAGTAGTAGTAGTAGTAGTAGTAGTAGTAGTAGTAGTAGTAGCAGCAGCAGCAGCAGTTGTAGTAGTAGCAGCAGCAGCAGCAGTAGTAGTAGTAGTAGTAGTAGTAGTAGTAGTAGTAGTAGTAGTAGTA
>OZ024751.1:25397622-25402015 GCA_964016885.1 Eledone cirrhosa
ACTAAAACTCAAATTCACTCACCTTTTTCCGTCTTCCGTCCATTGTAAATCTCCAGGAAAACTAAAGAATAAATAACAATAAAACAAACCAATATTAAACTAATCCGCTTTAGTCCATCAATATATTCTTTTATGCCTGTATATCATTTTTATGTTGTTTCGTCTTCTCTCCTTTGAATTGGCAGTTGTTATAGTTTGCTTTACTGTTGTTAAACATTTACTTTCATTCGTTGATTGCTGCTGTTTTTTGTTGGTGTCTATGTTGGTGTTGATCGTGTATTTTGTTCAGTTGAATATTTCGGTTTAATCTTCACAACTACTAAATCCCACATTCTATGCATTCTTTTCACAAGGCTATGATTACTTCATTCTTTTGTTTGTTCTTTTATACTCTAATTCTTTATTTCGTTAATTCATATATTTGTTCGTGTATTCATTTTTTCAATGATTAGTTTATTCGATATTCCGTCATATTCCGTGTATTCAATCATATTTGAAATTCAAATTATATTTGAAAAATATAAAAAAAAAATAGAAAAATAGAAAGGGCAAAAACACCACCACCAATAACAACGTAAATAAAAACAACAACAATGACAAAGATACTCGCTTTATATATGCATATTCCTTCTTAAAGTGTTAAGAAAAGAGCTAAAACGCTCACCGTGGTTAAGGATTTCGAAGTTGATGTTATCCTCAATGCCCGTAAGTCGGTGATTAATTTCGACAACTCTATTTGAATTAAAACATCTAATAGTACCCCCATTCGACGTGAGTATGGGCAACCAGCGATTCGCCGGGGGTTACAGATCTTATCTGTCTTTTTCCTTCTTTTCTTTATCAAGGAAGAATTCCCCAATGTGGACGGTGGTTTGTACCGAGATGACGGTCTTTTCAACCATGAAAAGTGCGGTCCACATGCTTGCGACAGGTTTAGAAAAGAACTCACAGCCTATTTTAAAGGCTTCAACCTTTGAAAGGGTCGTAGCTTTTGTATTTATCACAATCCCATTAAAGGGGGTGGCTGTTATTGTACTATATGCCCCTTGATGCTTGTCGACGCAAGTTCCTATATACCTATACATCAAAATAGTGGTAGTGAACTTGCACTGGTAAAATAGATTTTTCACCAAGCATTTATTCCTAAGTGCACAAGAGTGAGGACTTCTGCAGTTATATAATCTAGTCGATACCTGTATTTCACCTGTGGTATGACTAAGGGGTAGGCCTCTCAGCAATAATAGGCTAAGAACCTTTTAGACATGCGCCGGCTAGTTCTAGAGGAATGCAACCTACACAAAGTGGGGTTTACGCCGAGCCTGCAGCCACCCTGGTAAAACCTGGCTGCTTTCGGTACATACCCTCTGAAAGTTCCTGTGGACTGGCCGCACCGAGCTACCCGTTAGACATACCACAGGCGATACACTGGGATCGAGAGTGGTCCCCAACATTTTTATAACTAAAATTCCTTTACTTTAAATTCATTTGAGGCTAGAACGAGATTAACAATCGAAAGATGTAAATATTTATACATTAAAAAGAATAACCACCAATGGTTTGTATACATTAATATTTCTTTAATAAAAACATTTTCAAAATTTGAACCTGGCTCACGGTGCGAGAGACGTCTGAAGGTACTGCCTACCAAATGTCACTCACAAAATATTGGTAACTCTAGGCTAGAAACACATTTTTACAAGGTACCATGCTGTATAACAGAAAGCAAAGAAAACACAATTAGGAAGGGACTGAGTTAACACACAGAAATCCAATCAATTGTTAACTTATTAATTTAATCTATTTCAACAAACAGAAATTGAGAAAATGAAAACATAAACGATATCAATATTTATTATATCACGGCAAAAGAAAACAGGGTGGTGTTTAGATATATTCGCTTTATCTCTTTCTCGCGTACGCACGCACACACACACACACACACACACACACACACACACACACACACACACACACACACACACACACACACACACACACACCACACACACACACACACACACTCAAATACTCACACACACACATATATATATATAAATTATATATGTGTATACAGACATATATACACACACACGCGCAAAACCCTTATATATATATATATGTGTATATATATATATATACATGCATATACACATGCACACAGACACAGATAGACAGACACACACACACACATACATATAAGTATTCCTAAATTTATACATTTGTTTCTCTATGTCTCCAACAACATTCATTATATTTCAATATTCAAAACTATTCTAGCCAACATTTACCTCAAACATATGAATATAAATGATAAGAGAGGGGGAAATGTTAAAACAATACAAGCACGAGAAACGAGTATTAACGACATGAGCGTAATAAGGCGAAGTTATATAGCTTAGTTATAACTCGCTGATGATGATGATACAAACATTTCAACCTTCCAAATGATATCACTTTAACACAGCAAACCATTGATTACTATATATTATATATTATATATTATATAATTCATTTATCTATTTGGCATCGTAAGTATGTATATGTGTGTATTGTTACATACGCATACCCATACACACATAGACACACACACACGTATATATATAAATATATATATATATATATATATATATATATATATATATATATATATATATATATGCATACTTACATATATACATAGAGATACATAAATATTTACATACGTACATATATATATATATATATATATATATATACATATATATATATATATACTATATATATACTATATATATATATGTACGTATGTAAATATTTATGTATCTCTGTATGTATATATGTAAGTATGCATATATATATATATATATATATATATATATATATATATATATATATATATATATGCATACTTACATATATACATACAGAGATACATAAATATTTACATACGTACATATAAAGACACACTCACGCACAGATTATATATATATATATATATATATATATATATATTATATATATATATATATATATATAGAGAGAGAGAGAGGAGAGAGAGAGAGAGAGAGAGAGAGAGAGAGATACACCATAACACAGAGGGCACACGCACACCTGCAAAGAAATTACAACAACAATAACAACAATCAATTGAAAATACGTACGCTTTTGTTTAACCAATAAATTTCCTTCCTGATCATGAAATTTTAATTCAAATTGCTTCTTTATATTCATTTCGGAACCAAAACAAAAAGCTGATGGTTTAATGTTGAAAGATGTATGTATTCTAGAGAGAGTAAATGTACATCCTCGGTAGTATAGTGGTAAGTATCCCCCGCCTGTCACGCGGTAGACCGGGGTTCGATTCCCCGCCGGGGAGATACATATCATTTTTAGAAGTGCGGTGCCCCAGCATGGCCACAGCCGGATGGTTGGAACAGGTAAAAGAGTATTGAGATGGTGCGTAAAACGAGAAGTGGTGCGATATGTCAAATAATTGTTTCTACTTTTGGCACAAGGCCAGCAATCATCCCAGTACATTACTGGTACTTTATTTTATCGATCCCGTAAGGATGAAAGTACATTGGCACAAGGCCACAATTATTCCAGCACATTACTGGTACTTTATTTTATCACCCCGTAAGGATGAAAGGCAAAGTTAACCTCAGCGGGATTTGAACTCAGACTGTAAAGGGAAGTAACTCTATGCTGCAAAGCATGATGTCTGACCCCTCTACCGATACTGCCAGTCGAATAATGAGAAATATTAGTGGGGGTATGTCTACCAGGCCAAATGACTGATCTGTGGTCCATCCCATTTCTTGTCTACACAAACAATGAGATTTCACTAGTTCCTCCTCTCCGTTGGAACTAATACAGCCCATACACGCGTGTCTTTGAATGCTTCTACGTCGTTACACCCCCACCCCCCCACCCACACCACATACACACACATACACCCCCCACCACCCACACACACTACACAGACACACTCACACAGACACACATCATACACCCCCACCACCCACACACACACACACAGACACACACATACACCCCCCACCACCCACACATACACACACACACATACACACACATACACACCCCACCACCCACACACCACACAGACACACACATACACCCCCCACCACCCACACATACACACACACACAGACACACACATACACACCCCACCACCCACACACACACACAGACACACACATACACCCCCCACCACCGACACACACACACACACCAGACACCACACATACACACCCCACCCCACCCACACCATACACACACACACAGACACACACATACACACCCCCACCCACCCACACATACACACACACACACACACGCACACATACACACACAAAATCTATTACTAATGTTGCACGCTAAAACCTCTACCTTC
>OZ024751.1:25402215-25407215 GCA_964016885.1 Eledone cirrhosa
GAAAGATGTATGTATTCTAGAGAGAGTAAATGTACATCCTCGGTAGTATAGTGGTAAGTATCCCCCGCCTGTCACGCGGTAGACCGGGGTTCGATTCCCCGCCGGGAGATACATATCATTTTTAGAAGAGCGATGCCCCAGCATGGCCACAGCCGGATGGTTGGAACGGGTAAAAGAGTATTGAGATGGTGCGTAAAACGAGAAGTGGTGCGATATGTCAAATAATTGTTTCTACTTTTGGCACAAGGCCAGCAATCATCCCAGTACATTGCTGGTACTTTATTTTATCGACCCCGTAAGGATGAAAGTACTTTTGGCACAAGGCCAGCAATTATCTCAGTACATTACTGGTACTTTATTTTATCGAACCCCGTAAGGATGAAAGTACTTTTGGCACAAGGCCAGCAATTATCTCAGTACATTGCTGGTACTTTATTTTATCGACCCCGTAAGGATGAAAGTACTTTTGGCACAAGGCCAGCAATTATCCCAGTACATTACTGGTACTTTATTTTATCGATCCCGTAAGGATGAAAGTACTTTGGCACAAGGCCAGCAATTATCTCAGTACATTACTGGTACTTTATTTTATCGATCCCGTAAGGATGAAAGTACTTTTGGCACAAGGCCAGCAATTATCTCAGTACATTACTGGTACTTTATTTTATCGATCCCGTAAGGATGAAAGTACTTTGGCACAAGGCCAGCAATTATTCCAGCACATTACTGGTACTTTATTTTATCCACCCCGTAAGGATGAAAGTACTTTTGGCACAAGGCCAGCAATTATCTCAGTACATTACTGGTACTTTATTTTATCGATCCCGTAAGGATGAAAGTACTTTTGGCACAAGGCCAGCAATTATCTCAGTACATTACTGGTACTTTATTTTATCGATCCCGTAAGGATGAAAGTACCTTTGGCACAAGGCCAGCAATTATCTCAGTACATGACTGGTACTTTATTTTATCGACCCCGTAAGGATGAAAGTACTTTTGGCACAAGGCCAGCAATTATCTCAGTACATTACTGGTACTTTATTTTATCGACCCCCGTAAGGATGAAAGTACTTTTGGCACAAGGCCAGCAATTATCTCAGTACATTACTGGTACTTTATTTTATCGATCCCGTAAGGATGAAAGTACTTTTGGCACAAGGCCAGCAATTATCTCAGTACATTACTGGTACTTTATTTTATCGACCCCGTAAGGATGAAAGGCAAAGTTAACCTCAGCGGGATTTGAACTCAGACTGTAAAGGGAAGTAACTCTATGCTGCAAAGCATGATGTCTGACCCTCTACCGATACTGCCAGTCGAATAATGAGAAATATTAGTGGGGGTATGTCTACCAGGCCAAATGACTGATCTGTGGTCCATCCATTTCTTGTCTACACAAACAATGAGATTTCACTAGTTCCGCCTCTCCGTTGTAACTAATACAGCCCATACACGCGTGTTTTTGCATGCTTCTACGTCGTTACACCCCCCACCACCCACCACCACACCCACACCCACCCACACACCCACATACACACACATACACCCCCCCACCACCCACACACACACACAGACACACTCACACAGACACACACATACACCCCCCACCACCCACACACACACACAGACACACACATACACCCCCCACACACACACACAGACACACACATACACCACCCACACACACACACAGACACACACATACACCCCCCACCACCCACACACACACACAGACACACACATACACCCCCCACCACCCACACATACACACACACACACAGACACACACATACACACCCCACCCACCCACACATACACACACACACACACGCACACAGACACACACATACACACCCCACCACCCACACACACACACACAGACACACACATACACCCCCCCCCACCACCCACACATACACACACACACAGACACACACATACACCCCCCACCACCCACACATACACACACACACAGACACACACATACACACCCCACCCACCCACACATACACACACACACACACGCACACATACACACACAAAATCTATTACTAATGTTGCACGCTAAAACCTCTACCTTCTCCTAACTCTTATATATATGATATGCGCATTGAGCTATTTCTTCTCTACACGTTTTTACAGAATTGATAACATAGTTCTACATGATATACATATATATTCCTAATTGAGGGCGTCTCTTGAAAAGTTTGTAACCTCATAGCTAAGGTGCAATTGCAACAGAATTGCGCCTGCTACATAGCACAAGCGAAATTGCCAGCAGTCGGACCCACGAGGAATAATTCGGTAAACATGTGACTATATTTTCTTCCCACTTATAACACTGGTCAACAAAATTAAATGTATTATACTCATTATGAATGCAAACCAGCTTTTTTAGACTAATTGTTCATGCTGACTTCAAAATTCCACTCTATTTGCATGGAACAAGTATCAGTTTTTCAGTAGATACATGCAAATATTTACATATTTGTATATATGAAATCATTAACGTAATAAATAAGGACGCTTCAAAAGCCGAACATTTGGCTTCGTACATTGTGTATTTACATACGGATGTCTGATTGCCTGCCTACACCTGAAAGTTGTCATCTTACGTTATCTAGTTCAAATGACGAGAAAGGAATTGTCATGGCTCTTCAGATTAATATAAGTATAAAGAAAGTGCTCAAGTTCATAAATATGTATAGATGTCTGTGTGTGTGTGTGTGTGTGTGTGTGTGTGTGTGTGTGTGTGTGTGTGTGTGTGTGTGTGTGTGTGTGCACATTTTATTTCCTTGTCATTGGTTTATCAGCAGCACCAGCAACATCATCAGCATCATCTGGTATGGTCAACTCAAAGCAGATTTATCACCAGGTATTGCCAACTCATGCTGTCACTATACCTTCACTTCGTTTTAATTTTGTTAAATATTTCATTATCCTACCACATTTTCTTTCCTCTCTTCCGATTAATATTATTTCATATTAATTTATCTGTAATTCATTTCGCCAATTAAGTGTCCATGATATATTATTTTCCCCATGCTGATAGTGTCTAATATAATGTTTGTATTGTTTTTCTATTATTAACCGAGTATTCTATCATTAGATGTAGGTTCTGTCTGTGATAGTAACAAATGTCTTCTATAATTTCCATATTTCAATAGATAAAAATACTTTTTATCTATTGAATAATAGTTTGTTTGCTGTACAGGTTTCTACTCTCTCGATGGTATTCTCAATATCAAATATCTTCTATATAACACATGCATGTGGCTTGGTGGTTAGAGTATTGGGCTTTCAAGCGGGAAGTTGTGAGTTTTATTCTCGGACCGGGTGATGCGTTGCCCACTTTACTTAGCTGTAGAAAAGAGTTGCTCCGTTGCTGGTGTCAAGATGTATCAGCCATTGCCTTTCCCTTGGACAGCATTGGAGGCGTGGAGAGGGGAGACTGCTAAACATGGGTGACTGCTGGTCTTCAACAAACAACATTGCTCGGACATGTGCCTCGGAGGGGAACTTTCTAGGTGTAAATGACATGGACATTTGTGACCGTTGTGGGCCTTTACCCCCATCTACAAATATTTCTAATCTATTTGATTAATACTTTGGTAAATATCCAATTATGTATTCTGCCCATGGTATTCTCGAAAGACATCTATATACCACCATCTTAAAGTCTTCTAATCTGTTTCATAATACTTTGGTTAATGTCCATGTACGTGTTCTGTCCATGGTATTACCACTTCCCAAGCATCCTTAATTAACTTACCGCTTGCTACTCCCACCCTTTGAACTGGCTTGGTTCTTATTAGTAACTTTGACCAGTACTCGCGTTCATTTTACTTCCTCTCACAACTTTCCACATCCCTCACAGTCTTATCCACAACCACCCACTTCTCACACAGCTCTGCCATTTCTCTATCACCTTAGTGACGGTACTATTCAAGGACATCTTGCTTCCTTACAGAAAACAAACACTTGGCTGAAACGATACATTATTAAACTTTCGTAGTCAAACTATTTTATTTTACGTTTTTTATATTACTAACAAATTTTTATTACTCGGAGCGTAATTATGATCCGTTTTAACACCCTCACCTGTCTGGAGCATGTCCTTTATCTGAATTCTCTCCGTTACTGGGTTCGGCTCTGTGAGTAACTTCTGTTCTTTCCACCCCGAATGTTTTCTGAGTCACGCCATTTTTCTTGGAACTAAACCGTTAAATAACGAGAGAAATTAATAAAGAAATAATGCTAAAATAATTCTGATTATTTTTCACATAAATATATTTATGATTTTCAAAATGAATATTAATGAATATGAAAAAAGGGAAATTTTCATCTATAGATAAAACATGTAAAAATATATTAATTAAATAAAAATGACGGACTTCGAAATTTGCAAAATTTCTCAAATTTTAAAGGACTAAATCGGTGATTAAACTGGGAAAATCCATTTTAAAGGTAAATTTATGACATTCTCGAGCCATAATAATAATTCCTTACACGAAAATAATTTAGGAAATGTTAAATTAATTATAGTTCTTGTACAATGCAAGTCTCCTGAGTACCGCGCATGATTTAAGATAACACACACACTATATAAATACATTTGAGTATATATATATATATATATATACAGGTGTCCCAAAAAATACATATACATACTTTGATTACCTGTACAGGCAATATTTATTAGAGTGCTGTTGAAAATTGCATACACACACACACGCACACACACACATGTATATATATATATATATATATATATAAGTATGTACACGTACATACATATATGTATACAGACGTACAGTAGTATGTATATATATATACATGCACACATATATATATGCACGTATGGATGTGTGCATGTATGTATATATATACATACTACTGTACGTCTGTATACATATATGTATGTACGTGTACATACTTATATTTAAGTAACAGCCGTACTAAGAGTGGGAAATGAAATTTCGTTTCATTTTTTCCGTTTA
>OZ024751.1:25419715-25437215 GCA_964016885.1 Eledone cirrhosa
GAAACCCACATCGAGACTTTAAAAGTCTCGATGTGGGTTTCATATTCGGGGTTCCCACGTCTTGAGGAAAGCTCTCCCGAATTTCTTTGAATGAATCGAGCGACATTCGGCACGCAAAATATTCTCATTTCAAAGATCTCCCCCTCTGTTTGAATGTCCTCGCTTCGTGCTAAGAGGGCCATCAGTTTATCGTTGGCCCTTCTGACAAGAATGAAGTTTTTTAATATTTTGTTGGTGTGGTTTTATTTGTTTTCGTTTTGGTGACTGTGGTGGTGATGGTTTTGGTGGTGTTGTTTCGGGTATGTCTGTGTTTGTTGTAGGTGTGGTGTCTGCAATTTCAGGTGTCTGTGTGTTTATTTGTTCTTGTGTTTGTTTAGGTTGTTTGCGTTTCGGGGAAAGTGGGGGTGGTGATGATGCTGGTGCTGATGTTATTGGGGAAGTGTTTGCGTTGGTGGTGTCTGTATTTTTTGTTGTGTATGTTTATGTGTTTTGTTGGCGCTTTTTTTGGGGTGGTGGTGAGTTTTCTCTTTTGTTTTTTGGCACTTTTGGGTTTCCTTCACCTTCACTGCTGGAAGACAAAGGGTCTGTGGCTGTGAGTGTATCTGTGTCTGTGTGTGCGTTTATTGTTTTGTCTATGTGTATAATTAGAGGGGTAGGAGGAGTAGAAGAGCTTCCCTCGTTTTCCCCTTGGATTGGTTTCGGTGTTAATAATAATAATAATAATAATAATTCTACTACTAGAGGAACAGCAAAATGATTTTTAAATACAGTTATATGTAAAAATCTATTCTCCATCAGGTTTTAATTTCCACAACTGCATCTGATGATTTAAGCGTGGCTTCGTCTTGAAAGCAACACAGACACACACACAAACACAGATATATACATAAATATATATATATATATATATATATATATATATATATATATATATACATAAATATACATATATATGTATGTATATATATATATATATATTTATATATATATACATACATAAATATACATATATATGTATGTATATGTATATATACACATCAATATGCATACATACATACACATATATATATATACGTATATATCTATGTATATATGTATATACACATATCTATCTATCTATATATATATATATATATATATATATATATAGTAAATCTTCTGCTCTGTTAGAACAGAGAGTGCTCAACTGCAATACCGCCTATGGAAGCATCATAGCTACCATTAATCACACACACACACATATATATATATATATATATATATATATATATATATATATATATATATATATATATATATATATATATATATATATTGGGTGAGATGTTGGTTCGACTCCCATGTACGTCAATACTCATCTTTTTCCATTTCTCCGAGGGTTCTTAACCCTACTATCAGGCTAAATAATTTCTTTAATTTCTTTAGTCAAAATACGGCGATAGCTTACATTTCTAATAATTTCAAACCCACTCGCTGTTTCGAAAATATTCTTACTTGATATATATATATATATATATATATATATACAGAGCGGAGAGAGATAGTGAGAGAATGAAAGAGAGACTATGTGTGTGGTGAGTTTTCGTCTGTGAGAGTGTTCTTGTGCAGGTGTATATATGTGAACGAAAAGCATAAAACATCAACCATAGGGGAGAAAATCTTAATACAAAATGAATGTTAGGAAAGGAAAAGTTTAAAACGGAAGTTTATGTCTTTCTCTTTCCTTTCAGAATTAACATATTTTTTCAGCTGTAGATTTATCGACATTTTCTGCTGTACATTTATCTTCCATTTTACTGACTTAGCTTCGTTCTTTTGTTGGTTCTTTACCACATCTACAACCTGTTCTGGTTTTTATATTAACCACCTACATATATACAAATATATATATACATATATATTTATAAAAATATATATAAAGATATATATGTATATTTATATATACTTATATATATAGTTGAATAAATGAACAGAGAACAAAAAACAGCGAAGCAGTACAAATGATATGATTTTTAGTTTCATGCTTGTATATATATATGTGTGTGTGTGTGTGTGTGTGTGTGTGTGTGTGTATATATATATATATATATATATATATATAAGAGAGGGAGAAAGAAAGAGCATGACTATTTAGAACTTATTGTTCATCTGCGAGATCTTAAAGTTTTGTTAAGCTGTAAGCAAATGTGATTTAAACTCATCAAACACCAAAAACAAAAAAAAAGAAATATGTATATAAATATATATACTTTTCATTTATTTTTATCGAAGAAAATGTGTGTTTGTTTATTTTATTTTTATTTTTTTTTACATATTTTAGGTTTGGCATTTTGCTTTTCTTTAGATTTGGATTTATTGCTATTTATTACTGTTTGTTATTTCTTCCCTTCTTTGATGTTCTTTGATAAAAGTTAATATTTATACTTAAATATATGTTGATGCAATATAATTAAATGAATGGAATGTCATTTCGTTCTTCCTTATGCTTGCTGAATTCTTCTTCTTCTTCTTCTTCTTCTTCTTCTTCATTTCCACCCGCACACATATGATATATATCTTAAATATTTATATTCATATATACATGCATACAAATTTGCATATACACACACAATGCGATGAAATACCCATGATCGTTTGGTAAATCACTGATGAGGGACTCATTTTATAACATGTTATCCATGTGCAACCAGCAGTATTCTTCTCACTCATATTTTTTTATATATATATATATATTGACAGATTAATTGTATAAGTTTATTTTTAAAAACTACCTGGCTGAGTGCTTATTCGATTTGTGCTATCTATGCAATTTTTTGTATCATATACACATACTGAATTCTTTTGCCAAAATATGGGGAATTTCCCCTTGTGACTTACGCATGTGCGTTTACTAGGCTCTGCATCACTCGCAAAGTTGGTTTCAGAGCAGAATTAGCTGTTGATAACGTGATAATCCTTGTTCGATCTTTATGCTGAAAGCTTATAGTTTTAAGCAGACAGTATTATTGATTTAGGTGTCATAGAAACCCTGCATTTGGATTTTCCCACCAGTTCCTTTTGGGTCCAGGTTTTTATCATTCATTTATTTTGTTTGACCTGTTTAGCTTGATTTGTTTTTTGGCTTAGGTGGTTAATGATTTCTTAACCACTTTTTCAGTTTGTATGGCGTTTTAACTTATGTTTAGCTCTGGTTTTTTAACTACTGAGCGCTTGCCAGCATTTCTACGATTTTGTGTTTCGTTTCGCTTTTTCTACCAGCCGAAATACGATTCTCGCTGAATTATATTTATATATATATATAGGGCGGGTAAAATTCTCGAGATCCATGGACGAGTTCTCTCCAGCGGTCTCTGTCCCTCATTATCGCTGCCATGTCCAACAAACCAGTGTCTGCCTTTAGGGCATCAACATATGTTAACCTCGGTCTTTTTCCAGTGTGTCCATGTAGGGGCTCCCACAGGAGATCTAAGTGCAGTGTCAATTCTAGATGTCGGTGAGTATGTCCAGCTAAGCTCAGTCTCCTCTGTGTCACTTTCGAACTGACTTTTGGGAGACTCCCGTACAACTCTGAGATCTTCATCCTCAGTGTATACTGATTAGTGTTCAGAGCCATCCTCAGCATTCTCGTGTAGCACCCATCCACAATCTGAGTGAATTTCTTGATCAGTGTCCAAGTCTCAGACCCGTACAGCAGCACAGACTCCACTACAGCAACGAAGAGACGGATCTTCAGGTCTTTAGAAGGTCCGACTTCCACACCGATTTCAAGGTATGGAACGCCGCCCAGGCTTTGCTCTTCCTCTCGACCACATCATCTTCCGTATTCACAATCTTTGCTCTCAAATACAGGAAGTCGTCAACCAATTCTAGCGGCTTCCCGCCTACATTAGTAATCTTCTCTGGCTCCTTAATATTATCTACCAGATACTCCGTCTTAATCTCATTCATTCTCAGCCCCACACTCATCGACACAGTCTCATTTTAAAATGATTAATCATTTTAAAAAGGTATCTATATTTGAAGTTCTAGTTAAACTTTAATTAGTTAGTTACCTACCTAGCTGTGTGTGCTGACACACTTTACAAATTATTCCCTGAGATTGCTTCATGTGTTTATTTTTTATATATAAATATGTGTCAATCTACTTCTAGTTGATATATATATATATATAATACATATATCTGTATATATATATATATATATATATATATATATATATATATATATATATATATATATATATATATATATATATATATATATATATATACACATATATATATATATATATATTTGTATGCGTGTGTGTGTGTGAGTGTGTGTGCGTGTCTGTATACATATATATATACAAATTCAAGTGATATACAAAAACGTCTCTTCTTTATATCTAGTTGAGAAACAACTAGTATTATGTACATATATGTAATGATAATAATAAATGTACTCTCTCATAGAAATAATCAACTAAAGATTGTCAAAAGTTCACTTATACGACGTTCATTACATAATTAGGAACGGACGAAGGCTTCAAAAGCATCATCTTTGTCCGTTCCCTTGTCGTATTAGTTTAGATTTCCTCGAGAATGTAACCTTATTATGTAATGAAGCTGTCTGATGAGATCATGACACTGGTTGCGCGGAATCACGTGGCCACTGTCGTCATTGAAATATGTATCTTCAACCAAACTTTACTTGTAGCTTACAATATTATAGTGGCGAAAAATACAAACAAACTGACAAAAATAAACTACTAAAAACCAGAGAAAAAATATATATATAGTCAACAAAGAGTTACGACCCTTAATGATCTGAGTTCAAATCCCGCCAAGGTTAACTTTGTCTTTCATCTTTACAAGATTGATAAAATAAAGTACCAGTAATGCACTGGGGTATTTGCTGGCCTTGTGCCAAGAGTAGAAATATGTATCAAAGTCTTATCAATAATGGACTTTAACACCTGCAACTAACTCGCATTTTCCTACTCTCTCTCTCTCTCTCTCTCTCTCTCTCTCTCTCTCTCTCTCTCTCTCTCTCTCTCTCCCCCTCTCTCTCTCCCTCTCTCTCTCTCTCTCTCTCTCTCTCTCTCTCTCTCTCTCTCTACACACATATATATATATATATATATATATATATATATATATAGTTTCGTTTCTTAACATTTTTGCCACCGGGAAGGTGGCTGGTCAAAAGTAAACTCAGAATTAAGAGAAAGAGAGAATGTATATATACACGATATGATCTACAAATACATGACTGCATAATAAGCCATACTTACTGAACGTATGTCTACGATTGTATCTCACTTTTTCTTTCTCTCTGTTTCTTTGGAGAACCATAGAAGCAAAAATTATTCATAGAAAATATATGTCGTAGAAATTTCATAGAGAATGTAATCTTTGCTCATGCAAATTTATCATTTGAAGCTAAATAAACGGTTTATTTGCCAAAACGTGGTATTTGTTGGGATTCTTAGCTTTGATGTATATAAATCAGAATATAAGCTGCTTTTCATTTATTAGGACAACATTGTCTTTGGTGAAATCCTAACATCCACAACTTTTAAACGCAGAAGTATTCGTCATTGTTGAATCCACTGAAAGTGATGTGTTATTGATCTTAGTTATATGTGTTTTCTGTTTGCGAGTTTGTATGTTATTTTAATTATCTTTGCTTTTCAATATCGTTATGTGGCCATATGCCCTTCATATATATATATATATATATATGTATATATATATATATATATATATATATATATATATATATATATATATATATATATATATATATATATATATATATATATATATATATTTATTAAAATAACAGATTAAAGTTTAAGCAAAGAATCGTTGCTTTCAACCTTAACGGGATCTTCTGAAACTAAAAAAGTTAATCTGTAAACGCAGAAGTGGATATTTAAAAAAACGTTGCAACCGGAGGAAGACAGGAAGACGATACTTTGGTTCGTGGAAACGTTCCCTGGCAAAGAACGGGAAAAAACGAATATAATACATCGTTAATTGGAGCTGTGAAAAACAATTACACGCAAAGACAGAACCACGTTTAATGTAGAAAAGAAGTCGTAGACTAATGTTCTCTTAGGTGGTTGATAGAGACGTTCTCTGGCAATGAACGGAAAAAACGAAGATTATACGTCATATGTGGTGCGTGGAGAACAATTGCACACAAAGACAAAACCACGTAAATAGTATAGCTGAAGTCGTAGACTAAAATTCTAACTAGGAAACCGAATGATTCTCCGCTCAGAGTTAAGAATAAAGTAAATAAAATACAGAGGTAATTGAAATTAAATAAATACATACACGCATCCAAATACGTACATACGCAAGCATACGCGAAAACACTCGCCATAGGTATACAAAACCACGCGCATATAAATATGTGTGTATGTGCGTGTGTGTATACAAATAAATAAATAATTAAATAAACGTATATAAATAAATAAATACGTATATAACAAGCGCACACACATACCTACATGTAAATATACAAATGTTCGGAGACGTACTTCAACCAAAATACGAAGTACACATATACACACACCCTACATACGTACGAACCCGCATACTCACACAGACGCAAAACTCACGTATACACATAATCAAAAGCATATGTACCAGAATATATAAAATATACGCCATAACATATACAATCAAATATACGTACGAGAAAGTATACGTACCTTCACAAAACATACAGGTAATATATACTTACCTATGCAAATAAGTAATGGTATAAACATAACATATACTTAGCTACCACATCAAGACGTAAAATATCCACGTATAGATCGTACTATCCGTTAGGGTATAATGTGGGGCTGTAATACAGGAAAGTTTTGTGCAATTTGTGTTTACAAGCCGAAATTGCCTCAGATTTTTTGTTTAAGATGTGGTCTGTGGCGTAGAGTATTTCCAGGGCTTCAGCGGCGCAGAGGTCACATGGTCTTTTATTTCCGTTATACGATCTAGCCCTAGCTAGGATCTCCCAGTGTAACTTATATTGGGTGTGGTTGTCTTTTAGACTCCAGATATAAGCTGAAAGTGACATCATATTCCTTCTTAGAGGGTAACGAAAAGAATGGGTATGCATGTAAAGACGCTGCTTGAATCTATTGGCGGTTACCCCTATGTAGGCCCTACGGGACGTGGGTGTTTCAACCTTACATTTGTAGACAATGTTACTAGAGAGGCATTTCCCGGATAGGGAGCAATCAACCCGATTCCTACAGTTACAGTTAGTACTAACGACAGGGTGGCACGTGTTCCTATGGCTAGGTAGTTTAGCTAAATTTGAAGATGTGATGTTATGTGCAAGGTTAGGAGTCGTAGAGTAACAAATTTTAATAGTATTTCTATTAAAAATGTTACTATATTTATGTGTAGGGGGGAAAACGCTTCGTAATAAGGGATAGAAAGATCTTAGCTAATGGTGTGGCCACCTCCATATTATATGATGGGTTATACCATATAATGCGTCGGGATCTATTTCTTCTAGGTCTATTCTCGTACTCTGTATATGCTAACTTATCGACAAATCCACTCCGAACAAGAGCTTCATTGTAATAAGTGGAATGGTCGTTGAAAATATGCTCGTCAGTAGATAGACGGGAAAGCCTCAACGAAACGTTTCTTACCAGGTTCTTGGTTATGCTGGCAGGATGGTTGGAATGCTTACTTATGTAATTAAGCGTATCATTCGGCTTTCTATACGGGTAATACAAGCCATTCGATAAATTGAGGGTAACGTCGAGGTAATTAACGACCGTGAGGTTGGCCTCAACTTGTATAGAGAGGTTGAAGCCTTTAAAGAAGGCTGTGAGTTCTTTTCTGAACCTGTCGCAAGCACGAGGGCCGCACTTAGTCATGGTCAAAAGACCATCATCACGGTATAAACCACCGCCCGCGTTGGGGAATTCGTCCTGGATAGAGAAAAGAAGGAAAAGGCCGATAAGATCAGTAACCTCCGCAGAATCGCTGGCGCCCATACTCACGTCGAATGGGGTACTATTGGATTTTTTAATCCAAATAGAGTCGTCGAAATTAATCACCGACTCACAGGCATTGAGGATGACATCAACTTCGAAATCCTTAACTACTGTGAGTGTTTTAGCGAAATTGATAGCTCTAAGGAGAAGTGGTAAAATGATGGAGGAGTAGTAATTATTGATGTCGAATTGAATAAAACGGCAATGTTCCTTGTTTCATATGCCGTTGAACCAATCAATCACCGCGAAAGAATTGTTCCACAGTGCAAGAGGGGCCAAACTTCTAATTTCAGGTATAATTCTATCAAGAATCCTTTTACTAAGTCTACCTAAATCGGACTTCGTAGGGTTAATAAGCCGAATAGATGGGTTGTAAGGAATCAAATAAAATGGAATAAAAGATCGCCATATTTGTCTTTTGCTAGCAACAACCAGACATTACCTGAAATTAATACTTTAACTTGGTGCAAGCAACAACCAGACATTACGTGAAATAAATACTTTAACTTTGGGCGATTATGCCTTAATCAAGTCAAAATAATATCTTTTTTTATTTGATAGTCGCTAACAGTTCTTACCAGGATTGCATTTCTTCACTGTAACTAACAGGAACAATTTCAATTAAGTCATAATTAATTTTGTATCCGGCACACAGTTATCATTTATATGTAATCATTGTCTGACAGAAATTTGTTTTAATATAGTGTTATGTTTATGGTAGCCTGTCATCTCATGTTTTAATGTAGTGTTGTTATGTCTATGGTAGCTGTCATCTTATATGTTTTAATATAGTGTTGTAATATCTATGGTAGTCATCGGATCATTTGCCAATTCGTCCGATTATATTCTCTTTTGCCTTGGTCGATGTCCTTAGGTTTGTTAATCTATATTTCATTTCACACTGATTATCTTACATGGATACTTTTTACTAATACATTACTAATATACTTACACATATCACATGCCTATGACAGCAGCAGCAGTAGCAGCAGGTAATTTCTTACAGGAGTACGCCAAATATGAACAAATAATCGAATAGTGAACAACAAATGCTGTTGCAAACAGTTATATTTTAAATTAAAAGACAACGTGAAGGCACGTGACATTGTGGTTAGGGTATTTGGCTGACCACCATGAGGGCGTGAGTTTGATTCCTGGACAGGATGGTGCATTGTATCATTGCTCATGACAATATATTTCATGTTGGTCCAGTCCACTCAACTGAAAAACAAATAGATGTGGTGAAATTGCTACCACGTTGTATCGCCCTTTGCTTTTTCCTATGGACAACAACAATGGCATGGAGAGGTGAGACGTACATGCAGGGGCCAATGTGGGCCTTTCTCCATTCCCCTCAAAACATCTTGTCCGGGCGTCTTGGAGAGTAAACCTCCAGATTCAAAGCTATGGTCAAATACGACATATGTGAGTCTATATAGTATATAAAGACATTAATAAAGTACATAAAGACAAGAGTCTACATAGTACATAAAGACAAGAAAGGAGCCAATCCTCAGATCGGACAAAGAAAACTATATTTCCATTGGTCTTTTCATTTACGATAATATTTGTCAGTTACAACTCCCTGTCCAGTAAGCCATTGGTCATTGCCCAGTCTAGCAAGCCAACCCACGACCTGATGATCGTGTGACTTAATCGCCTTCTTACAAAATACTTCATACTGCTTTGCTTCTTCAGCCAAGATTTCCCATCGGTAGAGAGCACTAGCAATGGAAATGCCAATGGAAATATTTCTTCCTTGGTCCGACCTGACGATCAATCAATATATTAATTAGAAAAGAACATACGAATACACGCAGAAAGATGAAATATACGATTTAATATCCCAGAGTACATATTTTAATGTTTTGAAGAAATCAGAAACATCCATCCAAATTTTCAAATTGTTCACATTTTTATTTTTTTTTCGTTTCGGTTCGATTTCGTTTTTCGTATAATATTTTTTTTTGTAAATTTCTCTTTTAAATATATTTTTGAAATATTCCTGTCCTCTTCTTTATATATAGTTACATATTTTGTTTGTTTTTATTTTCTGTTGTTTTTTTTTTATATTTCTTTCATTCTGTAAAGTTTGTTTTAATTTACTTCGTGATGTTCAGAATCCTAATAGTATTATTAATATAATTATTATTTTATTTCGAATATATTACTGTTTTGGGAAGTTAGGTGGTGGTAGGATCGGGCTTGGTTTATGAGAAACAAAATAAATAAAATAAAAATAATGATAATTATAGTAATAATGGTCATATTAAAACATCTGTTATATTGATGACCTTAGCTAACATGAGGAAGTTAATTAAACAGAAAGATGCGTCTATTATTATTAGCATTATTGTGCTTTCTCATTACACTACATTTTTATTTGTGAATTGTGTTGTTTTCTGAAAGAGGTCACTATGGCAATGTATATACATATATGTATGTATATATATATATATATATATATATATATATATAAAAGGAATATATATATATATATAAAAGGAATATATATATATATATATATATATATATATATATATATATATATATATATAAAAGGAATATATATATATATATATATATATATATATATATATATATATATTGTACATGTTCTCTGGATCTTAATGTTGTTAGTGAGCTTCATATATATATATATATATATGCACACATACACACACATATACATATATATATGTGTGTGTATGTATTATATAGGTGTATATATGTATGTATATATGTAAGTATATGTATACATATATTTCGCTATGTATTAAATATATATAAAATCAGTGTGTTGAGTGTGTGTGAGAGAGAGAGAGAGACAAAGAGAGAGAGAGGGGGGAGAGAGAGAGAGAGAGAAAGGAGGGGGAATGGAATAGGATGAAAGAAAAAATGTAAAATCTCGTCTGCTTTGAATATTTTGCCTCAAAGTTCGACTCTTATTTTCCATTCTACAAACTTTTCTCCGTGTTTGATTTTCATGTATTTACTTATCTCCTCTTCTTTGTTTATACTTCCTTTCCAAATATTATCCCCCTTTTTGATCACTCTTGTTTCTTTCTTCCTTTTTTGTTCTCACTATTCCTTTGTTGCTGTATTTGTTTGGTGGTGTTTCTGTTGTGGAAGATATTGCTTGTGTTGACATTATTTCAGTACCTGTATTTCTCTATCTAATTCAGTGATATTTTTAGTCAGTTAGTTAGAAAGTTATTTAGATAAAGTGATTGGTTGATAGAGTGATAGATAAAATAAATAGTTCTCTAAAATGAACAGTAAATGATATATACGTTTATATTTTCCACGAATCTGTACATAGAAAATACATTCATAATGGTTGACGATCATCACGAAGAAATGAATTCAGTGCTTGGATGTTCCACCTTGACACAAATATCATTTGTCTCTTGCTTTCTTTCTTCTGTGTGTGTGTGTATGCTTTTTTAACCTAGAAATGGGAAATGAGTAAAAGATTATACTAACAGTAATAATATTTCAATATATTATTTGAATGGTTATCTTTACGTATAATATATAATAATCATAAGCATTATATATATATATAGAGAGGACAACACGTATATGGAACGACAAACAAAATAGAAAACCAAATATATAACTAAAAAGACAGGATAAGCTATGAATTAAAGTTATTTTGTTGATGCTTAGAAGAAGCGATAAATAATGTATGGTGACGTTTTAGAGTATACCCGTCTTCGGAGGGTGAGAAAGAACGGAAAGGGAAGAGAATGGTGAACAGAAAAAGAAGAAGTTGAGGTAAATCGTGGCGTGTGGATAGAAAGTTCACACGTGTGCGGATATATCAAGAGAGAGATAGAGAGACTCAAATGTTTCTATCAATTAGCTGTTTTGGGGGGTGCAATTTGTGATTTGAACGAAAGTGGAAATGGTGAAAAGTAAGGATGAAAGAAAAGATATAAAACTTCAACTGATAGAAAAGAAATGAAGTAAAAATGGGAGATAATTTTGAAGTTTAAACAAACAACAACATCAACATGGTCATAAAATAGTGGTGGGGTTAAATAAAGAAAACTATATTTCTATTTGTCTTTCAAATATCATCTGAGTCTATAATCAAAGCTGAAACATCATTTTGTTTTTCGATTTCAGAAATTGGAATTCGAAATCCGAACGTACAGAGCCAGTGACCATCACGTCCGAATATTTAACAATTGCACCAATCAATCGCCTCTGGATTGATACATTATTCATCCACTTTGAAAAGAAGAGGAGAGACAAATTTAATATCAGCAGTCTTTGAACTGAGAGGGCAGAATATATATAGTAATTTGATTCACGACTCAAAGGATTGTTCCAATTTGCTGAAATTTTTGGGGAAAATGGGAGAAATTGGTCTGACATGACGTAAGAAAGCTCACCAATAATATATTTTGAGAATGAGAAATTTAGATAGATAATAAGATGATTGATATTAAGAAATGATGAAGTATTTGATTAATAAATTATTGATATATATATATATATCCACTCTGCTTATGCCGAGACTAAGTATGTGACGTAGTCACTATTTTAAAATTCATAGTAAATGGTTTTTAAATAAACATACAGTATATTATCAAATATACTATACGTACAATAATATATATATATAAATCTACATTATTTCAGATGACCACATATATATGTGTAGGTATGTATATTCCCTCTGATAGTTTGTAAAATTTTTACATAGATCTATATGATATACATACCAACACACACATATATATCCTAGAAACGATCGTAAAATGATGAATTTTTTAATATAAGGAACTGTTTCTTTGTTTTTATTCATTATTTTTATTAATTTATATATATATATATATATATATATATATATATATATATACGTTATTCCGGGTTGAGTCGGAGGTAACCACAGTAAGTAAGGTACTCAATACATTGCAGAGTATAAAAGTTTTAATATAGATGCGATTCTACAGGACTAGAACTGTTTCATTCTTTAGAAATCATCAGGAGATTCCTGATGATTTCTAAAGAATGAAACAGTTCTAGTCCTGTAGAATCTCATCTATATTAAAACTATATATATATATATATATATATATATATATGAATATGAAAATATGGCGTGCTGCGTGGTTGCAAATGGGTTACATATGAATAAATTTAGTCCTTCATCAGTGATCTTCCAACCTTCATTGGTATTTTATCGCGGTTGGTGCGAGCAACGGCTAAAGAAAGTCGTTGGGACACGTAAATAAGGGGAACGAGCGAGACAGTAAACAATCAAAGATGGTAATGCAACGAAAAGTGAGGAAGAAGGAGTCAAGTCCCTGAAATCGATGAACATAAGTTCCGTGAAATCGTGGACGAGAGAGAATAAAGGCCATCAAACCCGGTCGAAATGTGAGTAAGGAAAGAATTTCGCACGGGTCAAACGGGAGGAAGAAGGAGTCAAGACCCTGAAATCGATGAACATAAGTTCCGTGAAATCGTGGACGAGAGAGAATAAAGGCCATCAAACCCGGTCGAAATGTGAGTAAGGAAAGAATTTCGCACGGGTCAAACGGGAGGAAGAAGGAGTCAAGTCCCTGAAATCGATGAACATAAGTTCTGTGAAATCGTGGACGAGAGAGAATAAAGGCCATCAAACCCGGTCGAAATGTGAGTAAGGAAAGAATTTCGCACGGGTCAAACGGGAGGAAGAAGGAGTCAAGACCCTGAAATCGATGAACATAAGTTCTGTGAAATCGTGGACGAGAGAGAATAAAGGCCATCAAACCCGGTCGAAATGTGAGTAAGGAAAGAATTTCGCACGGGTCAAACGGGAGGAAGAAGGAGTCAAGTCCCTGAAATCGATGAACATAAGTTCTGTGAAATCGTAGACGAGAGACAATAAAGACCATCCAACCTGGTCAAAGTGTGCGGGAGGAAATAATTATATATATATATATATATATATATATATATATATATATATATATATATATATATATATATATATATATATATATATATATTATTCTATATATATATATCTATTCTATCATACTCTGCACTGTAAGAGCATAGAGTGCTCAACCGGCATACCGCCTATGGAAACATCTTAGCTACCATAAGAATACACACACATATATATACAATCCCGAAACTCTCTCTCTCTCTCTCTCTCTCTCTCTCTCTCTCTCTCTCTCTCTCTCTCTCTCTCTCTCTGTGTGTGTGTGTATGACACATCATTGTTAAACGTCCCCATGGAAATGAAAAATAAGCCCCAAAATAAAATAAAACAACATAAATAATACAAAATCAAGCAACAATTTAAAACAATATAGAATAGAACGTAATACGAATAAAGTTACTGTTATTAATATTATTATTGTTATTAATATTATTATTGTTATTATTATTATTATTTAAAAAAGAAGAAATTCGTATCAAATGTATACCAGACGTTATGGAAATGTATTTACAAATTAAATGAGATTATAAATTCATACGATTATTGAACGATTAATTAAAACGATTAAGATTAATTAATTAAGATATTAATAATGAGACCTCCCCCCTCAAAAAAAAAAAATAAATTAAATAAAAGAAATCGATTATAGAATTTCCATCTGTAAAAGAAAAAAAATTAATAAGTCATTAAACATTTATTTTGTGAAATATAATGAATTAATGTATAAGCAGAAATGAAGTTGAATAATGACGTTGATGTTGATGATGATGATGGCTGTAGTGTTGATAATAATGATTTCTAGTATAGGAACAAGGCCAGTAATTTTTTTTTTTTGTGGGGGGGGGGGGGGGTCGATTAAATCGAGTCCAGTACGTTACTGGTACTTTATTTTATCGACCCCGTAAGGATGAAAGGCAAAGTGAGAATTATGCTGTTAATTTTGTTGATGCTGATGATGATGATGATGATGATGGCTGTGTTGTTCATATTGACTATCATGAAGATGTTGTTCGTTTTTGACGATGACGATGATGATCATGATCATGATGGCGGTGGTGATGATGGTGATGATGATGATGATGATGGTGGTGGTGGTGGTGATGATGATGGTGGCTGTGCTGTTGACATTGAAAATGGTAAGAAAGCTGTTGTTGTTCATGATGATGAAGATAATGATGATAATGATGATGATAGTGATGATGATGATGATAGTGATGATGATGATGATGATGATGATGATGATGATGATGATGATAGTGATGATGTTAATGTTGTGGAGAGGGATGGTAATGATTATAATTGTTTCTAATTTGGCAGCACACGGCTAGAAGTTTAAAGGTAATGGGAAAGTCGATTAAAGCGACCCCAGTGTATTGCGGGTATTTTATTGACCGCCGCGACGACGTAAGGCACACCTAAGGTAGGGTATGTGAATATAAATAATAATGCGACTGCTGATGGTGAAATCTATGATAACGAAATTTAACAATTATAAAAATGATAATGAGTTAGTGACGACAGAGATATTGGCCATCCTAATGATGCTGATGATTGTTATTATTAATATGATGACAATGTTATATCGGTGATGATGGTGAAACCCTAGTGGACGATTAGAAGGAAGTTACTGAATATGACTTAAATAATTGTTTCTACTTTTGGCACAAGGCCATCAATTACCCAGTGCATTACTGGTACTTTATTTTATCGACCCCGTAAGGATGAAAGGCAAAGTGAATATGACTTAAATAATGATAATTATGATGATGATAACTGTATACTATCGAACTTCATATATAGGTTCTATCAGGCCGTCTTCTTCGGAAACAACTGTGTCCGAAGAAGATGGTCTGATCGAACCTATATATGAAGTTTGATAGTATACAGTTATATAACTGCTATAACTGCTATAGATCAGTCAATATGTCAATATGTCAATATGATCAACCCTCAGAAACGATCGTAAAACAATGATATGAATAGGTAAAATATCTTGAATTTGTTGATATTATTTTCATTGTTAAATTAATATGCTATATATATATATATATATATATACATATATATATATACACATATATATACATATATATATATATACACACACACACACACACACACACACACACACACACATATATATATATATATACATATAGTTATATATATGTATGTGTGTGTGTGGGTGGGTGTGTGTGCTCAAAGGAGACTCGAGAATATATGTATATATAGATATATATTCTTGAATTTCATTTGAACAGGTGAGTGGAAAGACTCTGGATGATGCATGGAAAAGAAGCAGGTGCTGGAAAGACTTATTAATTTAAAGAGAAATTTCGTCATTACGAACGTTTCGTGTTGACGACAGAGGTCAGCATGTCAAATAATGTTTCACTGGCTTGACATGTCTCGTAGTTAGAGTGACAAGAACAGGTAATTGATTTGCATAATTGAACGAGACAATGAGATCTATCTCTCTCTCTCTGTTTATATATATATATATATATATATATATATATATATAGAGAGAGAGAGAGAGAGAGAGAGAGAGAGAGAGAGAGAGAGAGAGAGAGAGACGGGGGGAGGGGGAGTGAGTCACAGAGAGAGAAAGGGGTGAGTCACAGAGAGAGCGAGTGAAGAAAAGATAGACGGCAAGAGGTAGATATATAGATAAAAACATACGAAGTAATATAGATGTGGACCCTGGGTTAAGGCATTTTAAGACAGTGAACAGTGCCGCACAGCCTGTTGTGGTGTAGCTAGTGTCAGGACCAAGGGCCGGAGTGGGATGCTGAAGAAGTAATTGCTATTTCTAATCAACCTGGAAATATCCTGACATCACACGCACGCGTGCACACAATTTCAATCACAGTGAAAACAATGCACACATAGAAACACACACTCACACATATGTGTGCAGTGTACGCCCGACACTCACGGTCCCGGTTATTCTCGGAATTATCCTTAGAACTTAAGTAATAATTGTTCGCGGAAACCACCACATATTCGCGAAATTGTAAAATCTTCCGCGATCTTTTTATTACTTTTTTCGTGACAATATATATTTTTTAAAGCTAAATTATTAGTAACAATATACATATTTGCCCCCTGTTGGCCGGCCCTTCACATAAGCCGTCCCCTCTTTTTTATTATATTTTATGTTATATTTTGACATTTGTATGGGGATAACTGTATATATATATATATATATATATATATATATATATATATATATATATATATATATATATATATATTAAAATATAAATATTAATAAAATAGATGTTCTTTTCATCAATTACATTTTATTATACATATTTCGGATGTACAACAGTACGTCCTCATCAGACAAAATATAATGATACATGACATACCTTCAGGTGTTAAATGGTTAAGATTTAATCAAGGTACCTTGATTAAATCTTAACCATTTAACATCTGAAGGTATGTCATGTATCATTATATTTTGTCTGATGAGGACGTACTGTTGTATCTCCGAAATATGTATAATAAAATGTAATTGATCAAAAGAACATCTATTT
>OZ024751.1:25444715-25457215 GCA_964016885.1 Eledone cirrhosa
TCTTCCCCAAGTTATCTGAGGCTAAAATCAAAGGTGGAATTTTTGTTGGACCTCAGATAAAGAAGGTGTTTGAGTCTACCGAGTTCTCCAATAAGCTCAATAGGATTTAGAGAACAACATGGAACTGTTTCAAGGCAGTTATTAAGGGATCCCTGGGCAACTACAGAGCTGAAAAGTACCAGCAACTGGTGCAGGATCTGATAAAGGCTTTTGACGCCATGGGATGCAGGATGTCGCTTAAACTCCATATGCTGGACGCTCACCTGGAAAAATTCAAGGACAATATGGGCGCCTACTCAGAAGAACAAGGCGAACGATTCCACCAAGATGTGAAAGAGATAGAGCGGAGGTACTAGGGCCGCTACAATGAAAACATGATAGGGGACTATATCTGGGGGCTAGTGCGGGAATGCGACCTGGACTACAACCGCAAATCCAGGAAATCCAGTCATTTCTGACGTGTATAAGTTGCTTTATAAGTGTTATTTGTTTTTACTTGTTTGCTTCTGATAAGCTTGTGTAATAAAATAAATATATACTCTGTTGATTTAATTATATGAACTGATAAATTTTTTTTAAATGTGTATTTTCTTGAAAAATATGAAAATTTTGAAATAGCAAACTCCTGACACAAACCCAAACATTTGATTAAATAATAGTATTGTTTTATAATAATGAAATATGACAAACCAGGAAATGATACTTAGAACCGGGGAACAAAAATATGTTACACGGTGTTACCGGTGTCTGTCATACATTGTTCACTACGTTAGTAAAATTGTTTACAAATTGTTAATTTTATGATAACATGTTTGTATATAAAATATATTTAACATCACATGCTTTTTAAATAATAAAATATTATTACAGATTAAATTTATCAATCATTGTGTATTTTTTTCATCTATTTTAAAAATTTGTCTAATTATTAGCGAAATATTTTAAATCTCTTTTAATATACCTATTGTTTAAAATATCTCAGTAAACAAAACAATGCTTATTTTATGTTAATGCAGTTTAACGGAATGGGAGAAAAGAAAGGGAGAATATTTCTATCTCATAGATACGATTAACAATTGGTTGGTGACGTAGTGCATAATAGTGTAACATATGTTAGCTAAATAGATAGGTTACCTCATGCTTATCTAATGCATTTTAGACACCATGCGTCAAGTGAGTTGTGTGTTCATGCAATCCTACTCGGTGAATAGAAGATTGCGTTTAGCATATTTAGTTGGTATTTTTTTAATAGTCTACCTTTCAAAATGTGAGAATCCTTAGGGAAATACTAAAACAATTACGTTTTACTATTTCACTTATTAATTACTTAAAATAATTCACATTACAATAATTATTTCATTTTCTTTTTTTTTTTTAACATAATATCGTCTATATATTACATTAATTACTCAAATTCTGTTTCGGAAAATAAGAATAATATGCTGAACGCTCTCGGTTGAAATAAGTGCTGAACTACTCTACTTGGTGCTGCAAATATAAAGGACCCTTGTTGAGAAGTTAGGCACAAAGTAAGAAATAAGCTATTGTTGCTTTATGCAGTGATTAATATCAAATGATATTGTTCCCGTAGCTTTCTTGTGATACTACTGAAACGTTTATAATTATTCAGTATATTCCCGTATATTCTAGAAATAGGTTGTAATTTTCAATATTTATTATACTCTGTAATAACTATATTGTGTATATATTATGTATATCTTCATGCTATACGTTACGATATATTATAATATCATATATAATTTTATAATTTTGATTTGTATATAACAGACAATAGAATCATTGAATGGAATTATCTACTGGTACTTATTATATATAATGTATTCAGGTATATAAGATATCTACAACTTATTCGATATAGAATATTTTCCCATGTGATATCACAAACTTGTATATCATCGTGACATCTAGAACTTATGGCATAAAGTATATTTTCTCCACATGATATACAAAGCTTATTAGACAGAGTATATTTTCATATATTATATCTGAAACGTAATATTATCTTATATATATTGTATAGAATTTGTTACATAAAACATTTTATTTTCTTATTTATGATATTCGGAAATAATGTAATATAGTCTGGGATCATCAGAAATGAATAGTAGATGGCATTTCCAAATTTTTATTAAAAGAAACAATGTAGGCCTAACGATATATTTCAAAACTTCACATTGGTTAGGCTTGTTCACTTCACTAAACCCCAAAGTATAAACATAATTACATACGTTATATATATATTAATCATAAGGTGTGTGCTCAGGTATTTAAAATATATACTTTGTGCAACATTGCATGTTTATTATTTCTAGCATCATTGAATCCCTATTTCTACTGTCGATGTTATACGCACATTATAATAGTTGTGAAATATTAAAATATCTCATTTCAAATAATTTTTTCTACAGACGATATTAATGATAATAATTATTTCTACTTTAGGCACAAGGCCAGCAATTTGAAGGGAAGGGGAAAGACGATTAAAGGGACACCAGTACATTACTGGTGCATTATTCTATCGACTCCGTAAGAATAAATCACCTCGGGTGATTTGAACTCACAACGTAAAAGAACTTAACTGTATGCTGCAAAACATGGTGTCTGACGCTCTATCGATTCTGTTCTCATTATAATAGTTGGGAAATATTAAAATATCATATTTCACATATCTTTTCTACAGTCGATGTCATAAATAATTAGAATAATAATAATAACACTATAGAAGATTGTCTTGTTTCTTGATATATAACAGAGCTGGGATATTCTGCTCGCCTACTAGAAATACTTGTAAAATATTAAAATAACTTATTTGATTAGCGATATAAGCCCGCACGATATATCTAAAATCTATTGATGTTTATGTTCGATCTTGTTGATTCTTCAAAGATGATTATCCCTACTTCCTTCATTCATTTTTAATTAAATTATTTGGAAAGTTTCCATTCAAATTTAGAACAATACACTTTACCTATAGATATTATTGCCACTATCCTAACGTCGTAGAAGTAAAGTGTTCATTCTTTATATTATAGGTCTATTTCCTTTAGATATATATATGTATGTATGTATGTATGTATATATGTATGTATGTATGGGTGTGTAGGATTTGGAAAGTATCCATTCTAGGGCAAAATGTATCTTTGTTCAAAACTGTGTCCCGTATTATTTTGTTTTCTTTCTTTTCACTTTGGCATATATTCAAATCTATTCTAAGTGTAACTTCTTCCCATATCTTTATATATTAAAGAACAACTCTAATTATATGTAAGGAAGGATATATATATATATATATATATATATATATATATATATATATATATATATATATATATATATATATATATTTATATATTTATATTTATATATATATTTATATATATATATTTATATATATATTTATATATATATATATGTATACGCAGACAAACACATATATAAATATAATATGTGCGTGTATACGAATTACATATATGTATGGGTGTGCGTATGTATATTTTTACTTAAATGAGGTTTTTAAATACAAGCTAAATATGTTAGATAAAAATATTACGGTTCCGCCAGTGGCCTGCCGACGACGGCTTTGCTGTACACACACACACATATATATATACATATATATATAAACATATATATCCATATATGTATGTATCCGTATATATATAGGCGTGTGGCTGAGTGGTTAGAGAATTAGATTCGCAATCGGAAGGTTGTGAGTTCGATTCCTGGACAGGGCGATGCGTTATGTCCTTGAGCAAGACACTTTATTTCACGTTGCTCCTTCTACCTGGAGTTGCGACCGATAGATAGTATTAGCAATTGGAAAGACCAACGGAAACACTGTTTCGTCGGTCCGATTTGACGAAAGTCGATCGTTCCTTAATTAATATATATATATATATGTGTGTGTGTGTGTGTGTAGTGATCGTGAAACCAGTGACTGTACAATAAAATGACCTATACATGTTGTACTTAATCTTGCTTTCTACCGATAGCTATGAGAATAATCGAATCAATACTGTCAATTATATTCGTTGACTTCAAGAATAAATATATGGATGTTTTTCTTTTCATTTGTGTTTACATATTTGTGTATACAATAATATTATTTAATATCTAAACGACATTAGCCAGTATATACTAAAACATTTGTAATCTAAATATTTATCAAATATTATTGATTTCTTCGTAGGTTTCGGCGAAGAGCATTTATTTATTTATTTGTTGGATCAACTGATCGTCATACGTTTCAATTAACGACTGAGCGGTGGAGTCTTTCACTGTCACACGTGCCCTTAATATATTTTCCAAGCTGACTCAACAAGTCACAATTTGTGATGAGCCTAGGACATTGAATTACAGATATAATTCATCCAGTGGGCTTACATTCAGTTTCCGTCTACCAATCTTTGTTCACAAGACATGCGTCGGTCTTAGACTTTAGTACAAAAACGTGTTCTATACATCACACAGCAGGATCGACCCAATTATATCATGATTGCAAAGATACGTATACCTACATCCACGTTCTAATATAAGGACAACGTAAGCATATTTGAATGTTTCATTATCAAATTTAGATTTCATTTATTCTATAAGCACAGAAATGTTTATTTTGGAATTTGTTCTTCTACCTTTAGTGTAATGTTGTTATCTTATTTGGGGATACGGTAACACATCACAATAAAGATGGGAACGGAATTAGCGATATTAGCTTAATCACTGTCATTTCTAATTAAACCGACTAATACTCGATTAATCTATTTTTTAACTCTGAATGGATAAAATACACACATATGTGTGATATTCTGACCTTCTTTCGTTTTGTTCTTTCAGTTATTTGATAAGATGTATTTATATTATGACGCCCGCCCTTTCGATGTATGGATTATATTCGCTAGATAATATTATATTATACTAGAACGGCTTGACTTTACAATTGATACCTCACTAAATAAGATATTTCAGTAAGCTGAGAAGAATTTACATTTAGAAGGTAGAGAGTGGAAATTAAATACGTCAAGCCAATTCAGTTAGACATAATACTGCTTCTGTGATTCTATCGCCATTTTGGGAAGTATATTACGACACGATCGATGTTGTTTGGCTTAGAAAACTAAAGTTATGGTTAATTACTTATAAACCTATTTAACTGTAGATTTGTGTATATATGATTTATGGGTTTTATAAATGGCGACCATTTGTATGATTTTGTTTGCTCATTGGTATGATCATTCTGGGAGAGGTATTTTAAGAGGGATTGTTTCTGCTGTAGGTATGGTTTTTGATATTATTGTTGTTGTTGCTGTTGTTGTTGTTGTTTTAGGTGGTGGGGTTGATGATGTTGTCATTGTAAGTACGTTTCCTTAAATATTAGATATGGAATATTTCGTTTGTTAAAATTTCAAAAGTTTAGGACAAAAGCACGTGAACTTGCCTGTATTGAATCGACCAGGGCTAATCACTGTGAAATTCATTTTGATGAAGCAGGTTTCATCGCACGGGAATTTCAACGTCTCTCTGATTGTTTTTATCACCATGATTGTCTTTTTCCACTCTTGAAATTATTGATCTTTGAGAATTCACAACGGCATCACCAGAACGTGACAAAATGTCAGCATGTTTTTGGTATCGGTTCTCCATTTTTTCTTTCTTATCTCGTAACGCTTTGATCATTTCTTCTTTGTATTCATGTAAAGAGGGTTGCGACAAAGACTTTTTTGACATGGCTTCATATGTGAGATTGACTTTGCCCGAATTGAGTAAAGTTGGCTCTCCATAATAGCTTTTGTTTGTCCTTTTGAAATTGTTAAAACTGTCTCTTTTCATTGGTATATCATATAAAACATTTAATGGGTTATCAAGACTGTTTGTCGACAATTTCTTTAAGGGTATATGGCCATTATTTACTTCTATATCGGGAGACGAGAGTGGATTATGTATATAACTCCCCCCCACAAAGTTACCAACTTTCCGCTTATGCATCGAGGACGGATTAGAAAGATTTGCCACAGTACGTTTCAATTTTTGATGTCTGTTGACAGGAAATCTATTATCAGTGAAATACTTTCTTTCTACTACTCGTTTACCAATATATAAGAAAGGGAAACGTCGTTTATCTAATAACGAGGGAAACTGGTCCCGTGTATTAGCTACCAGGGGGTATTTAAACCTTTTACTTACAATTAAAGAATTATCACCCCCTTTACCTTTTGTATGATCTACCTCTCGTTTACCAACGAAAAGAGGTTCTTCCTCTCGTTTACCGACAAATAAAGGATCTTCCTCTCGTTTACCGACAAAAAGAGGTTCTCGCTCTCGTTTACCGACAAAAAGAGGTTCTTCCTCTCGTTTACCGACAAAAAGAGGATCTGCCCCTCGTTTTCCTACGAACAAGGGAGGGTCAATGTCTTTGTCATGATCAGCCATTTTCTTTCTAAGAAAAGAATCACTATAATCTCGTGTGTCCAAAACTAGCCGATTAATATTACCATTTGCTTTATCTAAAACTAAAATATCGGGATCACTTTTCCGTACAAGGACGTGGCGTGAATTCTGTTTTCCTAGAGGTATAATGCGAGGTGATTGTTTACCTATAAACATGGGGTCATCATTCCGTTTACCTATAAACATGGGGTCATCATTCCGTTTTCCTATAAACATGGGGTCATCATTCCGTTTTCCTATAAACATGGGGTCATCATTCCGTTTCCCTATAAACATGGGGTCATTTCGTTTACTTATAAACATGGTGGGGTCTTTCCATTTACCTATAAACATGTGGTCATTCCGTTTACCTATAAACATGGGGTCATCGTCACGCTTACCTACAAACATGGGGTCATTTCGTTTGCCTATAAGCATGGGGTCATCGTCACGTTTCCCTATAAACATAGGGTCATTTCGTTTACTTATAAACATAGTGGGGTCTTTCCATTTACCTATAAACATGTGGTCATTCCGTTTACCTATAAACATGGGGTCATCGTCACGCTTACCTACAAACATGGGGTCATTTCGTTTGCCTATAAACATGGGGTCATCTTCACGTTTCCCTATAAACATGGGGTCATTTCGTTTACTTATAAACATGGTGGGGTCTTTCCATTTACCTATAAACATGTGGTCATTCCGTTTACCTATAAACATGGGGTCATCGTCACGCTTACCTACAAACATGGGGTCATCGTCACGTTTCCCTATAAACATGGGGTCATTTCGTTTGCCTATAAACATGGGGTCATCGTCACGTTTCCCTATAAACATGGAGTCCTTTCGTTTCCCTATAAACATGGGGTCATTTCGTTTGCCTATAAACATGGGGTCATCGTCACGTTTCCCTATAAACATGGGGTCATTTCGTTTCCCTATAAACATGGGGTCATTTCGTTTCCCTATAAACATGTGGTCATTTCGTTTACCTATAAACATGGGGTCATCGTCACGCTTACCTACAAACATGGGGTCATTTCGTTTGCCTATAAACATGGGGTCATCGTCACGTTTCCCTATAAACATGGGGTCATTTCGTTTGCCTATAAACATGGGGTCATCGTCACGTTTCCCTATAAACATGGGGTCATTTCGTTTCCCTATAAACATGGGGTCATTTCGTTTACCTATAAACATGGGGTCATTTCGTTTACCTATAAACATGGGGTCATTTCGTTTACCTATAAACATGGGGTCATTTCGTTTACCTACAAACATGGAGTCATCGTCACGTTTCCCTATAAACATGGGGTCATTTCGTTTGCCTATAAACATGGGGTCATTTCGTTTGCCTATAAACATGGGGTCATCGTCACGTTTCCCTATAAACATGGGGTCATCGTCACGTTTCCCTATAAACATGGGATCATTTCGTTTGCCTATAAACATGGGGTCATCGTCACGCTTACCTATAAACATGGGGTCATTTCGTTTACCTATAAACATGGGGTCATTTCGTTTCCCTATAAACATGGGGTCATCGTCACGTTTCCCTATAAACATGGGGTCATTTCGTTTGCCTATAAACATGGGGTCATTTCGTTTGCCTATAAACATGGGGTCATCGTCACGTTTCCCTATAAACATGGGGTCATTTCGTTTACTTATAAACATGGTGGGGTCTTTCCATTTACCTATAAACATGGGGTCATTTCGTTTACCTATAAACATGGGGTCATTTCGTTTGCCTACAAACATGGGGTCATCGTCACGTTTCCCTATAAACATGGGGTCATTTCGTTTCCCTATAAACATGGGGTCATTTCGTTTCCCTATAAACATGGGGTCATTTCGTTTCCCTATAAACATGGGGTCATTTCGTTTACCTATAAACATGGGGTCATCGTTACGCTTACCTACAAACATGGGGTCATCGTCACGTTTCCCTATAAACATGGGGTCATTTCGTTTCCCTATAAACATGGGGTTATTTCGTTTACCTATAAACATGGGGTCATCGTTACGCTTACCTACAAACATGGGGTCATCGTCACGTTTCCCTATAAACATGGGGTCATTTCGTTTGCCTATAAACATGGGGTCATCGTCACGTTTCCCTATAAACATGGGGTCATTTCGTTTGCCTATAAACATGGGGTCATCGTCACGTTTCCCTATAAACATGGGGTCATTTCGTTTGCCTATAAACATGGGGTCATCGTCACGTTTCCCTATAAACATGGGGTCATTTCGTTTGCCTATAAACATGGGGTCATCGTCACGTTTCCCTGTAAACATGGGGTCATTTCGTTTAGCTATAAAAATGGGGTCATTTCGTTTCCCTCTAAGAATAGGGTCATTTCGTTTGCCTATAAACATGGGGTCATCGTCACGTTTCCCTATAAACATGGAGTCCTTTCGTTTCCCTATAAACATGGGGTCATCGTCAAGCTTCTCTATAACCATGGGGTCATTCCGTTTCCCTATAAACATGTGGTCTGGATCTCGTTTACCTATAAATAAGTGGTCTGGATCTCGTTTTCCTACAAATATGGGTTCTGGATCTCGTTTACCTATAAATAAGGGGTCTGGATCTCGTTTTCCTACAAATATGGGTTCTGGATCTCGTTTACCTATAAATAAGGGGTCTGGATCTCGTTTTCCTACAAATATGGGGTCTGGATCTCGTTTACCTATAAATAAGGGGTCTGGATCTCGTTTTCCTACAAATATGGGGTCTGGATCTCGTTTACCTATAAATAAGGGGTCTGGATCTCGTTTTCCTACAAATATGGGGTCTGGATCTCGTTTACCTATAAATAAGGGGTCTGGATCTCTCTTAGGACCAAATATGATGTTCGGATCTCTTCTACCTACATAGAAGGTATCTGGCTCTTGTTTTCCTAATAACATGTCATCTGGATCTCGGTTAGCGACAAAAATAGGATGTTCGTCGTCCGTTTTACCTAAAAAGATTGGCTCCGGATCCTGTTTATCTGCAAAGAAAGTGTGGAGAATGTTCTTATTAACTTCTTTCATGTCATTACTTTCTTTATATGTCCCCTCAATCAAACCTACGATAGTTTATGTTATCGTATTCCTCTTCCACTCCGGCTCTACACAAAACGCCAACACATAAAATCGTTGGATCGACTGACGAAGCTGTAATGAAGCACCAGTTCCTGCCAAATTTCTGTATAATTCCTGCTCTAGTTTTCAGTTATTTTTATAGTTTACTGTTTCCAGTATGATATATAAATCATGAATCTGTTGAGCTGTTCGTTTTATTCGAGTGATTTTGATTTCAAGTATTTATACTCAATACATGTTTTGCCAATCCTATATTACTTTTAATTAATATATATCGATTCTTGTGGCTAACGGTTTGTAATGTTACTTTCTCCGTAATTTTAGACTAATCATTATTTATTAAATGAATATTGCATTTGTTATAATTTGAAATATTGTTTATCTATATACAATTGTGATTAGATAATTGCGTTTAATAAGCTTGAAAAGGTTTCACGGCCTAAATTAAGTGTGCTTTAGCGTAGTTGACCTTCACCATCCAAACTATATATTGGAATATCGGTCTACCGAAAGTCTTTTATAAGAAGGTGGGCCAGTAGAAACAGACTCCATATAGTAAATAATATTACATTTCGTTTACATAAAAAATGGAAAAAACGAAAGGTGTCAATTGTTAGATAGGACCCAGAAACGTTTCCTTTCGTAGTTCCATTGCTGATATTATGTCCTAACTCCTGACAGAGAAAGGCAGGATTTGAATTCAAGACAGAAAAAGTAGATACTGCAAAGCATCCTGTCCGACTTTTCAAGAAGTTTGTCAATCTACTGCCCATGGACTAGTACTTTATTTATCCACCCGGAAACGACGAAAGGCGAAGTTGATCGATGTGAACTCACAAGACAGTGAGTCAGAACAAATATACACTCTCCCGACTCGGTCAATTCACCGTTTTTAGGAATCTGATATGCTATTTTCTGTAAAATTTCGGCAAAAAGAATTTTGTCATAAATTTTGCTATCGGATTACTAACCCCCCGCCTCTATTTGTTACCTGACGGAATATTTACTTCATGTTATTGGATATTTCTGAATCTTTGTTTACCGTTTAATTTACTAGCATGAATCATCTTAGTTAAACCGTGTACGTTTCTTTAGAACAATTATCACATTTACCATTAAAGAAATTCCCATCCCAATTTTATACTGTCAGAAATCTGAGTTCTGTTTCGTCAATCTTCTGTTCAATGCCATATTTTAAATATGCAATTTGTTTGTTAATAAATTAATTATTAATAATATTTGTCTACCTGTTGGTTTTTTGTTTTGTTTTTCCGCATGTTTTATTTCTATTTAAGCACAAAAAATATTAGTTTATGTATTGCATATATCTAGAGATTGCTTGCATTCAAATAGAAACTGATTTTCGTTATACCTGAAAGACTTCCAAGTTTTACAATCAAGCAGTTTAGCTAAGGTTTCAGTAGCATTGTGCCAAATTCTCGGGGCCCACATTCCCCAATTATTCTTACCTAAAAACTCCATTGGACGCTTATCAAAATAATCCAATTTTCTTTTCCCCAAAAATTCCATTGGTCGCTTTCCTAGGAATTCCATACCTCTTTTTCCAAGGAACTCCATTGGGCGTTTACCTAAAAATTCCATGGGTCGTTTTCCAAGAAATTCCATCGGTCTTTTACCTAAAAATTCCATGGGTCGTTTTCCAAGAAATTCCATTGGTCTTTTACCTAAAAATTCCATTGGTCTTTTACCTAAAAATTCCATGGGTCTTTTACCTAAAAATTCCATTCGTCTTTTACCCAAGAATTCCATCCGTCGTTTTCCCAAGAATTCCATTCTTCTTTTATCATCTAGATCATCAGCTCTCTTACCTAAGAATTCCATAGGACGTTTTCCCAAAAATTCCATGGGCCGTTTCCCTAAAAATTCCATGGGGCGTTTCCCTAAAAATTCCATTGGTCTTTTTCCCAAAAATTCCATTGGTCTTTTGCCCAAGAATTCCATTGGCCTTTTACCAAGAAATTCCATGGGCCTCTTTTCAAGACCATCTTCTTCGTCATCGGTGTAGGCAATGAACGGTTCATTCATCACCATATCATCTGGTAACGCTACATCACCATTATCTTGCGTGTGACCACTAGGGATATTCATATAGGAACTTTCTACAAGTGGTTTCATAACTGTATCCTTCACTGCATTTTTGACAGCCTCTGAATCAGCGGCATTGTAGTCTAGAAAAACAAAGAAATACAACAAATCAACGAACAGGGGATATTCTCACTCCACTAGATATGCCAGAGAAAACAGCACTACCCACATCAGCATCAGCAACTATAGCAGCTGTAAAAAACCAAATATCGTAACCAGGTACATATACATTAATGAAATATCTTCCATTCTCTATATCATTTCCCTTATCATTCCCCTTTCCTTATCTCTTTCAACTAAGTCTAATACACGTCTGTATATTGAGTCAACCGCTTGTTGAAGATTTACACATCTACTGCACCTTGTTCAAACGGAAGATTTGGGGGCAATTCCCCGAAATCAATTGCTGATTGAATTGTAAATATCTATCTACTTTATTCCAGGTATTTAGTTCTTTCCCACCAATTCGTTAGCATTTACCCAACACGCACACACACGCACAACACACACACACACACACACACACACACACACACACACACACACACACACACACACACACACACACACACACACACACACAATATATATATATATATATATATATATATAACGAAGGAGGTGTGGTAAGGAACCAGATGGACCATAACGCACCAGAGTACTCAATACTTAGGGTAGTAGAGTGGGTAATAGGAAAGTGTTTAACCACGACGGCAGAGCTCAAGCCGTTTCGATGGCTGGCTATTTCTGGACTAAATTTTTATTACCACGCTAAAAATCCTAGTTTAGTCCAGAAATAGCTGTCGAAATGGCTTGAGATCTGCCGTCGGGGTTAAACTTTTTCCTATATATAT
>OZ024751.1:25464715-25472215 GCA_964016885.1 Eledone cirrhosa
ACATACATATATATGTTACATATATATGTGTGTGTATATATGTGTGTGTATATATGTGTGCGTGTGTTTGTGTGTCTATATATATATATATATATATATATATATTATATGAATAAGATCTCAGCACAAATACATGGTACCTAATGTTTCAAATTTCAACCAGCTTAGGATAGAGATATTCTAAGTCTGCTAGTATTGTTAACTTCAAGGAAATCCAAGACGTTCAGCCATCTTGCTTTCGCCTGATTATAACTAGACATAGAATGTCTGTCTCCTATACTTGTTTAAGTTTGAAACCTTAGGTAGCATCTATTTGTGCTGAGATCTTATTCACACACACACACATATATATATATATATATATATATATGTGTGTGTGTGTGTGTGTGTGTGTGTGTGTGTGTGTGTGTGTGTGTGTGTGTGTGTGTGTGTGTGTGTGTGTGTGTGTGTGTGTGTGTGTGTGTGTGTGTGTGTGTGTGTGTGTGTGTGTGTGTGGATCAGGATATAACGAACTTCGTTGCACTAAAGGATTGAAACACAAGCAGGGGATATCCATGCTTGGATGGAATAATCTATTTAATGGCCTCTGTTATCGTTGAGACAAAAGGAACAAGGACAAAGTGGGGTGTGGTATCTTCAACTCGGAAAACCTAGCGCAATGTTGTCAACAAAGTGGTCTCCGCTAAAGTCACTCAAGGACTAATCGGTCGTATGTGACTGAAGCATCAGATTAAAACATGTTAAACTATATTTCCTTTGTAAAACATCTTCTATGATTTTAACATCCTTTTCCAAATAACCAAGAACATTGTGTGGTTCAGTTATACAAGTAATGTTCGCATAATTAAGTAGTTGTTTCTTGCAGAACACCCGTGATGGATGTTTTTTATACGAATATAAACAATTTAAAATAAGCAGCTTTAGATGAACCAGTAACTCGCTATGTAAATCTCATCCGCAATAGCATCGATAAAATCGTAGCTTGTCTATGCCTCTTTCCTCTTCCCTCTTTACTTTACGTTCCTTTTCTCATCTCAAGATATCGCGTGTGTGTATATCAAATAATATATAGCATTTCTCTGTTGACATCTAACGACTTTCGTGCTGATTGAATTCCTTTCCTATTATTCAATTGTGTAGACAATCGAACCTGTTAATTCAATTTTACTTTCGGTTCGATTTCTTTTCTCTTCGGTCTTCTCTTCGAGAAATGGTAAATAAATAAAAATACATAGAAACAAAATGGTTACTCTGTGTTGATGTCAATCAGAATTAAGTGGTTATTTCTACAAATCTCTTGATTAGTTCATCATTAGTTGGAATGTCTGTTTTTCATTTCTGTCAATGTATGGGACAATTGCTATAAACAAGGAACGAGGATTGCGTATCTGCATGTGACTGTGTGTGTCTGTGTGTGTGTGTAAGTGTATGTGTGTGTGTGTACGTGTTACGTGTGTGTGTGTGTGGTTGTATATTTGCATGTGTGGTTGTATACATTTTTTGTGAGTGTATATATGTGTGTGGAGGTGTGTCTGTATGTGCGAGTATGTATGTTTCAGCTTGTGTGTGTGTGTTCCTGTCTTTGTGTGTTTTTGTAAGTGTGTCTGTGTATATCGCTTACTTTGTGTCTGCGTCTGTGCGTGAGTGTGTATCGCTGTCTTTGTGTGTATGAGTGCGTGCCGCTGTCTTTCTGTCTGTATGTGTGTATGTGAGTGTGTGTGTGTACTGTTCTTGATTCGATTTTATTTGGTCATATCTCGTGACCGATGCCAACCAAATCAATTGTCGACACCTAATTTTGTTTTGATTTTATGTATTCATCTATTTATTTTTATTTATTTATTTATTGGTTGTATTTTTTTTTCCACGTTTCAGTTTGAGTTTTCTACACTTCAAGTTTATTATAAACGAGGAATAGCTCCTAATTTAAAGTTGACAACAAGTGAACTCTACATGACAAGCTAATAAATCAGTTACCAATTAGAGAATAAAGGGCAATGACAGGTCTGAAGTTATTGATGGCCTTGGTTGAGAAAGAAGGTGAATTCCCAGTCAAAAGTCTACAGGTTCGTATCGTCACTTGGACAAAAAAAAAACGATCTGTTTTATGTACAATTTCTTAGTTTAATGTTTACTTAATACTTTCACTAGAAAACCACTTGGAAGAGTTCATGGTTTTGTGATGCAAAGTTGTTCGTTTTGAAGTGTATATATTTATCTAAAAACATGTTCATCATAATTTCATGCAAGAAACTTTGTTATGTTGCAAATAGCAGTTTAATAATGGTTTCTGGTTTAGGCACAAGGCCAGCAATTTTGGGGGAGAGAAATGTCGATTACCAACGCTTTATTTTACCGACCTCGTAAGGATGAGAAACAAAGCGCTAGATTTGAACTCAGACAGTAAAGGGCCACAACTCTGATTATATATATATCTTCAGCGTGATACAATGTGTAGCAAAACAGGCCACTTAAATTACACGTACAACTCATTAATGTTTCCAGCAGAGTGGACTGCAACAGCGTTGCTATTTTACACAACCGACCGCCTAGAATCAAACACACTGCCTTGCAACGGTGAGCCGAACGCCCTAACCACTTAGCCAGGCGCCTTCGCTCATGGCGATGGCAGTGGTTAATGACTCCCCTCACCGAATAAATGAAAGAATAAACTAACAAACTAATAAATGAATACAATTAAGGAATGAAGTAATCGAGTAATGGAGTTATGAATTAATGGCTGGTTGAATCGTTTAAAGCTATTACAACGCCATTTCTTTTTCAAATATAAAAACAAAATGAAATGAATACTTGTTTACATTCGTTCGTTCGTATTATTCATTTAATAAATCATCTTTTATGTGATCTTCTTCTCGACTATTCTTTATTTGTTAGGTCCTTAACGTCTTCAGATTTCTCTTATACCCTCCCCAAGGCGTTAACATTTGTTTGATATCGTAAATAGATACAAGTCTGCTAGGATCAAGTTCAAAATATCTCAATGTAACAACTAACACATTAATTCTATATTTCAGAATATAAATAATTTTCTATAAATTTCCAAACACTAAAATGCATAATTATGAGGGAGGTTTTTAAGAAATAATATCAAAGAAAAGATAAAAATAAAAAAATGGTAGAAATAAAAAACAAAAGCATTTGTTGTTGAACCTCCGTCGATTTCGATGACGAGTGCTCCAGTTGTCCACACAACGGAACAGCCTACTCATCAAATTAACTTGTAACAGGCTGAAAATTCCACAGACACGTGTGCCTGTAACGTAGTTCTGAGATTCAGTTTTAACTAGACAGGTTGAATTACATATCACGTTACACAAGGTTCACTCTCAAGTTTAGTGATATCACCTCCAGTTCTCTCCTATGACAACTGGTGTTATCGTGGTGGAATTGCTAGTATTGATCATAGATTGGAATATAGCGTTAGAACATCTGACAAAATGCCAGGCAATTTCTGTTCCCTCTCTATACGTACAGAGTTCAAATCATGTCGAATTCGACATTTCCATTCGTCACTCTGAGATCGATGAAATATAATGTCATAAAATGCTGGGTTCTATTTAATAGATTCCCTCTCCCTAAAAATGACTGTCTGTTTTAGACCTACATAAGAAAGGATCAATATTAGAGTGGTCAATATTTTACTGGTCTCAGTCGTTATATTCAGGCAATCATAGAACAATGTTATTTCATAATCGATTATTTCTAAACGATTACATATTTCATCGACCTCCAAACAAAGAAAGGGACGTAACCCAGAAACAACCACTAGGTTTTTCCGACCGATACGCTCTACCAGTTATCCAGTGTTTGTAGATGTGTGCCGGTTGTTTTATATCATTGTTTACATTATTTTGTTTAAACACACATCGATCTTCATAGATTTATGTGGACACAAACAGACATTAAATGAATGTTGTCATTGAACTTACTCGAGTGTTAAAAGGGTTTTGAAGTTGTCGATATGGTACTTACTTTGCTGCACAAATATTCTGAGTTCAAATTGAGCCGAGTTTTATGTCATTTTTCATCCAGACATCAAGTACTAAAGACCGATTTCATGAACCAGAACCTCCCCGAAAAACTATTCTACTTATTGTCTATGCTGCAAAACATTTTCATTATCATTATTATTGGTGATCGGTAGATTGGAGGCGGTGGATTGGCAGTATCGGTAGAGGATCGGACGCCATGCTTTCCAGCATAGTTACGTCCCTTTACGATCTGAGTTCAAATCCCGCCGAGGTTGACTTTGCCTTTCATCCTTACGGGGTCGATAAAATAAAGTACCAGTCACGCACTGGGGTCGATATAATCGACTTTCCCCTCCCCCAAATATTGCTGGCCTTAAGCCAAAAGTAGAAACAATTATCATTATTATTGGTGATTGTGAGGGCGGTGGATTGGCAGTGTCGGTAGAGGGTCGGACGCCATGCTTTGCAGCATAGAGTTACGCCCCTCTATGGTCTGAATTTCTATGCTAGAAATCCTTATTATTGGTGATGGTGACTTAGTGGGTAGAGAATTGGATTTGCAATCGTGAGTTCGATTCTCGGACCGGGTGAGGCATTATGTTCTTGAGCAAGACAATTTATTTCAAGCTACTCTTTCTGTCATGAGTTGAGTCCTGCAGATAGTATCAGTAATGGGAAGACCAATGGAAAAATTCTTTCTTTGGTCTCATTTGATGATTTTTATCCCACGCGGTAAGGTAAGCAAATGAGGTCTGGGATGTTGTCAATCGATTCCCTCTGCGTTTCATATGAGGATGATGTCAACTTGCCTTTTATGCAGCCATAGTCGATAGAATGACCAGTGCTAAGGTCGATATCATTGGCTTTCTCCTGTCCCCCAAATTGTTTGATCTTGTGCCAAATCTAGAAACAATTATTATTGTTGTTTGATCTGTGTTCATATCATGCTGAGGTCTTATTAGTCTTTCATCAATCGGGAGTCAATAAAACAAAATACAAGCCAACTACTGAGATCGATATAATCAATTGTCCCACGTCCTATCAAATAGCTCACTTTGTCCTGATGTTGGAAACAAGAAGCTGGATTCCTAGATTCATTACAGCGCCAGATAAAGGGTTTTGCAGTACTTATTCTGACTCTATACGTCGTTCAAATCTCGTCGAGGTTAACTTTGCCTTTCATCCTTACGGGGTCGATAAAATAAAGTACCAGTCATTCACTGTGTTTGATTTAATCGACTTACCCTCCACCAAAGATTTGTTGAGCAAGTGCCTGAATCTGAAACCAGTAATTATTCCGGGGTTACGTTGAAATCCTGGCGAACACAACGGAGCCTTTCACCCTTCCAGGATGAATAAAGTAGCAAATGGGGTTAATTTACATGACCACGTCCCTCCTTCAAATTGTAGACCTTGTGGCTAAATCAGAAACGAGTATATTAATTTCTATTATTTGATCTTCAGAGTGTGGTGGGGTGGCAGAGTTGTTAGTCCGTCAGACCAAATACTTGGCGTCATGTAGTTACGGCCCTTTACATTCTGAATTCGAATCACGCCAAGCTCAAAGTTGATTTCATTATTCTGCAGTCGATAAGATAAAGGACCAGTAAAATGTATAAGGGTCGTTATAATCGACACTCCATTTCCAGCAAACTGCAAATCCAGCAATTATTATTGTCAGGAACTTAGGAAACAATTATAAATAGGTACCTATTGTTAGCAGCTTATTAGTAACTATTCATTAGTAATTATTTATTAGTAACAATTTATTAGTAATTATTTATTAGTAACTATTTGTTAGTAACTATTCATTAGTAATTATTTGTTAGTAACAATTTATTAGTAACTATTCATTAGTAATTATTTGTTAGTAACTATTTATTAGTAACAATTTATTAGTAACTATTCATTAGTAATTATTTGTTAGTAACTATTTATTAGTAACAATTTATTAGTAACTATTTATTAGTAACAATTTATTAGTAACTATTTATTAGTAACAATTATTAGTAACTATTAATTAGTAATTATTTGTTAGTAACTATTCATTAGTAACTATTTATTAGTAGCTATTTATTAGTAACAATTTATTAGTAACTATTTATTAGTAACTATTCATTAGTAACTATTCATTAGTAACTATTTATTAGTAACAATTTATTAGTAACTATTTATAAGTAACTATTAATTAGTAATTATTTATTAGTAACTATTCATTAGTAATTATTTGTTAGTAACTATTTATTAGTAACAATTTATTAGTAACAATTTATTAGTAATTATTTATTAGTAACAATTATTAGTAACTATTCATTAGTAACTATTTATTAGTAACAATTTATTAGTAACAATTTATTAGTAACTATTTATTAGTAACAATTTATTAGTAACAATTTATTAGTAACTATTTATTAGTAACAATTATTAGTAACTATTCATTAGTAACTATTTATTAGTAACTATTTATTAGTAACAATTTATTAGTAACTATTTATTAGTAACTATTTATTAGTAACTATTTATTAGTAACAATTTATTAGTAACTATTTATTAGTAACTATTTATTAGTAACTATTTATTAGTAACAATTTATTAGTAACTATTTATTAGTAACTATTTATTAGTAACAATTTATTAGTAACTATTTATTAGTAACTATTTGTTAGTAACTGTATATTAGGATCTTATTAGGAAAGAATTATTGAGGTTTGTATAAAGTGGTAATTAGCCATGCCTCCCTTAATGTGACATCAAACCGACAGTTCCTGTGTGGAGCGTTCCAATCCGGGTTCTAATCCGGTTTCGTCTGGCTTTCAAACCCCAGACCACAACCACGTGTTGTAATAACAGAAATACGTGTTATACTAATTTAGTAAAGTGGCTTGCTTTCAGAGAAAATGAAATCAATAAATATTATACATTGATTATATTATGGTCGTGTTTAAAGATTACTTATATACACACATCTAGACGAAAAGCAATTGTACACAAATGTATGCATGCATTCATACGATTATACATATATGCACACACATACACACACACGCACGTACGCACACACACACACACACACGCACACACACACATACACACACACACATATAGATATATATATATATATAAAAGGAAAGAAGAGTGATCTATGTATAGTAAAGAGTTATTTAATTACATAATAAACAAGACAATATAATATTTCCATTACCAAATGTTTCAGGAAACTAGACGATTCTTAGAGAAACGTCCAGCTCGTTCATCAGATGAAACCTGAAATCTTTGGCAATGGTATAATTATATTGTGTTGTTTATTACGTAATTATATATATATATATATATATATATATATATATATATATATATATATATATATATATATATATATATATATATAATTGCATTTTCGCAATATTATACACAACTGAATTCATTCGCCTAATATAGGTGTTGCCTCCCTTGCTGAACCCCACGTGGGGTCAGTTACAGACACATTTATGTGGACTTTCGAACTGAA
>OZ024751.1:25477215-25497215 GCA_964016885.1 Eledone cirrhosa
GTATAATAAAGATGGAGAAGAAAGACAAAGACCTTATCGTACTATTAGACGAAAGAAACAATATTTCAATTGATCATATTGCTGATAATATTGATCACCCTGAAAGCATGAAAAGCAAAATTGATTACGGAGGGTTTTGAACTCTGAACGCAAGCAGTTGGAAGAAATATCGAGGTTCTAACGACTATCATTTCAGCTATTTGTATTAAGGTAATTTGAAATGTCTTACTTTTACACTATAAGGAAAATATAGAAAAACAAGGATGTCACCCATTTGGACAAAGAAAGAGGAACATTACATTGTTTGCAACACCTTGGGTACTTCTATCAGTTTAGTTGAGCCAGGTATTGTGAACGGAGGTAGGTAGATGAAAACTATGGTGAAGCATACCAGATGAACTGTATCTGTAATTCAAAGAGCCAGTTTTCCTACACAAATTTCACACTGGATCGAAACGGCAAGTCCGTTAACAAGCAGGAGCACCTGTGAGATATTCAGCCGCACATGCCTTAAATCAGTGAATAAGCCATGTTTTTGTCGATCATATAACTGAAAGACTCATTGTCGAAACTGTGGAAGTTTATTTTCTTCTTATATCTTTTGCTGATCGATATGTATCATTAAATCTATCTGATCTGATGCGATTAATTAATTCCAATATCTTATCTCTGCTCCACAAACTTTGGCCTTGTTTACCTACTTAAGAATCTAGTATAATAAAAATAATATTCTCTCGTAAAATACAAATCTCACCTTATCATCGGCATGTACAAATTTTTATTCAACATAATTTTTGTTTCATCTAAGCTGATTTTTGGTTTTGCTTTTTAATACAAATTTTTTTCCGTGTTTTCTTTGTATACGGAAGATTCGATTTTGATCGAAAGCAAAACCATGTAATTCTTTGAAGTAGAATATTTTATAGTTCGATGTACCTTTTACAATTGATTGATAATTCGATAGCAATATGCACCATGAATAAATTACAGGTGTCAATTCACTAAGCTTATGTTTAATTTTAATAATAGAGTGGAGTGTCACGCACTAATAATTTTTTTCCCGTCACGTTGAAATATATTCCATTTTCTCCATTTTTATTTTACATTTATTTATATATACATATAGTACAAGTAGTGTTCATTAATTGAATTCATTATAATATATTATATCTTTATTATAACGTATTACAATATAATACGAGAAATTATAATAAATTATGATAATCGTATGAAAAATTTAATACGTTTCAAAACCCAAAATCAATGTTGAAATATATTGTATTTCTATTATATTTTTATCATATATATTTATTAGATGAAATTATAATAATTTATTATATTGATTATTATAATTTATTATAATAAATAAGTACAATTTTCATTAATAATTGTATTTTAAAATCAAGCAAGAAACTAAGTATATTGAAACCAATGTTGAAATATATACTATTCTTTTTAAATTTCATATTTGATTTCATATTTATCTATTAAATAGCATTTATTAAATGAAATTATTATAACCTATTTTTATGATACTTTACTATTATATTTAAAAATATATCGCCACAAAGCAGATAACTATAATAATTGTTTCTACTTTTATATCCAGTGCATTACCGGTATATCATTCAATCGCGCACGTAAGGATGAAAGGAAAAGCTAACCTCTACGGGATTTGAAATCAGACCGTAAATGGGCGTAACTCTATGCTGTAAAACATGCTGTCCGATGCTCTACCGATACTGCCAATTCTTCCACTGCTAATAATTGTTTCTACTATTGGCACAAGGCCAGCAATTACCCAGTACATTACTGGTACTTTATTTTATCGACCCCGTAAGGATGAAAGGCAAAGTTAACCTCGGCGGGATTTGAACTCAGAATGGCAAGGGCCGTAACTCTATGCGTCAAAGCATGGTGCCCAACCCTCTACCGATACTGCCAATCAATTGCTAATAATAATATGAATTATCACTAGTATGTTTATTCAATAAGTTGTGAGGAGTGTAGATACTATTAAATGTATCCCACTTTTTGAGTGACTCTTTGTTTTACTGATACTGGTAGAATGAAAGACAAAGTTGACCTTGGCAGGTTTTGATCTCAGTATCAAACCCTAAATATCCATGACCAGATAACAAAAAAAGTTTTGTCAGACACCTTATCGAGCCTCTCATCCAGTTCTAATTCTGGCACATTTTTTAAAGACGAAGGGAGTAAATCCAGTTAAATTAACCCCTTGCAGTTGAGACTGTCAATTATTTCATTGATCTCCGAAAGCCGTTATATTGACTATAGGACAGTCAAAGATAGAAAGCCGAGGAGATTGTAAAGAGTGCATTATAGCTATAGTAACATATAACGGAGAGAAATAGGAGATAGTTAAATAAGAGGATATAATTGTAGAGAGAAGAGGAGGAGGAGACTAAAGTAGGAAATAAGAGACAAGAAATAAAGAAAGGTGAGAGAGACCGCAGGGGGTAGAAGGAAAAAGAAGAGGGGGCAAAACGAGGGTCGGAGAAGAAGAAAGAAATATTACCCCCTATACATTGAAGATGAAACAAAACAATCATTCTGTTAACAAGTAATTAAGACGGACTGAGATAAATAATTGGATTGATAAAATGAAAGATGACGGATGAGGAATTGATTTGGTAAGCAATTAATCAGACATCTGTTCAGAGTACAACTTATAATGAAGTATTGTTTCTGTAAACGAACAGCAGATGTTTGTGTTATGAGCAACATAGATTTTCAGAAGAAACACCTAGGGAGAGATTTATGAGAATGAAGTAAAAAAAGAGTTAGAGAGGTGAGATATTTCTAGTGGTGTAACAAGTGTTTGAACGATATAGTGCTTATATTAACACAGGACTTAAAGGACACAATACCTAAAGTCACATAATGTCTATATCGATATAGTGGCTATTCAATAAATGTTGATATAATTTTATCTCTGCCCACGCTTACGTTAAATATACATATATAGATAATGATTTCTACTATAAGCACAAGGCCAGCAATTTTGGGTGGGAAAGTCGATTAAATCGACTCCAGTGCATTGCTGGGGCTTTATCTTATCAACCCCTTAAGGATGAAAGGAAAAGCTAACCTCGGTAGGATTTGAACTCAGAACGCAAAGGAGCGTAACTTTATATTACAAAGTATAGTAGCTGACACTCTACTGATACTACTAATCCACTTAGTTTTATCAATAGAGGGATGGCGGTGGATTAGCAGTGGGCAAAATACTTTGCAGTAGGTATCCCGGCTAGTTAGGTTCTGAACCTAAAACCTGTCGTGGTCAACTATTACTTTCATCCCCCTAGGGTCAACCAAATAGAGCACAAGTCAAGTACTGGGTTAGTATAGTGAAACACTACCCCACAAAAGCTAATGATCATGTATTTAGATTAGAGTTCATTGAGGGCAGTGCTTTGACGGATTTGTTAGAGCGTCGAACAAAATGCTTTGCAATATATAGTAACGACTATCTACGTTCTGAGTTCAAATCTCGCCGAGGTTAGCTTTGCCTTTTATCCTTACAGGGTTGATAGAATTAAGTACCAGTAACGCACTGGGGGTGATTTTATAGACATCCTTCTTCACTTCAAATTGCTTGCCTTGTCCAAAAATAGAAACCATCATTGTTATTTTAATTTGCTTATCTTCTTTTAATTTCTTTTGATATTATCTTACGTAAAATCTAAATTAATGGATTCCTTCAATTTTTCCAGTTAATCTTATCTCATGCCTCTTTTGAAAGAGGAATAATTAGTTTTAAAACCACATTATTAGTTTTAATTAGTTTTAAAACCACACACAGTGAGAGAAAGGTATATATTCACACAAACTCACACAGTTTCATAAACAGATTCGCAGTATACACTTACACGCCGACATATTTATACACATACACATCCAAAAATATGATAAGTATCACACAAATAAAGACACTACTAGAGATAACAGACGAGAAAACAAAGGAAGATTTCCTATGATTACATAAATATTTAAGGCTTCATTAGCTAAAGATTTGTAATTTAATTTCTTGCTGTGGAAAATTACGAAACGAACAGAAAGACGAAATGAAGTTAAATGACAAAACAAAACTATTTATCGTCTCATTATCTTTGTATGTTCGTTTTATTTTATTTCGAAAAAGGAAATAAAGACCTCGAAAACGTGATCAAAGATGAATTGAGAGAGGAATATATTTGATATATATCGTTACCAGCCGTATTCACTAAATAACTGTATAACGATGAAAACATATTAAAAAATAAAACATGAAAAAATATTAAGATATAAATATATAAACAAATAAAAGATACGTAGAAAATACAAACATTGTAATGATCCAATTTGTCATGAAGAGATAAAATACGTTTCGGATACTTGCTCCCCTTCAGAGAAGAGAATAATTGTAGAGGATGATACAACTGTTGATGAGAAATATATCTGCAGTGAGAGAGAGAGCGAGAGAGAGAGAGAGAGAGAGAGAGAGAGAGAGAGAGAGGGGGAGAGAGAGAGAGAGAGGGAGAGAGAGAGAGAGAGAGAGAGAGAGAGAGAGAGAGAGAGAGAGAGAGGGTGGACTTACATACTTAGTGGGAGAAGTAAGACAATTATTCAAATTAGCACTCTTTTAAAGAAGGTAGTGTGTAAGTATTGTTTTAAAACTTGTCAGCCAAACTTTCACGCCATAAGCTTCTTTGTGTCGCAGAACAAAGAACACAAAGAGCGCAAAGAAATAGAATATGTCCTCACGGTCGACTCTTTAACAGTTACTCATCCCCCATCCACTGGCCTAGGACTTTATTCATCGACCCTGTAGATGATGAAAGGCATGACAAATTTGAACTATGAAGGATTTGAACTCAGAATACAACGATCCAGAATAAACACTAAGAGATGTTTAACGACGCTACCATATATGGTGAATCCATTAGAATGATGCTAACATTATATTAAACAATATCAAAAAATGTGTAATCCACACACACACACACACGCGCACACAAATACTTACATTTATGTATCAGCTGTGCTAGGGCTAGAAATAAAATTATAATTTTATTTTTAATTTTCGGCAAGGCCAGCCGTAACTCGCTCGGTATGCAAATGAGGCTATTCAGCCGATGTGTACTAAAGAAAATACTATATATTTTCAACCGTTCAACAGATTGTCAGAGGTATACAGTCCTGATGAAGGATAATGAGCCAGAAACATGTTGATTGTTCCTCAAAGCCAGTGTTGGACAAACAGATAACGATTGGTCACCGGCACGGAACAGCTTTAATCGGGCCGTTTGCTGACAAACAAATGGAGCATTATTATTAATGTTCAAAGGGCGGTGGATTGGCAGTATCGGTAGAGGGTCGGACACCATGCTTTGCACCATAGTTACGTCCCTTTACGATCTGAGTTCAAATCCCGCCGAGGTTGACTTTGCCTTTCATCCTTACGGGGTCGATAAAATAAAGTACCAGTAATGTACTGGGTAATTGCTGGCCTTGTGCCAAAAGTAGAAACAATTATTAATGTTCGACATAACCCATACGTACATATGTATATGTGTATATATATATATATATATATATATATATATATATATATATAACGAAGGAAGTGTGGTAAGGAACCAGATGGACCATATCGCACCAGAGTACTCAATACTTAGGGTAGTAGAGTGGGTAATAGGAAAATGTATGACCCCGACGGCAGAGCTCAAGCCGTTTCGACTGCTATTTCTGAGTCCAGAAATAGCCGTCGAAACGGCTTGACCTCTGCCGTCGGGGTCATACATTTTCCTATATATATATATATATATATATATGTGTGTGTGTGTGTGTGTGTGTGTGTGTGTGTGTGTTAAACAATACAAAAATGGATAGTCCATATATAAATATATATTACACAATATCAAAAAAGAGTATATATATATATATTAAATTATATATTAAATTTGGTCAATGTTAACATTACTGGTCAAAAAATCTCACTTAATATCTATAACAAATATTTAACAAACACACACTGTGTGACGTCATTTCTGACGTCAAAGATGACGTCACATCACTGTACTGTGAATAAGTTATGGACTTGTCAACGTTACTGAAATATGTCCGTGGGAGATTGCGCTAGCGTGGGCGTGAGCATGCGTGCAGTTTCACATATGTGCGTGGGAGAGCACGTGAACGTGTAAATGGTCATGGGTAAATGTGTGTGTGTGTGTGTATGGGCATCGTGTGTATGTATGTATATGCGCGTGTGTGTGTGTGTGTGTGTGCACGTGCGTGCCCGTATGTAAATGCGGTATTGGAGGTGAGTGTTGTTGAACAAAATACTATGTATGCATGTGGAAGTTCATATGTATGAGGAATCGAATGTGTGTGTGTATATATATGCGTATATGCGTTGATATATATGTGTGTGTGTATGTGTGTGTATGTATGCATGCATAAATTTACATGTGTAAAGGAGCGAAAGTGTGTGTGTGTATATATGTGTATACGGGTGTGTATATATGTGTGCATATGTGCATATGCGCGTGTATACATGTGTATATGTGTGTATATATGTTATAAGCGTGCGTAAGTGGGTGTACTATTTTCAGATTTATCTTTATGACAATTATGATACCAGAATTGAAATGTGGGGCGTGGCATATAAATGTATTTATTTCATTGGTGGTTTCAACCAATTACGTCATAAAAGTGTTTAACCAATAAGAAAAAACAGCTTCAGTATTACACACACACACACACACACACGCGCACACACACACACACAAACTCACACATACACACAAAGACATAGGACATACATACAGACATAGGAACAAATACATACATCCATGCATACATACATTTACCAGTATCGGTAGAGGGTCGGACACTATGCTTTGACGCATAGAGTTCCGCCCCTTGCCATTCTGAGTTCAAATCGCGCCAAGGTTAACTTTGTCTTTCATCCTTACGGGGTCGATAAAATAAAGTACCAGTAATGTACTGGGTAATTGCTGGCCTTGTGCCAAAAGTAGAAACAATTATATATATATATATATATATATATATAGAGAGAGAGAGAGAGAGAGAGAGAAAGAGAGAGAGTGAGAGAGGTGTATGTGTGAGTGGGTACCTGATTATATATGTGACGACCAAAAGCGCAAAACTGGCAAAGTTTATATATAAAATCATTGACCAACGTTGTTGTATGTATGGATGGTTGGGTGGCTGGATGATTGGATGGATGCATGGATGTGTTTATATATGTGCGTATGGATGAATGCATGTGTTTACGCATATATGTGCATATACATTATATACACATATATAAATACAAGCATATATATAAACATATAAATACATACATTCATACATACATACTTATATACATATATATATATATATATTGGCTCCCACTTTGAAAGATACACTTTTGCAATCCAAGAACAGGAGATTAGCACGAAATACCTGATTCACAAAAGAGATAGGGATGCAGGCAAAACACCTAGATGTGATAACAAGTGCAGACTATGCAGAACTAACATCGAAGATGCTAATATAATATCAAAGATTAGCGAAAAGGAGAATATGTATTAGAACTGATGAGAAATCTGCAGATACTCCACCCTGATTACACCTTCAGATTTATGCCTGTGATTATTGGGGCACTGGAGTATGTTAGTAACTGCCTCAATACACATCTTGAAAAGCTAGGCTTCACAGGAACAGAAAGAACACAACTAGTTAGGAAATTACAAGTACAATCCATTAATGGAACAGTAAAAATATATAAAAATTTCCAAAAATGTTGCATCTAATAACTGCATATACACATGTACAGATACAAAGCATATACACATACACACATGCAACTCAAAACATACACGTCCACACATACAATAATATCCATATCTACACATGCATCCATGCATACATAATCTACCTAGTTGATGTTGTGTAAATTCCAAGGAGAGAGTCTTGTGTCTATGTTAGAAACCGACTCTCTCTCTATTGGGAAAAAATTTGTGAAATTATAAAACCAGAAGAATATACATACATACATACATACAGAAATACATACAGAAATGCATACATATTGAAATCCCCAATGTTATTTTGGGTATAAAGTGACAACATAGAAATTAATTTACATGTATCTACTTTGAGTAAGAAATCAGTCCAGATCTCCCCTGTGAAATTAACTGCAGATACGTGTATAAAACACGATATAAAGATGGCATAACATGTGAGGGATTTTTTAAAAAACATTTCTACAAACCAAGCCACGAGGGAGATAATAAATGATAAATATGATGAATAATTTATTCACCGGGGGAATGAAATCTACGAAATTAGCGATTATCTGATCAACCAACACACCAGTATACGTCCTCTTAATAGTTTCCCAGATCTTTAACGTCACTGCGCATTTTGTGCTTAATATATGTATGTATGCATGTATATATATATATATATATATATATATATATATATATATATATATATATAAATGTCTAATGGTAGCTAAGATGCTTCTACATACATATATACATATATACATTCTTTCATTTTCATATGAAGATTTCGCGTTTGAATATGTAATACAGGATGAACTTTGCTCACGAGACCGTGTAAATCTGTAGCTCTATGCCCTCACCACTTCCAATAATGGCATACAACACCGGTGGGAGGTGATAACGTCAACCATTCGGTATTTGTTAAGCAGAAACGACACATCTTTGAGTTTATCAACGTGTACATTGACGCAAATATATACACACACACACAGAGATACACAAACACACATACGCACACATGTATATATATACATGCATATGTACATGTACACACACACACACACATACACGCACACACACACTCATATATATATATATATAACGAAGGAAATGTGGTAAGGAACCAGGTGGACCATAACGCATCAAAGTACTCAATACTTAGGGTAGTAGAGTGGGTAATAGGAACGAGTAGGACCCCAACGGCTGAGCTCAAGCCGTTTCGACGGCTAATTCCGTCCAGAATTCCGCCCCTTTATGGACTGAGTTCAAATCCCACCGAGATTAACTTTGCCTTTCATCCTTACGGGGTCGATAAAATAAAGTACCAGTAATACACTGGGATAATTGCTGGCTTTGTGCCAAAAGTAGAAATAATAATTATTTTTGCTGGATCAACGTTAAATAAATGGCGTTGGTTTAAGAGAAAACACACCACCAGGTATCAAACTCGCGACCTTACTAGCGCAGGCCGAAGACCCTAACCACTTCGTATTGCAAATATAGCAAGAACGATCATTTGATGACTACAAATGAATTTGTCTTCTTAAAAAAAGACAATATTCCACAATGCTTTCACAGTAATACCAATGTCGCTAGCGTTATTTGGCATACAGCACTGAAGTCTCTAAAATATAGCAACTACTAATCTTTATCTGTCTAGGTGCCTTAATAGGAGTCGAGACCTATTGTATAACTTAGACGATTAGAACTAGTGGATACCATTCCTCTCTTGCTTGAATCAAAGACTATTTTTTCCAGGGGAGGAGAGTTAGAGGAATAAAACCGCCTCTGGTAATGGATTGGCAATTTATTTATCAAACGGTGGGGCAAGAGGGACTGATTAAAAAGTAAAGTTGAGCTGGGCGGAATAACGTAACCATAGCTCAGTATACTCTAAGACATTCTATCCAATGTAAAAAATCTATCTATTACCCCCTCCCCCCTCTCTCTCTCATATATATATATATATATATATATATATATATAGTAAATGAGTGAAGACTAACGTGGTCGGCTATACAATAGGGTTTATTCAAAAAAACGCCGAACGTTAAAATTATCCTCGATACAGAGTTATCATAACCTGTAATTGGATTACCTTAAACGATATCGTTAGCTTATATATATATATATATTATATATATATATATATATAGACATAAAGAGAGAGAGAGAGAGAGAGAGAGAGAGAGAGAGAGAGAGAGAGAGAGAGAGAATGAGAGTGATAGAGAGTGAGTATATATACATACACATATACGAGGCAGATGATCAATATGGTTACATGAAATATAAGTTACGTATCAGTAGGTTATAGGTTTGAGCTAACAAGCTCCCTTTCATTATCCATATATTACGTATTTTCGCTTCAGTCCCACAAAGCAACCCCAATACTGAAAACAATATATATAGAACAGCAAAGACAGAAGTAAAGATGGAAGCCAACAAACAAACAACACTTATTTAATCCAGTTGTTTTTTATGGGTTTTGTTCATCTTTTTTTTAAAGATAATGTCATTTGGTTTGTTTCTTTTTTGCCTTCTATTTCTTCATATCTCATTTGTTTATACTCCTTCCCTCCCCCTCTCTCTCACACACTCTCTCTTGCTCTCCCTATCTCTCTCTCTCTCTCTCTCTCTCTCTCTCATACACACACTCTCTCTGTCTCTCTTGCTCACTCTCTCTCTCTCTCTCTCTCTCATGAACACACTCACTCTCTCTTGCTCGCTCTCTCTCTTACACACACACTCTCTCACTCTTGCTCACCCTCTCTCTCTCTCATACACTCTCTCTCTCTCTCTTCCTCGCTCTCTCTCTCTCTCTTGCTCGCTCTCTCTCTCTCTCTCTCTCTCTCTCTCTCTCTCTCTCTCTCACACACACTCTCTCTCTCTTGCTCTCCCTCTCTCTCATACACTCTCTCTCTCTTGCTCGCTCTCTCTCTCTCACACACTCTCTCTCTGTCTCGCTCTCTCTCACTCTCTCACACAAACACTCTTTCTCTTGCATGCTCTCTCTGCCATTCTTGCGTTCTCCCCCCCTCTCTCTCTCTCTCTCTCTCCGCCTTTCCAGTTTAAACATGGTACTAATCATCTCGTTGAGGAATTGATTATATTTATTTTCTTTTTCACGTGTTTCCTCTCTTCTTTCTTTCCTTTTTTTCTTTATTTACTTCTCTATTATCTTCTTCTTCTTCTTTTGTGTTAATTCCTACACGACTAATTGCACGTAATAGATGCACATCCGTGTCGATAACCACACAGCTGATAATGAAGAGAGGCGAAATCAATACTTACATAGACATACACACGCACACACATGCATACACATACACATACACATACACAAACACACTCACTCACGACACACATGTGGTGATGTTGGTGATGGTGGTGTTGGTAATATTGATGTTGTGGATTGTGATAAAATGAGATTTTTTCTTTATGTGCGTAACTTACAGTGCGTGTATCTTAGATTGTGTATGTATATATATATATATATATGTGTGTGTGTGTGTGTGTGTGTGTGTGTGTGTGTGTGTGTGTGTGTGTGTGTGTGCGTGCGTGCGTGCGTGTATGTGTGTGTGTGTACGTGTCTTCTTGTAAAACGTATGAGCGTTTGTGCTCGAATTTAAGCTCGATTGCGTCACCAATGTTTGTAGACCTCCCTGTAAATATGTATACATATTATACAGATACGCATGCATGTAAGTATATATATGTATGTAGGTATGTATGTAGGGAGGTAGGTAGGTAAGTATTCAGGTAGGTAGGTAGGCATGTTTGTCAGCAGGTATGTCTGTATGTATATATATATATATATCCCAGTACAACCTGTCTCATGGTCGGGTCGTTGGCGACTAAACTGGCAACCCCACCAAGGTTTCTTGGTGAGGAGGGTGACTTTGGACATCCTGCAGGACTAAAAACAAAACCTGTCAAAGGGCAAAGGAGCTCTTAAGAGTCAATGGCCATCCAAAATCACCGGGAGAGATGACCCCTTAGCCTTTGTCAAGGCAGAATTCTAGGAGAAGGAAAACTCTGATATAACACCTGCAACCTTGATGGTATCCAATGATGTTGACTTGTTCTTCTTTTTGGTAAATATCATCTTGGTTAAGAGAGTGGGACTGGCTTTGTGCAGTGCCTTTGCTCACTATAAAAGCTTCACGGCACAGGCATTGCTTTATATCTGGAGATCTCTCTGCACTTGTCCTCACATGGTACCATGGGCCCAGCACTATGTGTCAATAATTGTCACAAGTGTAATGTTTGTACCAGAGTTTTCAAGTCGCTGGCTGGACTAAAAAGTCACACTCATGCAGCGCTTCGGTAGGGGTTCTCCTACATGGATATAAAGTAGTGGCCGTACTCGAAAACGAGTTGGCAGCCACCATATATATATATACATATATATATGCATGTAATCATTTATATATGTATGAATGTATGTATGTATGTATGTATGTATGTATGTATGTATGTATGTATGTATGTATGAATGTATGAATGTATGAATGTATGTATGTATGTATGTATGTATGTATGTATGTATGAATGAATGTATGTATGAATGTATGTATGAATGTATGTATGTATGTATGTATGTATGTATGTATGAATGAATGTATGTATGAATGTATGTATGAATGTATGTATGAATGTATGTATGTATGTATGTATGAATGTATGTCTGTATGAATGTATGTATGTATGAATGTATGTATGAATGTATGTATGCATGAATGTATGTATGAATGTATGTATGAATGTATGTATGTATGAAGTATGTATGTATGCATGTAAATATGTATGTATATATGCATGTATGTATTTCTGTATGTACTATATTTTCCTGTATGGACCATATCAATACAAAAGAATTGCGAAGTCAAAAGTCCAAACTATAAAAAAAAACTATATCAACAGCAGCAACAACAGCAGCACACTAGAACAACAGCGACAACAGCAACAACAACAATTGCTACAAAGACAATAAGAACATATAATGATGTGCAGTGAATTGTATAAATATGAGAAAGTTCCCACTTAAGATGATGGAGGAGTTTCTAGCTTCATTGAATCTTCCAGGTTATATTTGCCATGTGGGTTTTTTTTCACAGAATTTTGGTTGTTTCTTTGAATGGAAGACCATTACAACAACAATATCAACAACAACAACAACAGCAACAACAGCAACATCAACGACGACAGAGAGAAGCCCGCTGAGGACACGGACAATTGTAATAACGATGGCCAGGACGACGATAATTGTACAACAATAACCAACAGTAATCCAAACAAAAATAACAACAACACCAACAACAATTTTAATAACGACGGCAACTGCGACGATGATGATGATAAAATAACAACAACAACAACAACAACAACAACAACAACAACAACAACAATTATAACAGCGACGATGATGATGATGATGATGATGACCACGACTATATGATAACAACAACAACGACGACAACGAGAACAATGACAGCGACGAGGAAACGACGAAACGTCAACAAAAGCCAACAGTAATAACAATAACAGCAACAATAAGAAGAACAACAGTAAAGACAACAACTATGACAACTGTAAGATTATCAACGATAACAGCTACAACAACAACAACAACGATATAATACTTCCTATGATCTCTGAAGCTCCGTTATATATGGTATGGCGTCTATAGCATAATGTCGGATAACATCTATAGCTATATAATGTTACCATCTCTGGAGCTATAATGTATATACTATAACATCTATAGCTATATAATGTTATCATCTCTGGAGCTATATTGTATATACTATAACATCTATAGCTATATAATGTTATCTTCTCTGGAGCTATATTGTATATACTATAACATCTATAGCTATATAATGTTATCATCTCTGGAGCTATATTGTATATACTATAACATCTATAGCTATATAATGTTATCATCTCTGGAGCTATATTGTATATACTATAACATCTATAGCTATATAATGTTATCATCTCTGGAGCTATATTGTATATACTATAACATCTATAGCTATATAATGTTACCTTCTCTGGAGCTATATTGTATATACTATAACATCTATAGCTATATAATGTTATCATCTCTGGAGCTATATTGTATATACTATAACATCTATAGCTATATAATGTTATCTTCTCTGGAGCTATATTGTATATACTATAACATCTACAGCTATATAATGTTATCTTCTCTGGAGCTATATTGTATATACTATAACATCTACAGCTATATAATGTTATCTTCTCTGGAGCTATATTGTATATACTATAACATCTATAGCTATATAATGTTATCTTCTCTGGAGCTATATTGTATATACTATAACATCTACAGCTATATAATGTTATCTTCTCTGGAGCTATATTGTATATACTATAACATCTACAGCTATATAATGTTATCTTCTCTGGAGCTATATTGTATATACTATAACATCTATAGCTATATAATGTTATCCTCTCTGGAGCTATATTGTATATACTATAACATCTACAGCTATATAATGTTATCTTCTCTGGAGCTATATTGTATATACTATAACATCTACAGCTATATAACGTTATCATCTCTGGAGCTATATTGTATATACTATAACATCTATAGCAATATAATGTTATCATCTCTGGAGCTATATTGCATATACTATAACATCTATAGCTATATAATGTTATCATCTCTGGAGCTATATTGTATATACTATAACATCTACAGCTATATAAGGTTATACTCTCTGGAGCTATATTGTATATACTATAACATCTATAGCTATATAATGTTATCATCTCTGGAGCTATATTGTATATACTATAACGTCTATAGCTATATAATGTTTTCATCTCTGGAGCTATATTGTATATATTATAACATCTACAGCTATATAATGTTATCCTCTCTGGAGCTATATTGTATATACTATAACATCTATAGCTATATAATGTTATCCTCTCTGGAGCTATATTGTATATACTATAACATCTACAGCTATATAATGTTATCTTCTCTGGAGCTATATTGTATATACTATAACGTCTACAGCTATATAATGTTATCATCTCTGGAGCTATATTGTATATACTATAACATCTATAGCTATATAATGTTATCTTCTCTGGAGCTATATTGTATATACTATAACATCTATAGCTATATAATGTTATCATCTCTGGAGTTATATTGTATATACTATAACGTCTATAGCTATATAATGTTATCTTCTCTGGAGCTATATTGTATATACTATAACATCTATAGCTATATAATGTTATCTTCTCTGGAGCTATATTGTATATACTATAACATCTATAGCTATATAATGTTATCATCTCTGGAGCTATATTTTATATACTATAACATCTACAGCTATATAATGTTATCCTCTCTGGAGCTATATTGTATATACTATAACGTCTATAGCTATATACTATGTTATAACATATATAGTTATATAATACACTAGCAGTAAAGCCCGGCGTTGCTCGGGGTCGCTCAGTAGCTGTGTTAAAGTTACAATGTTAAGTTTCTTTTTTGGCTTAAAAACTGTAGTGTCTACTGTGCAGACTTGCATGTGGTGTTTTTGATTAATATTCCCTCAACCAACAATATGCCTTATGAAGTTAAGAAAACATAACGATAACCCGAATGTTATAACAAAAGAGGATGCTGGGGATAAAAACTGCACTGGTTATTTATTAACAAAGATCGAAAATGTAAACACTGCAACGCATAGAAAAACAACGTAAGACGCTCAATGTAAACAGAACAAAGGGAAATAACTCGTCACTTACGCTCAAAAATCGATACATTAGATTCGATTTCGTCACATAGGGTGGGTCAATTTGAAATATTTTTTTTCCGATGTCTTCGCTAGGGCTCAATGTACAAGTATAGCAATTTCGGTGCAATTCCGTGAGAGATTCTAAGAGGAGATGTGTGCCAAAAATCGATAGACAGACAGACAACCACAGCTTTATATATATAGATTATGGTGTATATAGCTATATATTATATTGTGGGGTATATAGCTATATATTATATTATGGTGTATATAGCTGTATAATATATTGTGGTGTATATAGCTATATATTATATTATGTATATAATTACATAATACATTATGGTGTATATAGCTATATAATATACTAGCAGTAAAGCCCGGCGTTGCTCGGGGTCGCTCAGTAGCTGTGTTAAAGTTACAATGTTAAGTTTCTTTCTTGGCTTAAAAACTGTAGTGTCTACTGTGCAGACTTGCATGTGGTGTTTTTGATTAATATTCCCTCAACCAACAATATGCCTTATGAAGTTAAGAAAACATAACGATAACCCCAATGTTATAACAAAAGAGGATGCTGGGGATAGAAACTGCACTGGTTATTTATTAACAAAGATCGAAAATGTAAACACTGCAACGCAGAGAAAAACATTAGCGTAACCAAATTATCAGTTATGTCTGTCTGCACGCCTATATCACCTCTCTGCACGACTCTGTCTACACGCCTATATCACCTCTCTGCACGACTGTCTGTCTGCACGCCTATATCACCTCTCTGCACGACTGTCTGTCTGCACGCGTATATCACCTCTCTGCACGACTGTCTGTCTGCACGACTGTCTGTCTGCCTGCACGCCTAACGACGAAATATTTGCTTGTTTTACGTAGTCTTTAAATAGACTTGTTTTCAAGTAAAAATATTGTTTTAAAATGCTTTTAAATGGAAATGAAGCAAAACGGAAGCTTAGTGTTCGAACTGATGAATTTTGCAGGTCAATATTTTGCTGGCTCGACGAAAGCCAGCGTAATTTTTTACGTAAGACGCTCAATGTAAACAGAACAAAGAGAAATAACTGATAACTTACGCTCAAAAATCGATACATTATATTCGATTTCGTCACATAGGGTGGGTCAATTTGAAATTTTTTTTTTCCGATGTCTTCGCTAGGGCTCAATGTACAAGTATAGCAATTTCGGTGCAATTCTGTGAGAGATTCTAAGAGGAGATGTGTGCCAAAAATCGATAGACAGACAGACAACCACAGTTTTATATATATAGATTATGGTGTATGTATGTATGTTTGTGTGTGTATATATGTATGTATGCATGTATGTTGCCAGTTTAGTCGCCAACGACCCGACCATGAGACAGGTTGTACTAAACTGGCAACCCCACCAAGGTTTCTTGGTGAGGAGGGTGACTTTGGACATCCTGCAGGACTAAAAACAAAATCTGTCAAAGGGCAAAGGAGCTCTTAAGAGTCAATGGCCATCCAAAATCACCGGGAGAGATGACCCCTTAGCCTTTGTCAAGGCAGAATTCTAGGAGAAGGAAAACTCTGATATAACACCTGCAACCCTGATGGTATCCAATGATGTTGACTTGTTCTTCTTTTTGGTAAATATCATCTTGGTTAAGAGAGTGGGACTGGCTTTGTGCAGTGCCTTTGCTCACTATAAAAGCTTCACGGCACAGGCATTGCTTTATATCTGGAGATCTCTCTGCACTTATCGTCACATGGTACCAAGGGCCCAGCACTATGTGTCTATAATTGTCACAGGTGTAGTGTTTGTACCAGAGTTTTCAGAGTTTTAGTCGCTGGCTGGACTAAAAAGTCACACTCGTTCAGCACATCGGTAGGGGTTCTCCTAGATGGATATAAAATAGTGTCCCTACTCGAAAACGAGTTGGCAGCCACCATGTATGTATGTATGTATGTATGTATGTTTGTATGTTTCTATGTATGTTTGTATGTATGTATGTATGTATGTTTCTATGTTTCTATGTATGTTTGTATGTATGTATGTATGTATGTTTGTATGTTTCTATGTATGTTTGTATGTATGTATGTATGTATGTATGTATGTATGTATGTACTTCTGGTTTTATAATTTCACAAATTTTTTTCCAATAGAGAGAGAGTCGGTTTCTAACATAGACACAAGACTCTCTCATTAGAATTTACACAACATCAACTAGGTAGATGTGTATGTATGTCTGCATTCATTCATATGTTTGCAGGTATGGATGTTATTGTATGTGTGGATGTGTATGTTTTGAGTTGTATGTGCATATGCTTTGTACTTGTAAAAGTATATATGCAGTTATTAGATGCTACTACTGCCACCACAACTACAACACTAGCACCACTGCCACCACAACTACAACACTAGCACCACTGCCACCACAACTACAACACTAGCACCACTGCCACCACAACTACAACACTAGCACCACTGCCACCACAACAACATCACTACTAGCACAACGACACCGCCTCAGTCACTTTAACTGCTACCACAACGACCCCACCTCAGTCACTCCCACTGCTACCACAACGACCCCACCTCAGTCACTCCCACTGCCACCACAACGACCCCACCTCAGTCACTTTAACTGCCACCACAACGACCCCACCTCAGTCACTCCCACTGCCACCACAACGACCCCACCTCAGTCACTTTAACTGCCACCACAACGACACCACATCAGTCACTACCACTGCTACCACAACGACCCCACCTCAGCCACTACCACTGCTACCACAACGACCCCACCTCAGTCACTCCCACTGCCACCACAACGACCCCACCTCAGTCACTTTAACTGCCACCACAACGACACCACATCAGTCACTCCCACTGCTACCACAACGACCCCCACCTCAGCCACTCCCACTGCTACCACACATCACAGTCATTATAAAGACTACCACCCCAAGTTATCTTACTCATATACTCCTTACATTAGACTTTGATATTTTTTTTAATGTCTTTTTAATTTAGACTATTATAATAATCATTATTATTTAATGTCTTTGTTATTTTATTTCATCCGCTGTTTTTTTTACACGCAGAAATGCCCATTTGTACCGTCCTGTATTGTCCTGTACTGTCCTTAACGTCTACTTTATGTAAACCCTTATGGTTAATAAAGAAAACATTATTATTTAATGTCTTTATTATTATTATTTAATGCTTTCTATGCTTTCTAGCATAGTTACGTCCCTTTACAGTCTGAGTTCAAATCCCGCTGAGGTTAACTTTGCCTTTCATCCTTACGGGGTCGATAAAATAAAGTGCCTAAAGTAGAAACAATTATTATTTTATAGTTTTATCTTCTTTCCGTATTTCTTTTCTTTTTCAACAGAAATATTGAATAAAGAAAAATATATAATATTTTTTGAAGATGCTACAAATAAATGTTAATGGAATAACCAATATTTAATTATATTTTTAACAAAATGCTTTTTTTTAGTGTTTGATGTCTTTCACTTTTAATTTTTTACTATTTTAATTGAACTGATCTTGCTTAAAAAATAAAGAAATACATGTAAATAGAGAGACATAAAAAGCAAAGTAAAACCAGGTTCCCTTAGTGCTGTCAGTAAAGTGTTAACCACTTAAGTGCATAGAACGTTCTCACCTTTCGCCCTGTGTGGTATTTAATTAGAATAAAAATATGGTTTAATATAAGGAAAAAAAAAACATATCTCTGATATTGATAAGAAGGAAAAAACGAAAATGTAATAGATTTTTTATATTATCTTCTAAGTTTGTTCTTTTAATTTGTACATTTTGTTTTTGATTTTGAATTGTTAACATTGGTTAACAAATAGTTGTTACATATGATGTGCTTTTTTTATATTTGTATTATGATAGTAAAGAATGATAGGAGGAAGATTAGGCTGTTATTTCTAACAACACAGGTAGCTAACTTGACTTTGGGTGTTGATGGTCAATGTGTGAACAAACGGACGGATTTGAAACTACAAAGTTAGACTTAAATATTCCAATATAATATACGTTTGAATGTTCGACCACAGAAACACAAACATACACATATTCTCTTACATACAGACATACAAATACACAGAGAGACCCATCTCCACATGTATATATATGTTTGTGAGTGTGTGTGTGTGTGTGTGTGTGTACACTCACACACACACATATGTGTGTCTGTATGTGCACACAGTCACAGATGGCAGAGCTGCTGTTTTGATTCTTCGTTAATAAAAGTGTTTTTATATATGCCTTTACCACCATCATCATCATCATCATCATCATCAGGATCATAAAAAATACTATCATCATCATCATAAACATCATTATTTTTATTACTAACAAGTATATTATTATTTGGCAATCTGTCGGCGATCATTTCCTTTCCTTGCAA
>OZ024751.1:25499715-25504715 GCA_964016885.1 Eledone cirrhosa
GGCAACATACTTTGTTGCCCGACATACATTGAGTTATGTCACATTTCATTCTGAGTTACCTTTCATCCTTACGAGGTGGATAAAATAAATTACCAGTAACGCACTGAGTTCGATTTTATCAACTTTCCTTCTCCGCAAATTGTTGGCCTTGTTTCTAAATCAGAAATCATTATAGTTCTGGTCAATGAGAGTTGAACTAATGCCCGAAGGGGACGCGTTTTAAAACAGGTCCGGATATCCGGATGACTTGCAAACAGCTGAGGGCCAGAAGCGTGTTTTCTCTGCTCATGCAGGAACATTTTGACTGTCTGTTGCTCAGCTAAGGCGACAATGAGTAACAGACTTTATCAATACTGAGAATCAGATGTGTACTTTCACTGCTCATCTAAGACGCGTTCCATATTCGTTTTGTGATATTTCTCCAGTTTTTTTTAAATATTTTTTATTACATTTTATTTACCGAGTCCAGCGGTCCAAACAGTTTCTACAGAAAACTAACCAACCGTAACAACTAGAATAACAGCAACAAAAATGACAGCAATAAAAAACATAGCAAGGAACACTCTCATTCTCTAAACAATACTGTAAACTAATATCGTAGATCGATACTGTTGACAAAATTTCAAAAGTAATCTTACTTTCCCCACTCATCAATGATTTGCCATCCCACTGCCACGCCAATATGCCCCCTATCAGTACTCCACACCATTATATTGAATATATAATCGATCAACAAGTGAATCAGGAAATGAAATAAAATAATCAACGGTTGATCAGAATGTAAAATGAAATATAAAAAAAAAGAAATAAGAAAAATAAAATATGATATATTTCAAATGGTATATTTCTCTCTTTCTCTCTATATACTTACACACACACACACACACACACACACACACACACACACACACACACACACACACACACACACACACACACACACACACACACACATACACACACACACACACACACACACATATATATATATATATATAATTATATATATATATATATATAGTTTGAATATGGAAGAGCTTCTGTATTAAAACTTTATACTCTGCTATGTATTGAGTACCTTACTTACTGTGGTTATCCCCGACTCAACCCGGAATAACTTATATATATATATATATATATATATATATATATATATATATATGTAAGTTTATCCCAGGTTCAATCGGGGGTAACCACAGTAAGTAAGGAACTCAATACAAAGCAGAGTATAAATATTTAGTATAGAAATGGCTTCTACAGGACTAAAACTGTTTCATTCGGAAGAAATCATCAGGAAACTGACTGTCCAAGTAATATGGTGACATTTATATGAGAGGGTGGTGATTAGGGTGGGTGGATGTCATTGGTTGATGGGTTTAAAGAAAAGGGAATTCTTTAAAATCTATATTTAGAGTAACAAAGGCAGAAAGAATTCTATAGACAAGTTCACCCTGGGGTGCCACTCCTGATTTTTAAGGTTCACTGAAGCTAACAATGGCTATGGTCAGGTGTGTACAAACACACTCACACACACATATGCCCTCACTCCCACACACACGCACAAACACACACTCATATACTTATATATATATATATATATATAAACAAATTTTAACTTAACTTACTTACTTACTTACTTAATTATATATATATACAAATACATAATATATATATATATATATATATATATATATATATATAGTAATAATAATAAATTTGAAGACTAAAATCCAAAGAGGGCTCGATAAGGATAAATATATATCAAATATATAAGAACCGTAGAGCAAATATTTATTACATATCATGTAAATATGTTATTTTAATAAATATATATATATATATATATGGAAAGTTATAATAAATATATATATATATATATATGGAAAGGTGATTGAAAGGTATGTCGTATCTATTTATTTATAAGACTGTTGTTTATATTGTATTTTGTCTGAAGAAGGCATAACATATTGTTAATATGATATCCCTGAAATATATATAACGAAATAAATATGGTTTTATAAATATAGTTTCCATTTATTTAATATCATATATATATATATATATATTTATCGGGCAAAAAATAACTTATATATATATATACAATATCTTAAACAAATGGAAACTATATTTATAAAACCATATTTATTTCATTATACATATTTCAAGAGCCACCAGAGCAAACTATGGTGCGCTTTTCACTGTTGTCACCCTTAACGGGATCTAAGGGCGAAAACAGGGAATCTTTGGTTAAACTTTAATCTGTTCTTATGATAAATATTTACTCTACGGGTTTTTATATTTATATATACTTTATCCTTATCGAGCCCTCTTCGCATTTTAGTTTTCACATATATTATTACTATATATATATATATATATGTATATATACACACACAAACACACACAAACATATATATATATATATATATATATATATATATAGCGGCGATGAATTAGTTTATCCCCAAGTATAACAATATATATATATATATATATATATATATATATATATATATATATATATATATATAAATAGATAAAAATATGGCTGAATAGATAGATAAATATCCAATAGTTATATCTCTGTGTACTTTGAAAACAAAAACAACACCAACCGCACATGAAACCAGATATTCACAACAGAGACAGCCTCCAACGTTTTTAAAAATAAATACACTGTTAAACTATAAAACTGAACTGATTGATGTTGTCAGAAACAATAATCCGATAATCAATCAATTGCAGATTCTTTTGTTTCTACAGTAGTTAATTTCATATTTTATCGGTTCATTACCTTCCAATACCTTTTACATCAAATCCATTTGACACTAACAGAAGAACACAAGTGGTGATTATATAGAAACGTGAAAGCAAAGGAGTGATATATATATATATATATATATCTGTGAGTCTGTTCGTCTATGTATTTATGAATATATATGAATATATATATATATATATATATATATATATATATATATATATATATATATATATATATATATATATGTATTTATATATATATATGTATTTATATATATATATGTATTTATATATATATATATATATGTATTTATATATATATATATATATATTTATATATATATATGTATTTATATATATATATGTATTTATATATATATATATATATATGTATATATATATATGTGTATTTATATATATATGTATATATATATATATATATATATATATATATATATATACATATATATATGGGGGGGGGATGTATAATGAGAATGAGAGAAAGTATTGTATAGACATTTAATGGAAATTGTCATTCATTTTGTTTTACGAGGCGAAAAATGTGTCTATCTATTGATCGCGAGGCAGAGCGTGGATGGGGAGCTGTTCGTGGGATTTGGCATGTGGATCTTCTGGGAAATATGCTGTCATGTGTGTGTGTGTGTTTTTGTGTATGTGTACTTGTGTGTGTTTGCGTATGTGTATACGTGTGTATATGCATTTGTGCATATGGTAGGTTGTGTGTACATGTGTGAGTGTATTTATGGGTTTTTGTCATCTCCGACGCCTTTTAGCATAATCTTTCTCTTTTATATCCCTGTTGTAATTTATCCTTGTCACCAACATCATTTCATTTCCCGATCTCTTTCAGAGGAAACACAAAGAAAGGAAGGAAGGAAGGAAGAAAAGGAGAAAGAGAAAAAAAGAAGAAAGGAAAATGAAGAAAAAAGCTAAACGCTGAAATAAGGAAAATGGACGGGCAATAATTATTACTGATTTGACAGTGTAATAAGTACAACAATAATGATTTCTTACATAACAACAACAGTAACAACGACAACAATACCAATAATAATAATAATAAAAGATGTAATAATAATTTTAATTGGTCAAGAGTGCAAATGAAAGAGATTGACTGAACGAGAACACTATTGACGCTGAATGGCTAGATTATACCCAAGAAAGAAGAAAGGATAAGATTAATTTGTATGGAAGAGTCTACAGATATGGCAAAAGATAATCTGGTCGAATACGTGATGGAAAGTTCAAACTTACATCTGCAGCAGGAGTGAGAGTAAAATGGAAGTTGAAAGTGCAGAAGCATACGAAAGGAGGAAAAACGAGGTATGAGAAATATATATTTGGAGAAAATTGACAGCATTTCAGATACACCAAGGAATGGTGAGGAAAGGAATCCTAGTTTTGGCTAAAAAAAAATGGCGTCTTGAAGAAAAAACTGAAGATGATCTTATCGTAGCTGCACAATCACAAGCCTTACACAATAATCTTCTGAAGTGAAAGTAGACAAAACTAGTGAGAAAACGAACTGCAGAATGTGCAATGAGAAGGGTTAGTTTATAACCCACATTCTAAGTGATTGTAAGTACTGGTCGTAGAAAGAGGATAAACGGCGCTATGATTGTGTTGCGAGGGATCTGCGTTTGGACATCTTGCGAAAACGAGGATTTGAAGTCAAAGGTAAATGAGATCAACAAGCAGAAAACGATGTTTATAATATCAGGCTCACAATCTAAAGAGACCAGGCTAGGAAATGTCTTAGTTGTTATAGACAAAGCGTCAAAAACTTGAAGAAATGTTGACAGATATTTCTGCTTATACGAACATTGCCAACAATGAGTAGGAAATGGCTTGGCAGCAGATATAAGGAGATTGTGGAATGTGTCCGTAAAAGTAATCCCGATTGTTAACGATCTCGAGATAGAATTGTGGGTTAAGAGAACAGAAATAAACCATGGTATAATAGGAGCTTTGGTAAATATACAAAACGAAACAAACATCACGACTTACGCTTTACTACGCTTTGCACACATATTACCATAAGAAATCTCAATACAATAGAAACAACAATCCCAAATAAGAAGACTGCAGATACCCAAGACAGAGAGAGATGTACTCGGTAATACAATGATGACAAACAATCGATATGAAGTTAATAATTATAGCAACAATATAATTCCAGCGACGAAAAAGATGAAACTTAACTCGTGATTTGTTCA
>OZ024751.1:25509715-25514715 GCA_964016885.1 Eledone cirrhosa
ATATAGACAAAAACACATGAACACACACACACACACACACATACATTTATAGATATGCATACATGAACACACGCACACATACATATGGAGACAAACACACCCGAACATACTCACAGACAGACATATATAGACAAATACACACGAACATATGCACGCATAAATATAGAGAAAAACACATTTGAACATACACACACCGACAGACACATATAGAATATAATACACATGAACATATACACACGGACAGACACATATACACACACGAAGAAGTACACACAGACTGACACATATAGTGTCTAATACACATGCGCAAATAGTAATTTCATTTTAATCAAGGTTAATGAATGCACGTGTATGATTTGATTATATCAGATGTTAGGAAAGTAAAATATGGCAAGACATCATATACACGCCAGCACATCTCTCTCTCTCTCTCTCTCTCTCTCTCTCTCTCTCTCTCTCTCTCTCTCTCTCTCTCTCTTCCTCTCTCTCACACACAAACACTGTATATATATATATATATATATATATATATATATATATATATATATTAGTAATAATAATAAATTTGAAGACTAAAATCCACATATACATATACATATATATATATATGTATATGTGCGTGTATGTATGTATATATATATATATTATATATGTGTGTGTGTATTCATATATCTCTAAACATTTATGCATAGATATTCTGAAGACGCTTGCATGTTACCAGATATCTTGTCTTCTTCTCGGTAATATAATTAATCTCCGTCTGAAGCGGATATACGGTTATTGTTATCATCGTTGTCATCGGTACTGTTGTTGTTGTTGTTGTTCTTGCTTTTGTTCTTCAGCTTCTACTCTCTTCTTCACACATATTACTCTTATTACGAGTGTAGTACCCATCAAAAACGACGGGGTATATAATAGATATTTAATTTGATATATTCTGTGTAAAGATAGTTATTCCTGACATCAGTGTAGTTAATTTAACATTTACTTAAAGCAATTACAATAACTTTCTGCATAATCATCATCAAACACATATGTACTAAATCACGAAGGCCTATTAATATCTCTCTCACTCTCTCTCTATATATATATATGTATATATATATATATATACGTTTATTAAAAATTACGTTTATTTAAAGCTTTCGTGAGCCCCCCCCCCCTTTTTTTTTTAAAGTGAAAAGAAATTCAAACACTCATATATGAAAAAACAACCTGTGACACCCCCCCCCCCCCTTGTTTGAAGAACTTTGTAACGCGAACAGGCGCGAAATTTATTATAATTATTAACCAACCAATTAAATTACTTCTCCAGAAACCTGGCATTTCGAGCCACTTTTACCATATAAAACAAGTAACATTCAGAAACCTACCAGATGTGAGAAAAACCACAGACCCTCCATCTCAACTCTACTTTTGAAAAGCAGAAGAACTGCGAAACCGGTAAAGGAACCAAATAAATATATATATTTAAAAAAAAATAAGACTCCAGTTGCATTTTCGATTTCATCTTTTTCTCTCTCTCTCTCTCTATATATATATATATATAATTGTTTCTACTTTTTGGCACAAGGCCAGCAATTACCCAGTGCATTACTGGTACTTTATTTTATCGACCCCGTCAACTAATGCTAATAATAAAAGCTTGTGGTTTACTGCACTTCCGACAATCCATCTACGTTAAACTGCGTTTTTATTTAATGACTCCTAAGGAGTGAAAGGGGGAGTGAAAGGGACATTTGACTAAATGGAACTGAGTTTCAGCGTTCATCCTCAAATATTCTGCATAGTTGCTAAATGGCCTAAGCCGGACATTTATTCTGGCATATTTGCTCACTCGCAATATATTACAATATACCTACAGCGGTTGTCGCTGGCTATTCTCCATAGCAATGTTTTCGTCATTTGGCCTGCGTGTTGCATATGAAACATAACGCTCGACTTGTGACTCCCACCTCTTTCCCCTTCCACAATAGCAAACCTAATATATCTGTCTGTCTGACTCTCTCTCACTCACTCACTCTCTCTCTCTGTATTATATATATATATATATATATATATATATAATAGAAAACGAAAAATCAGTGATGCATCCGAACTCAATTTATTGTGTGTTACAATTGTTTCGCCGGCGGACAGCTCGAGACGCGATCATTGTGTGGATCTGTCTGATTCTGGACCCGCAGGTTCGACGGACACGTCTAATGATTTCGGAGCATATTCTCTCACACACATACATATATATATATATGTATATATATATATAATCGGTGGGTATATTTAGTTGATTCAGGTTTATTTGCGGGGTTTTAGATAAACCTGAATCAACTGAATATGGCCTCTGATCTTTTATCAATATATATTGCTCCGTCTTGTACCATTTATACACGCCTCTTTTTATCTACTTCACAACCGACAGAGCATGATGTCATCCGCATATATATATATATATATATATATATATATATATATATATATATATATATATATATATATATATATATATATATATATATATATATATATATATATATATATATATATATATATATATATATATATATATATATATATATATATATATATATATATATATATATATATATATATATATATATATATATATATATATATATATATATATATATATATATATATATATATATATATATATATATATATATATATATAAGGGCGGTGGATTGGCAGTATTGGTAGAGGGTCGGACGCCATGTTTTCCAGCATAGTTACGTCCCTTTACGATCTGAGTTCAAATCCCGCCGAGGTTGACTTTGCCTTTCATCCTTATGGGGTCGATAAAATAAAGTACCAGTAATGCACTGGGTAATTGCTGGCCTTGTGTCAAAAAGTAGAAACAATTATATATATATATATATATATATATAGAGAGAGAGAGAGAAAAAGATGAAATCGAAAATGCAACTGGAGTCTTATTTTTTTTAAATATATATATTTATTTGGTTCCTTTACCGGTTTCGTAGTTCTTCTGCTTTTCAAAAGTAGAGTTGAGATGGAGGGTCTGTGGTTTTTCTCACATCTGGTAGGTTTCTGAATGTTACTTGTTTTATATGGAAAAAGTGGCTCGAAATGCCAGGTTTTTCGAGAAGTAATTTAATTGGTCGGTTAATAATTATAATAAATTTAAACCTGAGATTTGCTCTAATGGGAATATGCTTTGTTTTTTTACTTTTTAACCTCCCCTAGGTGGATATGATCCCTGGACCTTCCGGTAATCTTGTTTTCCATGTCCTCTCCACCACACGGCCACGAAAACCATCGATAGAACTAACGCCCCACATCCCTTCAATCTTACTAAACATGAGATTTTCCCTAATGGAAATATCTATTTTTGCTTTTTAACCCCTTCCAAATGGATATGATCCCTGGTCGTTCTAGTAATCTTGTTTCCCATTCCTGTGATTTTAACCGCACGGCCAGGAAGACCCTCGGTAGAACTAACACCCCACACGGCCAGGAAGACCGTCGGTAGAACTAACACCCCACACGGCCAGGAAGACCCTCGGTAGAACTAACATTCCACACGGCCAGGAAGACCCTCGGTAGAACTAACACCCCACACGGCCAGAAAGACCGTCGGTAGAACTAACACCCCACACGGCCAGGAAGACCCTCGGTAGAACTAACACTCCACACGGCCAGGAAGACCCTCGGTAGAACTAACACCCCACACGGCCAGGAAGACCGTCGGTAGAACTAACACCCCACACGGCCAGGAAAACCCTCGGTAGAACTAACACTCCACACGGCCAGGAAGACCCTCGGTAGAATTAACACCCCACACGGCCAGAAAGACCGTCGGTAGAACTAACACCCCACACGGCCAGGAAGACACTCGGTAGAACTAACACTCCACACGGCCAGGAAGACCCTCGGTAGAACTAACACCCCACACGGCCAGGAAGACCCTCGGTAGAACTAACACCCCACACGGCCAGGAAGACCCTCGGTAGAACTAACACCCCACATGGCCAGGAAGACACTCGGTAGAACTAACACCCCACACGGCCAGGAAGACACTCGGTAGAACTAACACCCCACACGGCCAGGAAGACCGTCGGTAGAACTAACACCCCACATGGCCAGGAAGACACTCGGTAGAACTAACACCCCACACGGCCAGGAAGACACTCGGTAGAACTAACACCCCACATGGCCAGGAAGACACTCGGTAGAACTAACACCCCACACGGCCAGGAAGACACTCGGTAGAACTAACACCCCACACGGCCAGGAAGAGCGTCGGTAGAACTAACACTCCACACGGCCAGGAAGACCCTCGGTAGAACTAACACCTCACATGGCCAGAAAGACCGTCGGTAGAACTAACACCCCACACGGCCAGAAAGACCGTCGGTAGAACTAACACCTCACATGGCCAGGAAGACCCTCGGTAGAACTAACACCCCACACGGCCAGAAAGACCGTCGGTAGAACTAACACCCCACACGGCCAGGAAGACACTCGGTAGAACTAACACCCCACACGGCCAGGAAGACCCTCGGTAGAACTAACACCCCACACGGCCAGGAAGACCCTCGGTAGAACTAACACTCCACACGGCCAGGAAGACACTCGGTAGAACTAACACTCCACACGGCCAGGAAGACACTCGGTAGAACTAACACTCCACACGGCCAGGAAGACCCTCGGTAGAACTAACACTCCACACGGCCAGGAAGACACTCGGTAGAACTAACACCCCACACGGCCAGGAAGACCCTCGGTAGAACTAACACTCCACACGGCCAGGAAGACACTCGGTAGAACTAACACCCCACACGGCCAGGAAGACCCTCGGTAGAACTAACACTCCACACGGCCAGGAAGACCCTCGGTAGAACTAACACTCCACACGGCCAGGAAGACCGTCGGTAGAACTAACACCCCACACGGGTAGGAAGACCCTCGGTAGAACTAACACTCCACACGGCCAGGAAGACCGTCGGTAGAACTAACAC
>OZ024751.1:25517215-25519715 GCA_964016885.1 Eledone cirrhosa
ACACACACACAGACACACACACACACACACACACACACACACACACACACACACACACACATATATATATATATATACATATATATATAACGAAGGAAGTGTGGTAAGGAACCATGTGGACCGTAACGCACCAGAGTACTCGATACTATGGGTAGTAGAGTGGGTAATAGGAAAATAGTCAGGACCCCGACGGCTGAGCTCCGGCCGCTTCAACAGCTTTAGAAATAGCTGTCTAAACGGCCGGAGCTCAGCCGCCGGGGTTCTGACTCTTTATATATATATATATATATATGTATATATATATGTATGTAAGTATATATATATATATATATATATATATATATATATGTATATATACATATATACATATACATATATATATACATATATATACATGTATATACATATATACACACACACATATACACACACACACATATATACACACACAGACGTCATATCAATCAATAGCTGATGTAGTAAATGAGATATCCAATTTATATATTCAATTTTTGTATAATTATGAAGCCAGCATGGATTGTTAATGAAGGCAGAGATTGGTGAAGGTCGGTAGAGCGCCCGATTAATTAGTCTCTATTTGTTTCATGTCGTCATTCACATAAAAGGCGGGGAATTTGCACGGTTGTTAGAAAGATGAATTAAATGCCTCGGTATTTGTTCTGAGTCGCTTTGATCGAAATTCACATTTACCATCTATTTTTTCAGGGTCGATAAATAAAGTACCCAATCCAGGAGCGGTGGTTTTGTGGCAGAATTGTTAAAGACTTGGACAGGATATTTTATGATATCTGATTCGGCTCTGTTCTGAATTGAAACCACATCGTTTCATTGTTTTAATCTGATGATCAGTTCCTTTCCAATAACATCTCGATTCAACCAGTGTGTTGTATCATAGCACCACTATAGACATTTGTTTTCATTACATATAGTGGGTTGATTTATTATAGTATATGAGTGATATTCCTTATTGTGTGCTAATCGAATGGTTAAGAAAGGAATGTCGTTTTGCAATCACGAGATATTAGGAACGAAACAAATAACAAAAAAAACAAAACAAAGATTACCAGGTAACTACCTTCATCTTACCGTCCATTTTGTATTGTTTTAGCCTTCTTACATATCTCACTCTCCAGATTATAAACATAGTGTTTCACTCCATGTTATGTCATCATATCTACACAAACAATGTAATTGTGTAGACGGAACATGTGTGGAAGCCTTTCGGATGTACTCTACATGTGTCGTTTTAAATCTCGCTAAAAATTCCGTTAAATGCAATGCGGAAATTTCAACCCATTGCACGTCAATTTCCGTGGAAAATTGTATTGAATACATTTTGTTTTAATGTGGAGCTTCTATCCAAACCAGCAGGGATTTTATAGTATGTAATGCTCTTTAACATTTAGGGAAATAATTTTTTAATTAGCAAAGAGAGACACATTGTCTTCTTCCACTCGTAAACTAGCAATATGTTTGTTTGATGCAGAAAAGCACCTAAAACTTAAATGAAATCGATCAGGTTTATAAGGACAGTAAGAAAAAGCATCACTAATTAAAATTTCAACAGGATACTTTATGGCCAGACAAATATATAGATTTCATAAAGAAACATCGGTTTAAACCATTTAAGTGATAGGATTAATGATTATAAAATAAACAGTAATACCAGTAAAGCGAAATAATGAGTTCAATGCTTCAAATAAACAATGGAAGCCACTTCAAATAAAATTCCTCTAGATATGATTTATCGGTCGAAGAAAATTTATGTATGGCAGCCGGTACATTGTTTCGGGGCGCATGGGCTTAAAATGATTACGGAAGTACGCGTCTTAGTGGGAGCATATTCATTAAAAGCTGAACACTTCACTAACCGTTATTCCGAGTATTACAATTCCAATATTTCGGGGGCACTCCGAAGATCACCTATGTATATGTATATACAAATGTAAATGCATGTATGCACACATACACACACACACACACACACACACACATATATATGGCGGGGTGTATATATATATATACATATATATATATATATATATATATATATATATATATATATATATATATATATATATATATATATATATATATAATCTCTGATGATATGGGATCGATTGTGCATTGGATATCGAATGCTCTACTAAATATATAATATTATAGATGTAGCGAGCTCTAGGCAAATAGATGTCTATTGAAACGTACGTAAGAACCGAATAAATCTCTTTTACTGCATCTTTCTGTTCTTTTTAATTCTTTATATATATATATATATATATATATATATATATAAGTGTGTACGAATATTTTCCTATCTATATATAAATATGCATGCGTGCGCGTGCGTGCGTTTGTGTATGTATGTGTGTGTGCTTGTGTCTATGTTTGCGTTTATTGTTTGCTTATCTCTCATGACTTAGTGATCGAAGATATAAGTACCAGATTTCACAAATAAATTCTAAATCGGCTAAATCCT
>OZ024751.1:25544715-25559715 GCA_964016885.1 Eledone cirrhosa
GCTCGGAGAATATAAAATTCCCGAGTTTAACTCACAAACTGACGCCATACAAAACCATTCCCAGATGAGAGTGAATGATGAAAGAAATAATTCTGTCTGGTGCTGTGTGCAAAGACAAAAGGCAGGGTGGACAGGTCAATGTCCTACCACTAATAGATATATATGGGGTTGGGAGTATGAATATGATGCTACCAATTCAGATTGTCAATGCAATTATTAGTACAGTTTTTAATAGTGCGTAGCTACTATTTAGACAGATATAAGTCTTTCAACCCAGCTTAACCCGGTCCACAACAGTTAAAGCTTATCGGTACGTATAAGCGTGTTAACATATTCGATATAAGATATGTATGTAAACTTTATATAGATATATGGAAGATGTGCTTGGGTGAACCTATTTTCATGCCATAATGGTATTAATCAAGAGGGCAATTATATATTGATAGCTTGTGTATAATGGCTGGTACTACTAACGACTACGGAGAAGAGTAAAAATACATCCATTTGCATGTATGTATGTTTGTAAGCGTCTAAGTATGCACTATACATACATACATATATATATATATATAAAGAAAAAAAGATGAAATCGAAAATGCAACTGGAGTCTTATTTTTTTTTAAATATACATATATTTATTTGGTTTCTTTACCGGTTTCGCAGTTCTTCTGCTTTTCAAAAGTAGAGTTGAGATGGAGGGTCTGTGATTTTTCTCACATACATACATATATATATATATATATATATATATATATATATATATATATATATATATATATATATATGTACAAATATAGATTCAGCGAGAATCGCATTTCGGCGGGTAGAAAAGGCGAAACGAAACGCAAAAATCAGATATGATACTGGCAAGTGCTCGATAGTTAAACATATATATATATAGTTAAATATATATGTACGTATACATACATACATACATACATACACACATACACAAGCACACATACACACACACACACATATATATATATATATATATATATATGCATGGGTAGTTATTTTTGCAGTTATATTGATGTGCACTTCATATACCCCAAGCAAATTGCACATTCTACATATTTTATGGATGTATAACCACATAATAAACAGGTATATACATTCATACGTAGGTACACCCACACGCACACACATATGTATATATATATATATATATTCCTATAAATGTATATAGTTACATATGCATATATATATATACGCGTATATTTATATATGCATACATACATATATATATATACATATACATACATATATACATACACACACACATATATATATATATATGTATATATATATATATATATATATATATATATACATATATATATATATATACAAATATATATACATATATACATACACATACACATACACACCCATATATATATATATACATATACATATATATACATATATACACACACACACACGCATACACATATATACATATATATACATACACACACACACACACATATATATATATATATATATATATATATATAAACTATAGGGAAATATGTATGTTTATGGATGTGCGTGTGTGTGTGTGAGAGTGTGTGTATGTGAGAGTGTGTGCATGTGTGAGAGTGTGTGTGTGTGTGAGTGTATGTGTGTGAGAGTGTGTGTATGTGTGAGAGTGTGTGTGTGTGAGAGAGTGTATGTGCGAGAGTGTGTATGTGTGAGAGTGTGTATGTGTGTGAGAGTGTATGTGTGAGAGTGTGTATGTGTATGAGAGTGTGTGCGTGTGTGCGTGTGAGAGTGTGTATGTGTGAGAGTGTGTGTGTCTAGATTAACCTGAAAATAATGGTTTCTTATATAGGCACAAGGCCAGCAATTTTTGGGGGAGGGAAAAGTCGATTAAATCGACTCCAGTGCGTGACTGGTACTTTATTTTATCGACCCGGTAAGGATGAAAGGTAAAGTTAACCTCGGCGGGATTTGAACTCAGATCATAAAGGGCCGTAACTCTATGCTACAAAGCATGTTGTCCGACTCCCTACCGATTCTGCCAATCCAACCCTAACCCTAACCTGAAAATAATATTGTTAAATTATCGCTTGTACTCATCAGAGCCAGTGCGTAGATTATATTAAATATATCGAGTACTCACAAGACTGATTAGGTTATAGAAGTGTATATGCACATACATACACTTCACTTATATATAACCACATATATGGCTTTAAGTATATATATATTGCTTATATACACACACATCTACTCTCTTCCCGTTTTTATACATTGTTATCAGTTTTTGTTATCATTTCAATTATTTTTGTCATTATTATTATTTTTTTTTTTTTTTTTTAGCGTCATAAACTTTATGTCGATATTATCTTTTTGCTATTACACACTAACTGATCATCCGTAAAAAATTGGTGATTCGCTGTAAAATCATCCATGATAATAACATGGTTGTAAATAGACCACCTGTAATTTCATCACCTGGTAATTTTATATTCAGGGTAATTACGTCCAATACATTGGCGGGAAATTCTTTGCCATGTACGTCGTAATTTAAAGATTTTTTTCTGTTTTTATTTTTGTTACAGCTACCTGGAAATATATTTGGGTACATAATACATTTTTTATTCCATTCTTTTATTTTTATCTTATTTCTAATTTTTTGTTTTTGTATTCTCTTTTTTTTTTTTGCTGTTTTTATTACGTATGTACGATTTCCTTTGGAGATACTGTTAAAAGATATGATATTTTAGCTGGCAATTCACAATTTGAGAAGAAATGGCCGTTCTCTGTAATTTAAATGATCGAGCAAAGGAAAAACACTTGTTGACTGGGATCATGTTATTCGCCATAGAAATGTAATAAGTTGTATATTTGGGGTGGGGTGAACAATAGCTCGGCTAAAGTGAAGTGAAATGAAGAGGGCAAGATGTGTTGTGGACAACCACCCGCGTCCATGCATGCAAATCTCACCTCTTTATGACTCCAGCCGTCGTCCATGCATGCAAATCACCCCTCTTCATGACTCTGATGTTGTCGAGTAGGGAGACAAAGGTCGATATTGCTTGGTTCAAATTCGACAAAACTAATTTTCCTCTCACTGAGGAGACTGCCGCAACATGAAATAAAGTTTCTTGCTCAAGGACACAACACGCCGCCTCTAACCCACATAACTTCACCATACAACTGAAAGAACATAATCATGCAAGTAGTGTTCTGTTCCTAGTGTTGAGCCGGCTAAACTATCAAAGTATTGACTAAGTAGTTGACTCTGTTGGAGATATTATTTGAGATTTCTAGTCGTCACAATATAATATAATAATATTTTTGGATACACAAGTAAGTAGGATGACATTAATCGATGTGAATCTCACAAAGATTTGTCAATTATTTATAACAGGTGCAGCGGCCAAACGAAGTTCCTTGTGTTCCTGGGGGAAGAGATAATTTACTGTTATATATTAGTATTATTTTCACTTTGATTCTCCACAATAAATGTTCAGGGTGTAGTGTAATGTTGTTTGGTGAAGCATTGCCGGAAATTATTGTTATGTGAGTGTAATGATTATTTTTTAACGGGTTATCTTCTTGGCCTATTTAGCCGAAATAGTTTTTCTAGCATTTTGATATTGGAAACTTTTCTCCGCTTGGAAAATTCTTCGGAAACAATGTTTTTCACTTGACGATTTCAGAAAGGTTTAATGCAGTGATAAATCCCTCCTAAAACACAAGCAATAGGACTGTTGTGGCACATGCATTCTTCTTTGTAATTGAAAAACACTCTACCTAGAAACAAAATTTTTTTATGAGAAACGGCAAAACTGCAATGTATAGCTGTACACCAAACCTTCCCAGCATTTTATTGAAATATAATGGAAAATGAACACACATCCACGCAGCAGTCACTCGACTAGCATGAAATGGCTGACAAATCGTCTGCAAATACAACCTTTAAAATGTATAGATATATATGATAAACTAATCTAAAATAAAATGTGGGAGAAAAGAAGAGGAGTGGGTTTCAGCTTAATTGCCTGTCTAACAATGTTTCTATGTTAAAAGAAAATAATTTCCCCACCTTCATTACGTGTGAACGCCGTCTGAATATAATTGTTTCTACTTTAGGCACAAGGCCAGCAATTACCCAGTGCATTACTGGTACTTTATCGACCCCGAATATAATGGAAGCTAAAAGGCCGCACAAAACTATCTCTAAAGCACGAAGGACTAAGTATACAAAATACGTACGCATACACACACATTTCCACTCACACACACACATATCCACATACGCATATAGACACCCGCAAACGCACACACAGACATACAACACAACTTACAAATACTCACAACAAAATATCCGATTAAACTATAAAAATAACAATGGCGACATCAACAAAAATCCCTAATGGCAGGAGGCAGCGTTGTTAAGATGGCTAAATCCCGCCACAAAGGGCTACCTCCTTACTTACCACCATAGGCGCTGAGCTGGCCAGCCGTAGGTGTGAGCCTCGCCAGTTGGAGTGGCTTTTCCAGCGCGACTCCCTTGCCGTCTTCCGGGGAAACGCCTCCTCCATTCTGTCCGCCGGGGCTGTGGGTGGGCCCCATCGCGTACCAGTACATTAGTTAAATACCATTCTTTCATCTCATACATATATATACATGATTACCTAAGCAACAATTAAAATCTGTTTTGAAAACAAAACAAAACAATACAATACAAAAAAACAAACTAAACAAAAAACAACAACAACAAATTACTTGATCGTATTAGAGGCAATTTCTGACCTTAACAGATAACATATATTCCCCTATTGCTGGCCTTGTATGCTCGAAACAACTCAGCTTGGTGCACAAGACATACATGTGTAGAATTAACTTTGTACAGAAAGGACTAGGTGACGAGTATAAATGTTTACTAGAAATAGCAGTCAATTTAAAACGTCTATCGACTCGACAATATAAGTTTGATGAATAATTTCGCTTAGAATATAACTCAGAGAAGCTTATAAATACAAATATAGAACTATTTCGATAAAGGTTAAAAATTGATTCTAAGCAATATTATTCATTGGGATGTGAGTAAATCTTAAATATGTATTAATTGCTACTCCTTAAATGTCGAGTTGCTGAAGTATTTCGAGCATACAAGCCCACCAACAGGAGAATATATAATATTTATCTAATATTTATCTAAGTTGATTATGTTACTGTAACTTGTGAAACTGGTGTAAGATGATATAAAAAGTTCGTTGTAAGAATTGCTTGCCTCTACGGATACGCTAGCGATGTTCTTTATTTTAGAATATTCTACAGAGATCTACCCTTTAGTCAATCTTGAACCTTAATCGAGATTTATATTTGTATTTATGAGCTTCTCTGTGTTATAATCTACGCGATATTATTCATTGAGATATAATGTATATTACTGACTAAATCTAGTATTATATATATTTACATGTGTGTATGTGGTGTTTGTTAACTAAATGTTAAGAGTGCGGTCGGTTTTCAAAGACCGAAACCGTAAAAAGAAATAAAGAATATTAATATATATGTGAGACCATCGATGTTTAAAGACCTTCCCAGTCTAGGTGTTATTATTATTATTATTATTAGTAGTAGTAGTAGTAGTAGTAATCTTCTATTTAAAATCAAGAACTTTTTCAATCAGAAGACCCATTAAAAAATTTAAATTAATAAGACTGTCGGAGTTATTATAAAGAGAAACACATAAAAAATACATGAGTTTAGCTGAATTGCGTTTTACTCATTGTGATGCTTGGCTTTGAACTTTATCTGAAATTGTTTCAAGGTCTTGGTTAATCAGAGCACCTCAGAACTATTCTAGATTAAATAGGCGCATATCACAGGTCCCGTCCTACAAATGCACTGTTGTTAGTTCTTAGTCTACGGTATTATTTCAGCTCATTAAGGCGGTGGATTAGCAGTATCGGTAGAAGGTCGGACGCCATGCTTTGAAGCATAGAGTTACCTCCCTGTATGATCTGAGTTCAAATCCCGCCGAGGTTAACTTTGCCTTTCTTCCTTACGGGGTCGATAAAATAAAGTACCAGTAATGTACTGGGTAATTGCTGGCCTTGTGCGAAAAGTAGAAACAATTATTTCAGCTTATTAATTCTTGCAGCAAAAAATGATGAGAAAGATATTCTGTCTTTCATTGGCGAACAAAATTATTTTGTTTACTGTTAAACTCAGCTTGTTTTTGTGTCAATCAGAAGTTTAATAGTTGTGTCAGGTGTTAAATTGATGCCATTGTAGTTTCTGTTAAATATTTCTCTTAATATTATTTCGTAATTAATATTTTAATTTCCTTTGTGGTTTCATGTTTTCAAGATCTATCTTTATGATGTTTCTTTTTTTGAATGTTGTCTACTACATGGTTTTGACTTGTGGTATGTAATGCCTGTGTATTATAGATGCATGTCCACTCTAGTAGTTTATAATCCGTTTCTTAGTTTAACCACCCTTTCTGGTACTGGGGTGCCCTAGGCAGAGTCCACTTTGTTACATACATATAAGCCAGATCACCTTTTTGATGACACCTTACCCTTTTATCCCTTGCAACATTCTTGGAGACCTTGAAAAGAGTGACAACACGCTCCGCTATCTGACACTATAAAATAAAATACAAATTATGCCAAATATTTACTTAAACAACCTTCATTCATTTATTTACAAGCTTTTAGTTTGATGTTAATATGCGATTTTAAATTCTGTTTGTGATTGTATGATATATAAACATTTCTTCTTCTTCTTCTTGCTCAATGGGACTGGGATCATTCTAGGTCAAGGGTTACAGAGGTATCGACCAGGTATACCAGTGCCCTCCATCGCTGGCGGTTCCGTGCCAGCCTCTCTGCCTCATCCAAGTGACGTCAAGCCGCAGGAGATCTTCCTTAATCACAGTTATCTTAGAACGCCTCCTAGTATACTTTCGAGATCTCTGTTCTCTAGTGAAATCGATAAATAAAGTACTACGCCATTGTGAGGGATTGAAGAAATTTATTAGTGTTTCAGACAAGATGTCTTTGTGTTCTGTGTTTTAAATTCGGCTTTGATACCAATTGTCGATGGCTTCGGCTAACCACATGATCCCACGGATCACATCTAACCTGCAGTTTGCCAGGAAACGGAAGTACCCGGAACACGCGAACATTTTGGCATAGAAGAAGAAACGATCGACTTTCGTCAAATCGGACCGAGGAAACAATGTTTCCGTTGGTCTTTCCAATTGCTAATACTATCTATCGGTCGCAACTCCAGGTAGAAGGAGCAACGTGAAATAAAGTGTCTTGCTCCAGGACATAACGCATCGCCTGGTCCAGGAATCAAACTCACAACCTCAAGATTGTGAATCCAATTCTCTAACCACTCAGCCACACGCCTTCACAATAGACGATGTTAAAATGACCGAATATTGGATATTAAGAGAATATCACCATTACAAGACACTTTCTTCAACATTGGTTTTAAAAAAGAATTTTCTGACGGCTATTTAATTATATGAACCTCCGTATACATCTGAAACACATGTAAATGTTGTCAGTTTCACTTAAAAAGTATGACATACGCTTCAATATTCTTTTGATAATAACTATGTAGTTTTGAGAATTTTATCTGTATCATTTCACGGATAAACTCGAAATACTTGAATTTTTTCACTTCTGTCTATTTTCGTCTCACTGAAAATATTGTTAACTTAATAGAAACCTTCAAATTCTGACAATCCGTCACTTATGTGTATTTAATATATGGCTTTATAAATGATCCTCGGTCTATATTTAGGTCTGTTTTTCTCATCAGGCTTTATATGTGTATCTGTTTAGGCATGTATATTATATATACGTACGTATGTATTTTTGTTTGCATATATATATATATATGTGCGTGTGTGTGTGTGTGTATGTGGGTGTATGTGTATATATATGTGTGTGTGCGTGTGTGTGTGTATGTGTGTACGTGTGTGTATATATGTGTGTGTATGTATGTGTGTGTGTGTGTGTGTGTGCGAATGTTTGTTTGGGTGTACGTGTGTACGTGCGGGTGTGTGTGTAGATAAATCAGCATAGATGTTGTCATATATACAGGGTGTCCTCCAAAAATGTATACATACTTTGGTTACATGTAAAGGCAATATTTATTAGAATGCAGGCCTTTCCCAAAAATAAAATGCTCTACAGACACAATTCAATTGTAGGTAAACATGTTTACATAATTTAAATGATGCATATAAAACAGAATTTAATTTAATGCATTTTTTGCTGTTGAAGTGTGAATACATTGGGGACACCGTAAATGTGTGTGTATGGTTTTGTGTGCTTACATGCGTTTTATATGTGTTTTATATGTCTCTGGTGATAGTATATGTGATATTTTCGCACATGTGTATCGTTGTTAACAGCATCTGCCACTGAAAACGTCATATTTGTCATGCCGTCTCTGTAGAGATACAACTTTAGCCATAGTTTGATACGATATGATATCTTTTCTCTCACTCAATATACGACATTAATATCAAAACTATTTTGAATATCTTCCAACATGATTAAACGATTTCGGTTTGGGTAGAATCTGATTTATTAGTTTAACGAAACAGCTTGACAATAAACAGACTGAAGTTTGTTCATAGTAAGATATCTCTGTATATTAGTTTCCATATTAAGGGACATTTTCTATGCTAATGTACCTCTTTAGATATTGTATATGGTGTTTGGCCATTTGGTAACATTAGAACTATTTGAAGGAGAATTACCAAAGTTTGTGAAAAATTACGGATATATAGAAACGAAACAGAAAAATACGGTCTCAGTTGGAATACATAAATGTATCAATATTGCGGATTATACCCAATATAGTTAATAGATGGTTGTTGTTGTTGGTGGTGGTGGGGTATGGTTATATTTGCAAGTGTATTGATCATGTAGTTTTTGTTGGAGGTGGTGCAGGGGGTATGGTTATTATACACAATATAGTTAGTAGACTGTTGTTCCTGTTGTTAATGTTGGTTGTGGTGGTGGTGGTGGTGGTGGTGGGGGGGGGGTTGTGTTGGGGTATGGTTATATTTGCAAGTGTATTGATCATGTAGTTTTTGTTGGAGGTGGTGCAGGGGGTATGGTTATTATACACAATATCGTTAGTAGACTGTTGTTCCTGTTGTTAATGTTGGTTGTGGTGGTGGTGGTGGTGGTGGTGGTGGGGTATGGTTATTTTAGTAAGTATATTGATCTTGTGATTGTTTTTGTTACCGTTACTTTTGTTGTCGTACTTGTTGGTGATGTTGTTTAGCCTCTGATCGTCATTAATCAAATGATTTGAAACCTTGGCATTCTGGTCTTTTATCTTTGACAACAGTGTCTACCTTGGAATACATAAACAAATGTTACATTAACTAAATAGGAATTGACAAGAGAAAAGAATGACTGTGTCTGATCGTCAGTGGGTCCATGAGAAAGGAATGTGTCTGATTGTCAGTGTGTCCATGAGAAAGGAATGAGCCTGATCGTCAGTGGATCCATGAGAAAGGAATGTGTCTGATCGTCAGTGGGTCCATGAGAAAGGAATGTGTCTGATTGTCAGTGGATCCATGAGAAAGGAATGTGTCTGATTGTCAGTGGATCCACGAGAAAGGAATGTGTCTGATCGTCAGTGGGTCCATGAGAAAGGAATGTGTCTGATTGTCAGTGGATCCATGAGAAAGGAATGTGTCTGATTGTCAGTGTGTCCATGAGAAAGGAATGTGTCTGATTGTCAGTGGGTCCATGAGAAAGGAATGTGTCTGATTGTCAGTGTGTCCATGAGAAAGGAATGTGTCTGATTGTCAGTGGGTCCACGAGAAAGGAATGTGTCTGATTGTCAGTGGGTCCATGAGAAAGGAATGTGTCTGATTGTCAGTGGGTCCATGAGAAAGGAATGTGTCTGATTGTCAGTGGGTCCACGAGAAAGGAATGTGTCTGATTGTCAGTGGGTCCACGAGAAAGGAATGTGTCTGATTGTCAGTGTGTCCATGAGAAAGGAATGTGTCTGATTGTCAGTGGGTCCACGAGAAAGGAATGTGTCTGATTGTCAGTGGATCTCGTCATAATTTCACAAAAATACTACTCAAACGTCTTCGAGGTGGAATAAGTGGTAATTGTTTGTATGTTGTTTTTCTTGTGTTTTTATGCTTTTTTATATATATAGTTTAGATAACGAAGAAACAGTAGTTCCTATGATGTGTTTAAGTGCCCGTGAATCTGGTGAGAAGGACAAAGGTCCCTTCAAACAGGAGATATAGTCCAAAAGGTTAACAGAGAATGGAATACATTAAAGTCCCCATAGAGCCAGATGGCGGTAAACTCAACCTAGATATTTACTTCTACCACTACTATAGCAAAACACTAATAACAAAAACAAAATATAAATAGTTTTTAGCATTTACCATCCTCCAAAACAAAGTAAAACATGTAGACCTCTTTCCACCAAATAGAAGCAAACCCCCAATATCTGTCTCACGTGAAGATGATATATAATAAATAATACAAACCTGTAAAACTACTGGTCAATACTGATTTTATTAAGGGGTCAATCTACTGCTAAATACCAAACGGAAGACTAATAGCTGTGGTAATTTACATGGTCTTTTATTGGGTGATGAAATATCCCTAGTGTGTTAAGTAAAGAGAAATAAATGGTTGATGGTCATGGCAGAGATGCCTTGTTATTGTAGTTCTATCTGCTTTATCATGGGTGACCAAGGGTTAAACAATAACAACAGCAATAACGAAAATGCACGTATTGAAGGAACCACAAGGTGTCACACGAATTATTTTCCACGAATCCTACCCTACTAACGTCTTAAAATACAGAAAGATACATAAAAATAATGTTAAAATAAAAATAATGTTAAAAATAAAGTTAAACGCCTCCAACAAAACAGAGTAGAAGGGCATTTCGGGAATGTCCTCGATCCTTCATTTGCTTGATCAGAGTTGACCACTTGGAGCTAAACAACATGAACAAACAAACAATACCCACAGGCCAGGGACATTTAAAGAAAACAAAAGTCTAAACGAAGCTGTTACCTTAACAGCATCGTGTATTATTAATTTGATATGGTAGGAGAATTTCCCGAGTAATATAATTTACCAAAGGGAATTTTCTTTAAATTCTATGATATTCATTCATATAACTAGCAAGAGAAGACAAAAATACGGAACAAAAAAAACAACTGTTTTATTTGTTCATTTGAACGAAAAAAATATTTGATAAAATATCTGATGAATACCACTAAAGGCTGTTAAAAATCGCATGAACTGGGTGTTTGTCGGTTTATTGTTTCATTTTTTAAAGAACTCTTTCCTTAAAATAGGCATTTTTCGTTGTTGTAGTTGTTTTGTTTTTTTGGTGTGTGGGTGTGGTGTGAGTGGGGATTGCTATTTTTTTAAACTTGATTATGTTTTCCTATTTTTATATTATATGACACTGTCTTTTATATCACATTTTTATATTATATTTTATGTAATATTCTACTATTATATTTTTGCTTTATATTATATCGATATATTATTTTATATTATATTATATCATATTATTTTATGACATATATTTATTTGTTAATATATTATTATATATAATTACACGTCTTCTTTATATAATATGTATTTTATATTTCTTTAACATTACATACATTTTTTCTATTTTTTCTATTTTTTTTCTATTTTTTACACTATATATTTTCTTTATTTTTGGTATCATATTTTTTATTCTTTTTTTATATCATATTGCATATTTTTCATATCTTTTATAATTGATTATATATATTCTTTTTTTTAGTAGGGTTTCTTTCTTTTTGACAACTTCCAGTCATGATAATGTTGTTAATAAAGCGTGTTACACGTCATGGTTCGATTAATTCTCAGATATTCTCAAAAAGAACAACAGCCATAGGGGGATATTTTTATCTTTTGTTGCTTTTATTGTTTATTATAGTTGTTATTTTTTCCTGAAGGTGCCGTTTTGTGTTGTTATGTTATCTGTTTGATTAATATATATATATTTTTTTTTTTGGAGGGGAGGTTCTTACATGTACATGAATGTGGGAGTGTATTTATATACATATATATGTGTCTGTGTGTGTGTGTATAAGTATATATATATATATATATATATATATATATATATATATATATATATATATATATATATATATACATATATACATATATATGTGTGTGTGTGCGTGCGTGTGTATAATATATATACATATGCATATAAATGCATTATGTATACATGTGAACAGAGACATACAGACGCACAAGGGTATATAAGTATATTTTCATGTACATATTTGACCGGCCACCTTCTTGGTGGCAAAGTTGTAAAAGAAAAGAAATTGTAATCCCTTGAATTCCAAGAATATTTTGTAAATTTTGAAGCTTCCAGCTATCGCAGCCATGAATTAGGGAGCTGCGCTCTTTGTCCACAAATCCAAGTTCAGTTATATTTTGGTCCAAGCGGGTTGGTATACAACCTGTAGCTCCAATATAGATGGGTATGAAGCTGAAGACTTATTTTGTATACTGGATAGGCAAACGTTTCATCAATGGTCCGTAGATGTCCTCCTCTTGTATTTTTCTTACAATGTTTACCTCAAGTGGGCAGCTGATCTCTACAACAGAGCACGTTTTCAATGTGTGGTCCCATCAACAATATCAGGTTGGTTGTGCTTTAATTTGGTGGCAGTTTTTATTTTCGGGTTCCACCAGTATTGTTTAGTGCCATCTATCTCAACATATTCCTCCTCATTTGTTTTTAATTTTGCTTTCCTAATTGCGCCCCAGATGGTTCTAGCTATCACATCGTGTCTCATAGGGATGTTGGCAACAATGTGGCTAACATCTTCGATCTTTGTTTCACAAAGCCTACATTTATTGTCGACTGATGGCCCTCCACTTTTGTGTAGCAGATATTTGGTAGGTATTTCTTGTTCCTGTATTGCATAGAGATATCCTTCAAGGTGGGTTGTAATAAACTTGTCAGAACTCTATGCCAGGCTTTTTGAATGATTTATCCCCTCTATGGCCTATGGTTTTCGTCTCAGTTACCCATGTACAACTTTCTCTGTAAACATGTATGTATGCACGTGATGCGGATTACTGTAGAGAAATTTAGTAGCGTCACCTTACCGTTTTGTATTCAAGGATAAATGTCGTAGGTGAAATAACAAAGAAAAATAACTTTCTCACACACACACACACACACACACACACACACACACACACACATACACACACACTGACTAACATACACACATACACTCACACATACACAAATACACACACACACACACAGACCAGTAAATGGTGGTGGAGTCTGCGTGCTGTACCTGGGTGTCGCTGTGAAAATGACATTTAAAAAATATCATGCAGCAACATATAAAGAGAGTCTGCAACATGTGAATTAATAAGAACTTTTGGGCGGAGATATCGATTGCAGCCGGGCGATATTGTATTTTGTAATGTGGTGGTGTTGTATTTTCTAACGAGGCATGTAGAATGAAACAGTGTGGTATTGTGTGCTGTAATGAACAGGACTTGTATTTTGATATTGGGCGATGTTATATGCTGTGACAAAAACCGAAGAACTATGATTTACTCCAATGATGTAGGTGGCTGCACAAATAAGTTTGAGAAACTATAGCATTCTATACGATATACCACTGAAGAAAAACTAGTAAAAAATACTTAAATAAAATTTTATTTCCACTATATATTTTCTGTCGTATCTCGTTAGGGATGAATTTATATAAATTGGTCCGGAATCTGTATCAAATTTATTTTTTATTCACCACTTCCTGGGTGTGTGTGTGTGTGGGGGGGGGGGGGGGGGGGGGGCTTCCAGTTTTTAAATCTCTTCAGCCTCGTTTCGGTCTCCACCTCAGGAAGTTATTTTCTTAATTTTAATGTAATATCACTCTCAACGAGACTCTTTATACATCCATCCACTCGTGACTATAGTCAAAGGCGTTCCGTCATGATATATGTCTGGAGCATTTATACCTAATGGCGCCAATTTCTGAACATAGACGATTTCTTTCCGAGAGGAAGAATGAGAGAGAGAGAGGGAGGGAGACAGAAGGTGTGAGAGAGGGTGTATGAGAGAGAGTAGGGGGAGGGAGAGAGTAAGACAGATAGATAGACAAACAGATCGCCAAACAGTGAGATAGTAAAAGAATTGGTTGGCTCTAGCATTTGACTGGTATTTCATCCATTGACCTGAGCGTGATCTGCTCTCAAAATGCAGAGACGGAACTATAAAGGACTCTATCCGACATTGAGACTGTTTAGTCAACTCACAATCTAGTGTCACTATAACTACAGACAAAACTAGGAAGGTCTCTATCCGACATTAAGACTGTTTAGTCAACTCACCACCTAGTGTCACTATAACTACAGACAAAACTTAACACTAATTTCTGGAAAGTAGCAATGATTGCCTAGACGATTTCATTTGAAGTCGTTCAAGGAACATTTCAAGCGTTCAATAAAAGGTTCCGCCAGAAAAATCAGAATTGTTTCTTTTCTAGAATCATAAAGTCTTAGTTTAAAATTTCATTTATAATAAATACTGCGGATTTTGTCTTTTTTCTAACTTATAGCTTCCTTCACAAATTCATACAATTCAAAATATTACAAAATTATGATTTCAAGGATCCATGGACCCTGAAGTGTTAACGTTATGACTTATTTCCAAATTACTTCCAAAGAATAACAGAGTGTAAGAGAGAGAGAGTGAGAGAGAGGGGGGATTAAGAGAGTCAGGGGAATACCGAATCCACTCTAGTCTGTTATTTTATACATCGATCTTGAAAGGGTGAAAGGTAAATTTGACCTCAGTGGGATGTCAGAGGTCAGAGAGCTGGAACGTACAAAGTAAAGTATACTAGCCTGACATTTAAGGATATAGTAAACTAAATCACTATTAATATTTTTATCGACTTCGGAGGAAGTAACGGCAACG
>OZ024751.1:25564715-25572215 GCA_964016885.1 Eledone cirrhosa
TAGATAGATAGATAGATAGATAGATAGATAGATAGATAGATAGATAGATAGAGAGAGAGAGGGGGGGAAGAGTTGGGGATGGAGGGGCTACATTTGCATTAAGCTGAAAAGCATTTTGTGTTTACATTTGTACAATTTTCTGTCAGAAATATTGTAATTCCAAATTATCGAATATTCCATAAAGACTTCGTTGGAAGCACTTAGGAATACATTTAGAATAGCGAGGAAAATGCATTGTTCAATTGACTTCAACTATTCTGGTCAAAGTCTTCAGCCGACGATCTATCTGGCTGTGACGTGTCTTTTTGCAACAGGAATAATACTTAAATTGATTTAGTTCGAAGCAACGAATGTTCGCTGTTACTTCGACAAGATACTTTGAAGGCTTTAACTTTTTATTGCAGGATTTAAGCATCCGCATATATCAACAATAACAGCAGTAGCAGCAACAGCAGCATCAGAAACAAGATGAGCTGATTCATCAATAATTGTATTATTAGTATTATTATTACTAACAAAGGCGGTGGATTGGCAGTATCGGTAGAGGGTCGGACGCCATGCTTTGACGCATAGAGTTACGACCCTTGCCATTCTGAGTTCAAATCCGGCCAAGGTTAACTTTGCCTTTCATCTTTACGGCGGTCAATAAAATAAAGTACCAGTAATGCACTGGTGAATTGCTGACTTTGTGCCTAACGTAGAAACAATTATTATTACTATCAACTTTCTTAACACTTTTGCTCTGGCGGATACTGCACCAACACTATACCAGAAGAGTGAGCCATAGCCAATGATCAAATATTCTTTGGATCATTCCTTCCCCTTCAACTTTCTAACTCCGTCCTTTGAATCATTGATGTTCCTTGCAAGCCTGTTTTCTGCAACAAACCCGCCCCGATACTAATTCCTAGCGTCACAAGCCAAGCATCTAAACTTTTACTAACCGTTCAGACTGCGCCAAGCTACAATCGTTACCACTTCTACGTGTCTGATTCTCCATTGTGTTCTGGTTTCCTTCTTCAGTTTCTAGTATTTCCCATCTTTCTCACTTTCCTTTTCATTCATTCTGTGGTCCCACGGTGAAGCAGTATCAACAATATTTGCCTGGTTTCTACAACAACAATGTCAGGCTTTCTAGCCACGATAAAATGGTCGCACTGGATGATCATGTCCCACAAGTTCTTATATTGTTCATTCTCAGTCACCCTTCCGGCTGGTGTTCATACCATTTCTCACTTCCGCTCATGTCACATGACAGAGCTTCCAATGAACTAATCTGGCAACGCTGTTGTACCTTCTCTTGTACTCTTTCTGAGCAAGCATCTTACATTCACTAATAATGTGGTTTATTGTTTCACCGCACCAAACAACCTAGAAATAAGGGAATTCATTGATGCAGTTCATTCTCCGTGCTTGTTCCTGTGCTGCGTAAATAAGGGCTTCAGTTTCACCTTTTAAGTCTCTTTTCCTGGTTTATTCCCAGTTCGTATAGTTGTCAAATGTCTCAGGTATTTTACGTAATCAACTTTCCCCTCCACCAACATTATTGACATTTTGCCTAAATCAGAAACAATTATTATTAATTTTGCCTTTCCTCCTTACGTGGTCGATAAAATAAAGTACCAGTAATAAACTGGAGTAATTGCTGGCCTTGTGCCAAAAGTAGAAACATTATTATTATTAAAGTTCAACGTACCGCGTTAAACTTATTGTAAAAAAATTGAAAACGATATAAATGAAGGTGATAAATTTGTGAAGCTGATGTTATTGCCAATTATGTTAATATAAGTTAATATTGTTACTGAACTTGTTTTAGATAGTTAAATAAAAAACTGTTTAATTTCATTTTGTTCTGTTTTTATTTTTTTCATCTAAGACTCCATTTAGAACAAGGTCAATAAATTATGCGTGTCGATAATATATCCAGTTATATATATATATATATATATACATGAACTTAATATCTCCGTTAGTCTAGCATAATTTTTGTTGTAATATTGACAGAAGCAGCGGGCTATATAAACTTTACCAATTGCCATTGATGTTTTTATGAATATATGAACTTTCAAAAGGCAATATTGTAATTGTGATAACTCGCTAAGAAATAACTACTAACTACGAGCAATCAAATACAAAACCAGGCGTTAACCTTTTCCAAACCATTGGAAAGGGTTTAAGATATAACACCATTATACTTATTACATGCTTGCATGGATATTTTCCTTGTCCAATTCCACTTGAAATAGGGGTCATAGTTCAGGCGTGTCAATGTGTTGGTATGTTATAGTAAATGATATCATTATTGTCGATATATTCTTGTATTCTTGTGAATAGCAGGCATCATATCTGCTCCTTTCAATCATCTTTTCTTGTAGTGTCTATCATTGTCGAAGAATTTACGAGGTCAGTGAAACGTGGTTGCTGAAGTATGCATCATTCCACCATTTCCCTTTTAACACTCCAGTACCGTAGATGCGATATTTATGTGAGGAATCTCACGGATGTATAACCCGCAAGATGTATGCTCTATAGAAGGTCAGAAATACAAAAGCGACAATGTTTATGTTTACCACATAATTTCTATACTGCATTTGATATATGAAATATATTTACAGAATCTCAGATGCCGGTATTATTATTGTTGTTGGGTGGGGGATTGGCAGTATCAGTAGAAGGTCGGACGCCATGCTTTCTAGCATAGTTACGTCCCTTTACGATCTGAGTTCAAATCCCGCCGAGGTTGACTTTGCCTTTCATCCTTACGGGGTCGATAAAATAAAGTACCAGTAATGCACTGGTTAATTGGTGGTCTTGTGCCAAAAGTAGAAACAATTATTATTGTTGTTATAGAAATATATTAATACTGTTGTTTATTATTGTCCTAAATATTTCGTCTGTTTGCTTAATGCATATAATTTTTTTTTTTTTTCTATTTTCGGCAATTTGCAAACCTATTCATCTCTTGTAGAAAGAGGTTCATATGGCGCAATTTATGTGTGGCTCTGTTGTTTTTATTCTATAATGGGTCTGGTGAATTGTGTGTGTAATCTCCTTCCGTATTATCGTGTGATGTTGATAAATTACTATATGAACAATATTCCTCATTTACTGATGCTCTAAGCTATCAATTCCGAATTTTACTGCTGTATATATATATATATATATATATATATATATATATATATATATATATATATATATATATATATATATAAATATGTATATATATATATATATATATAAATATGTATATATATATATATATATATATATATATATATATATATATATATATACAGCAGTAAAATTCGGAATTGATATATATATATATATAAATATTTATATATATATATATAAATATATATATATATATATAAATATGTATATATATATATATATATATATATATATATATATATATATATATATATAAATATGTATAACTATGTATATATATATATATATATATATATATATATATATATATATATATATATATATATGTATATATATATATATATATATATATATATATATATATATATATATATATATATATATAGAGAGAGAGAGAGAGAGAGAGAGAGAGAGAGAGAGTAAACTCTAGAGGTCATTTAGAGGGACATGGTTTTATAACTATAACTTTAGATCTATGTAGACATTAGCGCTACGCATGGCGGTCTAGGACTCATTATTTTATCTATTGGTTTTGTGTGGGTACACACACACACACACACACACACATATATATATATATATATATATATATATATATATATATATATATATATAAATATATCCATACATACATACACATATATATATATGTGTGTGTGTGCGTGTAGACGTGTAATGAATTTATTCTTACTTACTCATATATCTAACAATGAGATTGTGATGCAGCACACACAAACACATATATATATACACATTACATACACACTTACACATGATAAATTTATATATATATATATATATATATGTGTGTGTGTGTGTGTGTGTGTTAGTGGTGCGCGCGTCTGTATGTGCATGTGCGCGTGCGTGGAGTGTGGGGGGGGGGCATGTGTGAGTTTATATTTATGTCTGTTTCCGAGAACGAATTTTGACATAAAGCCGTCAGTAGAAGATTTTATGCAAATACTATAATTTTTATTACATAAATACATCAAATATTTTGCTAATTTTCTATATGTAATATAAATGTTTAAAATATGTTTCATTTACCACCGACCAGACTTACAATGTTTTGGTTAACAACGAGAAGTGCTGAGACGGAGTCGCTTCGGCCACAAACTCTGGTCCCGCGGCCCGCCGTGCAGTAGAAAAAAAGTTAAACAAATACCGGTGATTGTCCGGCAGCTTTCTTTCGCAACGGTCACCGTCGAAACCTCGAGCGTACTTGGACCCCATACAGTCGAGCTCTTCCGTAGGATCGGAACGTCGAGGGCCCGTCTGAGGAAGTAGCACCGCTTGGTGTTGTGGTTGTTGCAGCGGGTGTCGCTGGCCATTGTCCGCGGGAATGCTTTTGCGTTCTCGTCCGCGGGATGCAGCCCCTTTATCTCTACGCACTAGGCTCAGAGCCCAATTACCCTCACCATCCTCTCCCCTTTTTTCTGTGACGCTAGAGTCCTTGCCATTACCTCCCTTTCCCGTTTATTATTCTTTTTTATTCTTTCTTCTCAATCTAAATTTTCTTTTTTTTCTTTTTCTATTAAATTGTATTTATATGAAATATTCCATTGATATATAATTGACTCGTTGTCAACAGATACCAATAGTTACTGCACGGTGCTGTGCTTGACGTGGCAGACCTTACAGTTAAAAGCAGTGGAGACTTCTGGTGTCCTTGTCTCTCGGGCCACCTCGCTACTCACCGCCATCGGCACAGAGTTGGCTACCCGCAGGGGTAAGCCTCGCAAACTGGAATGGCTTTTCCAGCGCCTCTCCCTCAACATCATCCACGGAAACGCCCTAACTATTCTGTCCGCCAGGACCGTGGGGCGGCCAGCGCGTGGGATCACATTTGCCCATTCTAATGAGATATTGGGATAACAGAAGGGACGGAGTTAGTGACAATGGGAAGTTGGTTCCTTTGTTTTCAGATCTGGTGTATATGTGCCGTGAAATTCCGTTATATCGAAATTCACTGGGTTTTTTTTTTTATCGTTGTAACCCATAATTCTTTATAATGAGATCGACCAAAACAATTCGAGTGGTTTTGGGAATTGAAAAAAATTTCTTTATACTGAAAAATTCGTTATAATGGTATTCCTTATAACGAAATTTTACCTGTATATTTTTCACAGACACACTGACCAACTATAATTTTTTAAGATGTCTTCCAGAATGTATTACTAACGGTATGTATTAAGAGAAAATTCCTTACGAACTCATCAAAAGATAGTGTGTTTTGCTATAAGTATAACGTAGATACTTCCTTAGATACAATTTTATAGAGAAATTACTTACGATAGATTTTGTGATATTTGAGGTTAACAATTTCAACAGATGGGTTAAAACAATTTACTCGAAAATTCAAAACTACACTTGTAGGTATATGATGTAGGAGATATACGTAACATCTAGAAGGAAATATAATTGATTTTAATACTATTAATTACATATGTGTGTATATATATATATGCACATATATATATATATATATATAAATATATATATATGTGTGTGTGTGGGTGTGTGTGTGTATATATATATAATATATGTATGCGTTTGTGTGTATGTATATATATATATATAATATATGTATGCGTTTATATGTATGTATGTATATATATATATATGTATGTATATATATGTATATATATATATATATATATATATATATGTGTGTGTGTGTGTGTGTGTGTGTGTGTATACAGCAGTAACGTTTTGGAATTGATAGCTTAGAAGAAACACCAATAGATAAGGAATATCTGACATATAATACTTGATCAACATCACACGGTACTACAGGAGATTACACACACACAACCAATACTCTAGACACATTACAGAGTAGAAACCGACGAACTACACATACATTGTATCATATGAACCTCACTACATAAGAGAGGAATAACTTTGGAAATTGCCGTAAATGAAAAACGAAAATGAATTGACCAAAACTAATACTGGTTTCATGGTTTCTGAGTTAGGTAGAAGGCCAACTCTAATACTGGTTTCATGGTTTCTGAGTTAGGTAGAAGGCCAACTCTAATACTGGTTTCATGGTTTCTGAGTTAGGTAGAAGGCCAACACTAATACTGGTTTCATGGTTTCTGAGTTAGGTAGAAGGCCAACACTAATACTGGTTTCATGGTTTCTGAGTTAGGTAGAAGACCAACACTAATACTGGTTTCATGGTTTCTGAGTTAGGTAGAAGGCCAACACTAATACTGGTTTCATGGTTTCTGAGTTAGGTAGAAGGCCAACTCTAATACTGGTTTCATGGTTTCTGAGTTAGGTAGAAGGCCAACACTAATACTGGTTTCATGGTTTCTGAGTTAGGTAGAAGGCCAACTCTAATACTGGTTTCATGGTTTCTGAGTTAGGTAGAAGGCCAACTCTAATACTGGTTTCATGGTTTCTGAGTTAGGTAGAAGGCCAACACTAATACTGGTTTCATGGTTTCTGAGTTAGGTAGAAGGCCAACACTAATACTGGTTTCATGGTTTCTGATTTAGGTAGAAGACCAACACTAATACTGGTTTCATGGTTTCTGAGTTAGGTAGAAGGCCAACACTAATACTGGTTTCATGGTTTCTGAGTTAGGTAGAAGGCCAACACTAATACTGGTTTCATGGTTTCTGAGTTAGGTAGAAGGCCAACACTAATACTGGTTTCATGGTTTCTGAGTTAGGTAGAAGGCCAACACTAATACTGGTTTCATGGTTTCTGAGTTAGGTAGAAGGCCAACACTAATACTGGTTTCATGGTTTCTGAGTTAGGTAGAAGGCCAACACTAATACTGGTTTCATGGTTTCTGAGTTAGGTAGAAGGCCAACACTAATACTGGTTTCATGGTTTCTGAGTTAGGTAGAAGGCCAACAAATTTGGGGCGAGAGGAAGCGGATTTAACCGACTCCAGTGCGTTTCTGGTACATTATTTTATCGATAGAGCGTCGGACAATATTCTTGGCTGTATAGAGTTATGGTCCTTTATGTCCAGATATCATATCCAGCTTAGGTTAGCTTTGCCTTTCATTTTTACGGGTCGATAAAATAAAGTACCAGTTATGCACTTATTTCGATTTAATCGACTTTACCCTCTCCCCAAAATGCTGGCCTTGTGGCAAAATCAGAAACCATTATTTTATCGACATTTTATGGATGAAAGCCAAAGTTAACCTCGGCAGGATTTGAACTTGGTTTCTGATTCAGCCACAAGGGCAACAATTTTTGGGGAAAAGGAAAGTCAATTAAATCGACTCCAGGACATTACTGATACCTTATTTTGTCGACCCCGTAAGGATGAAAGGCAAAGCTAAACTCGGCGGGTTT
>OZ024751.1:25577215-25582215 GCA_964016885.1 Eledone cirrhosa
ATATATATATATATATATATATATATATATATATACAGAGACAACGTGAGAGAGAGAGAGAGAGAGAGAGAGAGAGAGAGAGAGAGAGAGAGAGAGAGAGAGAGAGAGAGAGAGAGAATGTACCCTCAAAATGTATGCAGATATTTATTAGAATTCTGTTTAAGTATGTATACACTTTTGGGGGACATCCTGAATGTATATATATATATATATATATATATATATATATATATATATATATATATATGTATACACGCATATGTATATACATATATATTTGTCAAGTGATTTATTTAAGTTAAAGACACAGTACACTGCAAGACACGACGTAGAATATAATTTGTGTGAAAAAAAATGACTTTGGAAAATGTTTGTGAAGTTTCTAAAGAGACTTTATTTGGGAAAGTTTGGCGTAATAGGAAGGAAATGCGTTTGATGTGATCATAGCTACTTTTAACTGCAGAAGAAACTAGGAAACTAAACACTAACAAAGAACAGGCAGCTTTAGTAGTAATTGTTTCGACATTTGGAACAAGGCCAGCAATTTGAAGGGTGACGGGGAAGGTGACTAAATCGATCGCAGTGCATTACTGGTACTTTATTTTATCGAATGAAAGAAAAAGCTAACCTCGGGGAGATTCGGACTCAGAACTTGAAGGGCCATAACTCTATGCCGCAAATCCAATGCTATATCATTATGGCCAACCCACCTCTATTAATAATAGTGACAATTGTTTCTACATTTGGCACAAGGCCAGCATAACCCCAGTGCATTACTGGTACTTTATTTTATAGACCCTGTAAGGATGAAAGGCAAAGTTGACCTCGGCGAAATTTGAACTCAGATCATAAAGGGGCGGAACTCTATGCTGCAAAGTATGGCGTCCGATCCTCTATCGATGCTGCTAATCCACTCTAAACCTAACCCTAACGCTAACACTTGATAATAGTAATAATTGTTTCTACTTTTTGGTACAAGGCCAGCAATTACCCAGTACATTACTGGTACTTTATTTTATCGACCCCGTAAGGATGAAAGGCAAAGTCAACCTCGGCGGGATTTGAACTCAGATCGTTAAGGGACGTAACTATGCTGGAAAGAATGGCGTCCGACTCTCTACCGATACTGCCAATCCACATAATAGTAATAATTGTTTCTACTTTTAGGCTCAAGGCCAGCAATTACCCAGAACATTACTGCTGACAAATTGTTCCCAGTGAAAAATAGTTTAATTAGAAATAAGTAAAAATTAATAATAAGTATTGGTTAGTATTCAGTTTTGGTTTTAGGTTTTACCGGTTGCGCATTTCTAATGCTTTTCAAAAATAATTTTGAGATATAGCGTCCGTGATGTTTTCTCTAATCTGATTAGAGAAAACACCACGAGCGCTCTATCTCAAAATTATTTTTGAAAAGCATTAGAAATGCGCAACCGGTAAAACTTAAAACCAAAACTGAATACTAACCAATACTTATTATTAATTTTTACTTATTCCTAATTAAACTATTTTTCACTGGGAACAATTTGTCAGCATTTTCTTTTCCTTTTACCAATATATATATATACATATATATATATATATATATATATATATATATATATTTGTATGTATGTAGTATATATTTGTATATATGTATATACATGTAGTATATATTTGTATAAACATACATGCCTGATGATCCTTCGAGTGTGCAGATGAAACTCCGGAATAACAAGGCTCACTACGATATTGATAACTTTTTCTCATGCCCTTAAATATACAGGCACACACACACATACACATATATATATATGTGTGTGTGTGTTTGTGTGTGCGTGTGCGTTTGTGTGTGTGCGTGTGTGTGTGTAAATGCATACACATATATGTTTGTATATATATATATGATTACATATACATACATATATATATATACCTGTGTGTGTGTGACTAGGTATGTGTATGTACGTGTAACTTAAGCTATTTTCTCAAAGACTTCCTTATACTTAGTCATTAATCACTTTACTTTGAACGTCTTACCTGCCACAGGTAATTCTTTCTCTCAAAATCTATTATGTTCCACTTGAAATTTACCAAACACTTCTCGTTTATTATATTAGAATACTTCTAACATGCTTTGCTATAAATATACAGATAGTGTTGTTGGTAATATAATGAATTGTTAGTGTTTGAAATAGTTCTATTACAAGGTGTAACGATATATTACAATACAATATTTCCCAGCTGTGTTCCAATGGGGAAAAAATCATTACTGTTTCTAAATCCGATTTACACACATACACACACACACATATATATATATATGTGTGTATATGTGGAGGCACGTGGCCTAGTGGTAAGGGTGTTCGATTCATGGGTTGCGTGTTGTGTTCTTGAGCAAAACACTTCATTTCACATTGCTCCAGTATATACAGCTGAAACTGTGTACCAACAATAGCTGGAGATTTAGCCCTGCGATGGGCTGGCGTTCTGTCCAATGGGGAGTCTTGAACACTCAGTTGCTTCACTCCATGAAACCGGAATAAGAACCGGCTAAATGAGCCTTCTGCAAAGCATGGCGTCCGACCCTCTAAACTATAATACTAGATGACTTGTATCTGTCTAATTTTGTCACTCGTGTCATGACGAGAATTAAATTAAGGTAACATGTTTGTTCTCTTACAATATTCAGCCACCTAAACTATACTACAGACTCTTGTATACATGTAATTTAAATCTCCAGCTTTATCATTCATTGTGACACACTAATATTAGGTGAGAATTATATTAATGGCACACATCTCTGTGGAATACTCTGCCTGGGAATTTCACTGAGGGTTTACATAGTTTGGAGTACTAAGTATCTTTGTAGCTAATTCAAAAAAATAGATAGTACAGTTGCTTTAAATATAGGACTTTCAAACCTTTTTTAAATGGGAGATACCATCAAGAAACTAAGTTTAAAACTTGCTCCTCCCTCAATTCTGACAATCAAATCTTCAGTTATGTAACCAATGAAATCCACGTGCGAGTGACTGAACATGCCACAAACAGGTGCTCCCTTAACTCTTCTGAGGGAATGACATGACACGTGACAAGGTTGGCCCTTGGAAATAAAGGTGCAGCTCATATTGGAAAGTTGTGTTGATTGCAGCAATGGGAAAGAAGTGTTTTTCTCAAATACAAAACGGGCTACCGAGAATCAAACACATGATTTTATGAAATTAAGCCGAGTAGCGTTACCACTAAGCCACTGGTAAGTAACTACATCAACGATTAACTGAGTACCAATTGACAGAACTCCACACAGATGGTAAAATATACCAACAGTAGCTTACTAATTGCTGACGTAGATTCGCACATCCGTCTGATTTAGATGAAATTGCCATCAATAATTAAATAAGCTATTCTATTCTTCTATTTTTCAATTCTTTTATCCCTCTATTCATCTATTCAGCTATTCATCTATTACAGTTTAAATCCTCGTATTGTCAATTCCCATTCTGAGACTTACACCACTCTCCTCCTTTGCACTTACATTTTTAATAATTATTTTTTTATCTGCCTGTCTTTCGTTATGCTTTCTCTCTCTCCCTTCTCCGCCACTTTCTCCCTCTCTTACTATATATATATATATATATATATATATATATATATATATATATATACTAGCCGAATTACCCGCTCCTTGCTGCGTTTCATAAATTTTTTTGTAAGAAAATGATGGTTGATTTTAAATCAGTGATATAATTTATGGAGAAAAACTCGGCATTTCAATATTACTCAATGTAAAATGTAATGCATGAAAAATTGGAAAACATTATTTTTTGTAACAATATCAAATCAAAATTACATTATTAAATCTTATTCTTATTTTTTTCTCGTAAATAATCTTTTTCAAAATATCAATTCAAAACTTGATCATTTCATTTTTGGGTAAAGCATTATTTTCAAATCAGAAATTCAAAGTTTAATTATTTATTTTTTAACATAATAAATACATGAAAATATATTTCATACTTTGTCCTAATGAAGAACTTCAGGGTAAACGACATTTCTTGTTTTTCTTTGATTGGCTAAAATGTAGAGATTTTTTGAAGTTCCAGTCCTTGAAACAGCCACATAAAACATGCCATGACTGAAACATGGGTTTGTCAGATCTATACAAATAGTTTTGAAAGTTTGACCTTGATTCTTATTAATGCTCATGGCAAAGGATGGCCTCCCTGGGAACTGCAGCCTCTTAAATGCATGTGTGTAAGTGTACGTGTGTGCGGACGTATAGGTATGTGCGTGTGTGTGTTTATATATATATATATATATATATACATGTATGTATAGATATATATATATATATATGTGTGTGTGTGTGTGTGTGTGTATATATATATGGTGTGTGTGTGTGTGTGTGTGTGTATGTGTATATTTATAGGTATGTGTATGCGCATGTGTGGGTGTAGAAGCGCATGTATGTGTGTGTTTATATGAGCATGTAGGCATACATATACGTATGTGTTAGTGTGTGAGTATAGGTGTATGCGTGAGCATGTGCTTGTATATGTGTGTTTGTATATATACATATACATTTATTATTTTCCCCTTTACATTACGTCCGTTATTTTATTTCAGCCTCGCTTTCAATTGTCCTAGGCTTTGTTTTGAAATCCATATCTCATATCCATTTGAAATAAGTTTTCATTCTGACGACCGAAGTCAGACGACTGTGCCAGGCTCGTCTGTCTTCGTAAAACCTTTGGTAAATGAAATAATTATCTTATGTTGTTTATTACATAACTAAAAAGCTCTGTAGCCTACATAGAGCACTCTCTTTTCCTTTACCTTTCCTACGGAAACACTTCATATATATATATATATAAATAAAGAGAGAATCAGAGCGAGAGAGGGGGCGATAGGGAGATATGGGGAGAGGGGGAGAGAGAAAAAGAGAGAGTGTGAGAGAGAAAGAGAGAGGGAGAGAGAGTTGGAGACACAGAGAGAACTGTTTATAGTTGTGCTAAATA
>OZ024751.1:25587215-25592215 GCA_964016885.1 Eledone cirrhosa
GTAGAGTGAAGGCCCATTCACACGGGCCATTCTCGCCACTTTCACCCATCTTTCATAGAAACGGCTGGGGTGCAGCACCTCTCTCTCCATCCTGATCCTTCTTCCGAAATGATATCGGAAGAAACGGACCAGTTGTTGGCCAGAGAGAAAGGTGCCCGACCTCAGTCCTTTCAGACGCGTCCACCATACAACCTCTTTCGCCATGGCTATTACGCACAGAAACACCGCCTCTGCTTCATCTTTGAAGGGGGGAGGCGGCTTGATCATTACAATAGACTCGGTGGTCAACCGGATCGGTCCCACCCTTGACAGCAGTTGTTCGACATAGCCCCACAGATCGGCTACGCCCGAGCAGTGTACTAATGCGTGTGCAACGGTTTCCTCGTCGCACACGCATCTGGGACAGATCTTTTTGGCGGGGTCCCTACCCGGGCGCCCGTGTCTGTAGAGCCTTTCTCGAACGGGTAAAGCCCCTCGGTAGCACTGCCAGGCCAGGGACTTCTGGAAGTTGTCCATAGGTCCCGGGCTGAATGTCCTACCGAAAAGGCTGGCCAGTTCGTCCTCCTCCATGTCTAGGGCTTCTCCGAGGGCGTCGTCGCACCTGCTGCGTACCAGCCCTCTATAGAATGTTGCGGTGGAGTCTCCACTGATAACCGGATCCGCCTGCCAGAGGGCGGTGAGCGCCTGGGCACACTCAGTGTGCCAGGCGCCCAGTTTTCTCGGTCTTTGCTTGACCCAGGATTGCAGCTCGGTGAGTGAGACGAGTCTGGGAAAGGTTCGTCTCACAAACGAGGCCCACACCGGTTGTCCGGTGAGGAATACGTAGAGGTGCCGTAGCCTTAATGCGTGTTTACGCATCATTAGCCACGGCATCCCCAGCCCTCCTTTCGAAGGGTGTTGACAGCAGATGGATCTCCTCACCATAGGAGCCCGCCTCTTCCAAAGGAATTGGAAGAGCGCGCGCTCCATCTTGGTGAGGGTTTCCCTTGGGCAGGGCACTACGGTCAGGCGGTAGTAGATGACGGACGCTATGTAGGTGTTCGCCACCTCCGCCCGACCTTTCAGGGATAGTTTGCAACTGGCCCACTTCTGGGTCAGTGCAAACACTCTGTTCGTAACCTCCGCCCAGTTTTTCTCCACCTGGAGGTCCGGTCCGAACCAGACCCCGAGCAACTTCACCGGGCCCTCCGTCCAGCGTCCGACGACGCTATCGGAGGGCATCGGTCTGCCCCTCCACGTGCCGAGTTGCAAACCGATCGACTTGTCCCGGTTCAGCTTAGCCCCTGTGAACTTTTCGTACTCCTCCAGTAAGGTGCCGACCGCCTCGATTTCGGAGGCCGTCGACACCATTACTGTCACGTCATCGGCGTAGGCCGACACCGCTTTCCGCAATCCCGGTTCCAAAGGGATGCCCTGCAACAACTCCAACTTCCGCAGTAGTGGCTCGAGAGTCAATACATACAGAAGGGAGGAGAGAGGGCACCCTTGTCGGATGGACCGCGCGATTTTGAACGGCTCCGAGAGGTAGCCGTTCACCTTGACCCTAGAGCAGATGCGGCTGCTGTGCATAGCAGTGATCCAGCCCCTGAAAACGGGTCCGAAGCCTGCCGCCGCTAGCACCGCATCCAGGTAACCATGGTCGACCCTATCGAACGCCTTAGATTGATCCAAGTTGATCAGAGCCCCACCAAAGCCGGGTTCGTTCCCAACCCTCTCTATGATGTATCGCATGAGGTGGAGGTTGTCATGGATGGACCTGGACGGGATAGCGCATGTCTGCGCATCTCCCACCAGGTTGCCCACGACAAGCGCCAACCTCTTTGCTAGCACCTTGGCCAAAATCTGTAACTCTGTATTTAGCAGTGTTATGGGCCTGAAGTTACTTATTTCGTCCCCCTTGTTCTCGTCCTTCCTCACTAGCGTGACTACGCCCTTGGTCACAGTACAGGGAATTCTCCCGTTCTGTTGCCAGTTGCAGTAGACCGCCTCGAGGAGATCGGGGAACAAGTCCGGCATAGCTAGATATAATTCGTAAGGAAGACCATCGAGACCCGGGGATTTGCGTTTGCCGCATTGGCTCAGCACGTCCTCTATCTCAGCGGCCGAAATCGGCTCCTCGCAGGACTTCGCCTCCCTGTCCGAGAGGCGCGGCAGGCCGTCGAGGTATGGACCGAAGTCCACGTTCCCAACCGGCTCCCCGCCCCTCCCGAACAGTCGGGCAAAGTGCCTTTGAAAGGCCTCACACATCTGCTTAGGCTCAAGAATCGCCCGTCCATCCAGGTCTCGCAAAGACCGGATGGTGGATTTAGTTCCACTGTTGGCCTCTGTCACGCGGGCCCAGCTAACAGCTTTGGTCCCCTCGTTCCCTAGAGCACGTATTTTACTTCGGACAACGCAGCCTTCGTGCTTCGCGTCGAAAAACTGGCTCAAAGCCGTTCTCGACGCTAGCACTAGATAGATAATCACATTTATCAAGTAATATATTGAGTTAGAAACTCAAAGTAGTCCCTTACAATTAAAATAGCTTTTAAAAACTTTTTTCCGGGCCGTGTAATATAATTCAATATAATAAAGAGAGATAAACACAGATATATACATATATGTGTTCAAATCATAAGAGACCTAAAACGCTAGGGTGAATAAGATACTAACTATGAACAATACAGTTTGCCAGGCTCAATTCGATAACTATCAAAACACATCCAGTCTTTGGTAAAACTGTTTCGCATCAAGTGAAGGGAATTACCAATTCTATTGCTCATCAGTGGATGTACGAATTGGTAAACCTTTCACTTTTAGGTTCCTTAGAAGACTAAATGAGCCACGTGTTTACAATAACGCACATGGCAATCCTAATACCTAATTTTTGCTGGACCGGCAATCGCTCTGTATAATCAGCTCCTGATTATTACTGGAATTCTATAAGCGTCCAGCTTTTATAATAGTGTGTGGCTCTGATGATCGCCAACAGCGTGAAACAGGCTGTTAGCTTCTCTGCCTTCTTTCGCCGAAAAGAAGTAAGTGACATAGTCACTACTTTAAAAACGAAAGCGTATGGTCTTCAAAATGTTTTTAATTAAACATACGGTATATTGCCAAATATACTATACATTCATATATATATAGAGATATATAGATACTGATTAATGTTCGGAGCCATCCTCAGCATTCTCGTGTAGCACCCAACCACAATCTGAGGGAGTTTCTTGGTCAGTGTCCAAGTCGCAGACTCGTACAGCAGCACAGACTCCACCACAGCAATGAAGAGGCGGATCTTCAGGTCTTTACGAAGGTCCAACTTGCACACCGATCTCAAGCTGTGGCACGTCACCCAGGCTCTGTTCTTCCTCTCAACCACATCATCTTCCGTATTCCCAATCTTTGCTCCCAAATACAGGAAGTCCTCAACCAATTCTGGCGGCTCCCCCCCCCCCTACATTAGTAAACTTCTCTGGCTTCTTAATATTCTCTATCAGATATTTCGTCTTAATCTCATTCATACTCAGCCCCACACTCATCAACATAGTCTCCACCTCCTGCATCAAATTCTCTGCTTCTTTCACTGTGTTTGTCATCAGAACTATGCCATCGGCAAATTCAGCATCCGATATCTTTTTCGCCTTAACTCTCCTGCTCTGAGCCGGTGTTACAGTAACGCCAGAGTCCTGTAAGGGAGCCTCCCAAACGTCAGCTCAAAAATGATACAGAGGAGACTGAGGTTAGCTGGACATGCACACCAACATCCAGAGTTGACACTGCACTCAGTGCTCCTGTGAGAGTACCTGCAAGGACACACTAGAAGAGGGAGACCGAGGTTGACATATGTCGATGCCCTAAGGACAGACACTGGTCACTTGGAGTCGCAGGACATGGCAGCGATAATGAGGGACAGAGACCGCTGGAGAGAACTCGTCCATGGATCTCGATAATTTTACCTTCTCACTCTCTCGCTCCCTCTCTCTCTCTATATATATATATATATATATGTGTGTGTGTCTAATGGTTGCTAAGATGCTTCCGTAGGCGGTATGCCGGTTGAGCACTCTATGCTACTACGGAGCACATATATATATATATATATATATATATATATATATATATATATATATATAGAGATAAATCTACCAAGAGTTTACGGTAGTGTCCAATATATATATATATATATATATATATATATATATATATATATATATATATATATAATTTATAGCTGAAACAAACAAAACACAAGAGACAATTACACGCAGTTATATTAGATTTTCGCTTGAGGAAGTGGAGGAGGTTTCAATGTTTCGGAGAGAACTCCTTCTTTATATACACATATATATACATATAAATATACATATATATATATATATATATATATATATATATATATATATATATATATTTATTAAAATAACAGATTAAAGTTTAAGCAAAGAATCGCTGCTTTCACCCTTAACGGGATCTTCTGAAACTAACAAAGTCTTTGTTAGTTTCAGAAGATCCCGTTAAGGGTGAAAGCAGCGATTCTTTGCTTAAACTTTAATCTGTTATTTTAATAAATATATATATATATATATATATATATATACGCACAAACACACACACACGCGCATATATATATATATATATATATATATATATTAAAGAGATTGATAGTTAAATGGATGGATTAGTAGATTTATATATATATATATGCAGATATATAGACTTATAAACGGAGAGAGAAAGAGAGAATGACAGGGAGAGAGAATGAAAGATGAAGGTGAGAAGATATTATTAACAACAATAGCTATCTACCTATAAACCCTTAATATGATGTTGAAAATGTAATTTATTCAAAACAATGACACTTTCCAGCCGCCATTTTAATTGTTCAAATCAGTTATAACTGATGATGAAGGAAAAAGGAAGAAAATAGAACTCTGTGGCTACTGCCCTAGGTGGTCAATGAGAAGGCGTAGAAGGTCAAATATGCTCCTTTATTATTAATTGTCAACGAAGGAACGCCACAA
>OZ024751.1:25604715-25612215 GCA_964016885.1 Eledone cirrhosa
GCACACACACATATATATATATATATATATATATGCATATATGCATATCTAGACATAGTTGCGTAGGTCACATCTGCACAACTTCAGACTATGTCATACAATAATTCGATATTGACTACATTAACCGAAATCTACAGAGAATAAGTGGTTGTGTATTGCAAGTGAATTTACGACAGCGCATGCGTGTGCAATGTGGGATGGTGAGAGGTTTCAAAGTTATAGCGGATAGCGGTAAGTTAACACTCGCAAAAACTACAATAACAATGTAAAAATAACATAGCAATAATTATAAAGATAAAAAACATCGTTAGCCAAAGCAAGTATTATATTAAAACGAAAGTCATTAACCTCGGAAACTGCAGTAAAAAAATCTTAACAATAATAACAACAATAACGATAACAAGCATAAAAAAAGCCTCAAGCAATCTTTCATCCGGCTAGAAATAGCAGTAATTTTTAACTGAAATTATACCCTGCTGTCTTAAAAGCGTGTAAAAACAAATAATGTAATCCTTGATACACTATGTTATGTAAGAAAAATAAAAGATCACTTTTTTTCTTTAGTAGGCAGGGAAGGAATATCAATTTCCTAAATTAGTCAAAGGAAGGTAAGTGTCCGCAAGAAGATGTGCTGACCCGGAGCCTTGCTTGCTCTCTAATCGATAGACAAGATCCTAGACCTCACTTGTGGGGTGACCCTCGTTAAATCGGACCAAGGATACTTTTGTTTCCATTGGCTTTTCTATTGCTGATACTATCTACCGGTCGCAATCTTTAGCAGAAGGAGCAACGTTAAATAAAGTGTCTTGCTCAAGGACACAACGCATCAGCTGGTCCGAAAATTGAACTCGTAACCTCACGATTGCGAATCCACTCTCTAACCACTAAGCCATTTAACACAGGCTTGCAATATAGTGGCATGTGTTAAAGGCAACCTAGGTGCCATGTGGTGATGTTAAGCCGGGCGAAATATATCTACGAAGGGAACCATTTAATCATGTCTCCTATATTAGGGTTGACCTAGGATTAAATAACTTCAACAAACTTACAAAAGTAACAAATTTAAAGAAATAACAGAAACAAAACATCAAATAATTCTACAGCGGAGAGTTTACTGTGTGTTCGCTTTACTTGCCAGAAATAGTAGCTAAACCATCGACTCAGACCTTACCGTTAATAAAAATGGAAGGACGCATTTGATTATGTTGTAAAGAAATTGTAATCGTTATCCATATGACATTTGGATAATTCTTCTCTTTTAATTTAAAAACAGGAACATTTCTTTAATAAAATAATAAACGAATGAATGACTCTAAAATAATTAGAAAAACACAAGAAATATCTAAAAAGAGAGGAAAGGCAAATTATTAAATTAATGCAAACCACTTCTTGTTGATGCCTTATTTTAATAGTTGATAGTTTTCTTTCAACTATGGTCCTCTCTGGCTATAAATGAGTTACTCTATTGCTTCTATTACTATCTAAGGTCTTGAATGATATGGAATTTGAATTTAATGTATATCGAATTATGATCCTGTTTTTCTATAAGGTTGCTGCTGTTCAACGATGCAGTTTTGTTAACACCACGTGTTCAATAATTCAAGCAACATCTAATCGCAGCCGATCTGATCAAGAAATTTCAGATTTTTATCAAGCAGTGTGTGAAAGACTGCATTATCTAAAGTTTTTAGTCCTCATCTAAAGAATGTAGAGTGTGATTTGAAGCAGATATATATAATCGTGCGACTATGTGCAGAAATTCTTTGAAATTGATAATGGTTGTCCTCAGACTGAATGGTCTTTTCCTTCTATCTCCTTATTTATTATTTTTTTAATTCCCAGAATTATATAGAGCACAGGAAGGCTAACTTTGATATAGTAGAATATACTTCTTCAACGTATCTGCGCCTGAAAACTTCGTAGTTGCCCCGTGAACACCTTAACCACACACACGTCCCTGCGCCTATAGACATAGATTCACGGAATCTTACAATACCGGATTGAATAAACACACACATGTTTCGTTATCTTGTTAAATTAATCAAATAGTTCGTATGTCTTATGTTAATATCTTACCTAAATGTGTTGACAATTTCCTCACTAATTTTATCATTTTCATGCTTTATAAAGCTGCATTTGTGGTTTTGGCACAATGTATGTGTCCTCCCTTAGGGAAGTATTTGGTTCCTGTTATCTACGTTTAGCAGAGAAGAAATATATTATATATTTTAGCACACACCTGGCTAAATACTATACGCTTATGTTTCTAAGTTCCCTATATGTTTGGCATTTAGCTATTTCTACATCTTTCTGCTAGGAGCTTGTTATGATTGTGTTGACGTGATGAATATATTGTATTCGTCTTCGTCAACCTAATATGAATACCAATCAGGTTAACTCTTCGAAAATATTTGCACACAAAGTCTTACATACATACAAATCCACACACACGTATATATATATATCTTTTATATATATATATATATATATATATATATATATATTATAATGAAATGACAGGAGGCTGGACTTGTGTAAATCCTTGAAAGGTGTATTATACTATGATCATTTCAATGACCGGGTTCCGTATGAATCCGGTGATATCATCAGGTATTCGAAATATAATAAGTGAATGTAATAGATAAAATCCATGGGGCTGAAAATCAAAGACCCGAGGACGACCGCCATCCAGCATCTTCCACTTTTGCCGGTCGCCCTCAAGTGACGTGGCTAAAGCTTACAGAGTGCTTCTACCGGTCAAATAAAGGAAAACAGAAAGGGATAGGAACATAATTCAGCGTTAATATCAGGACGCTAGTCCATTGTAGGGTTAAACTCCCAACTATTGCTGGTACTCATTTTCAGCTGAGTATACTAGAGCAACGTGAAATGAAGTGTTTTGCAACCCAGGAATCGAACCCACGACATTATGATCGTAAGTCCAACACCCTTACTACTAGGCCACGTGCCTCCACATATATATAATTATATATAGTTAATTTTCATACTCTTATGTGTACAATTTTTGTCTTTAGTACCTAATTTTTATTTTTCTCCGTTGATGTGTAGCCATGCTGAAGCATAGACTTTAGTGAATTATAATAACTTCACTACTTGTTTTACAAATGTATATCTATTTAACCTATATTTCATTTTATATTTCATTACGATAATCATATCCGGTCCAACCATGACCATTTCATCAACAGTCTAAGGCATATTGTATCTGAAACTAAGGTATCTTTAGGTAGAATATACATGAGACAATTTATGTGTCATTTGAGAGGGGTTTGGCTGCTCTCTCTGGCAGATCATGTGGCCACTCACAGCTCCTTCGTTGTTTTATTTAATCAGTTGTCTTAGCTTTTCTTTTAATCAACTCCGACATTTCAGAATGAAACGTCTTCAAAAATCTATTTTCAGAACTAAAATTTTCCGATATTTTTAGTGCAGCAATATCAGTTCCAAAACTATCTAAATATTCTCCTGCATCTGTTGCACTTAATGCATCTTATGCACCGGGTGTACCTGCTGATGATGTTAGAGTGGTTGCTGTTGTTGCCTAACTTGTTGTTTCTCTTTTGTGTCCTATCTTCTATTCCACGTCCCATTCATACTTAGCTTTCCCACTCTAAACAATGTCTTCTTCTTCTTCTTCTTCTTCTTCTTCTTCTTCTTCTTCTTCTTCTTCTTCTTCTTCCCTTTCTACCTTTTCATCCTCTCTCTCTTCCTCTCCTTCATTTTGATCTTCTCTATTTCATTATCTATCTCCTCCCACTCCTCCCCATTCTCCTCCTTTTCATCCCCTTCTTCCCCTTCCAACTTCTCCCCATCCCCTTCTCCTTCATCCCCTTCTCCTCATTCCGATCACCTCCTTCTCCCCCCATACCCCTCTCACTCTTAACCACTTCTCCACCTCCTCCCCTTCCTTCTTCGTTTCACCATTACCAACAATTAACTGCCATGAAGAACTTTCTACCAGGTTACTTGACTTACTACAAAAATAACAAGCAAATCTCCCTTAAATCATAATTTACCATCTATTAATAATTGTTTCTACTTTAGGCACAAGGCCAGCAATCACCCAGTGCATTACTGGTACTTTATTTTATCGACCCCGTAAGGATGAAAGGCAAAGTCAACCTCGGCGGGATTTGAACTCAGATCGTAAAGGGACGTAACTATGCTGGAAAGCATGGCGTCCGACGCTCTACCGATACTGCCAATCCACCGCCTATTTCTATTAATAATGATATTTTGGATTACACGGGACGGTCATGAATGGAACGCCTTCAATTGTGTAGGTGTTCACGCAATGTTGAACATATTCTAGGGAATACCATATTTATTTATCGTTTCTTATTTATCTGCCTTAACCTTTTCCTTACCCTATATTTTAATGCAAACCGCTACCGATAATGTTCAAATAATAATTTCTACTATAGGCACAAGGGCAGCAATTTAAAGGGGAGGAACTGCATTACTAGTACTTTATTTTATCGACGGGATTTGAACTCAGATTACGCAAAGGGACGTAACTCCATGCTGAAAATTATGATGTCCGATGCTCTACCGATTCTGCCAACCCACCGCATCATGATCATCCAATAACTCCGTGAAATATAGTATGATGAGGATGGTGATGTGTGTAAAGATATGTATTTAACACTAGTGAAGATTATATAAAAGAAATATAATTTATTCCAACTCGAGAATAAGGTCAGGTGAGACGTAAAATATTTGGTAATGGGGCAACTCTGCAACCAATGGGGAATTCAGATTCATGCAATGGCTTAGTTCCATATAGTCTTTTATAATATTGCTATCGTTGATGCTTTTTAGAACTTTCACCATTCTTCTAACAATTACTTTCAAGTTGATATTCGTGCTGAGATTTTTGTAGATATGGATTGTGTGGTGGATTGGCACAATCGATAGAGTGTCGGACAACATTTGTAGCATAGAGTTACGTCCCTTTATGTTCTGAGTTCAAATCCCGCCCAGGTTAAATTCACATTTCATCCTTAGAGAATAGATAAAATATAGTACCAGTAACGTACTGCGGTTGGTTTAATCGACTTTCCTCTCACCCCAAATTGTTGGCCTTGTGTCTAAAGTAGAAATAATTATTGTAGATATGGATAGTGGGCGACGAGGATTAACAGTAATCGGACAACATGCTGTGAAGCATATAGTTACGATATTTTAAGTTCTGATTACAAATACCCTCATGGTTAGATTTAACTTCCATCCTTCCGTAGTCGATAAAATAAAGTACCAGTCACGTACTTGGATCGATGTAATCGACTTTCCCTTCCCCCTAAAATTGTTGGCCTTGTGCCTAAAGAAGAAACCATTATTGTAGGTTATCTTTGACTTTCATGCTTCCGTGGTCCGTTAAAATAAGGTACCAGTCATGTACTTGGGTTGATGGAATCGACATTCATCTTCCCGAAAATTGTTGACCTTGTGCCTAAATCAGAAATTATAATTGTTGATGTGGCTATTGCATTTCTTTCTATTGTTCTGCTGTTGTTTCCTGCTGTTGTTTCCTGCTGTTGTTTCCTGCACAATATTGTTAATACAGCTGTTGTTCATAATGTATGTTCTGACAATTTGACTTGCATTGCTTTATTACGACAAAAGAAAACCTTATGAAACCAAACAATTATTTCATAAAGTACATGCCCATATCACAAATACAACCACAAAACAAAAACACACATGTATATATATATATATATATATATATATATATATATATATATATATATATATATATATATATATGCGTGTATGTTTGTGTATGTGTGTATATCAAAGAGTTTAACTGTCTCTGTCTATGTTAATGAAATCAAATTCTCCCATACAACTCATCCATCCAGAAGTACATACATACATACACATATAATTATATACATACATATATATATATGCATATATACATGATGCATACATACATATATACATACATATGTGCATACATACATACACACACACATACATACATACATACATACATACATACATACATACATACATACATACATACATACATACATACATACATACATACATACATACATGGTGGCTGCCCCCTCGTTATCGAGTATGGTCTTTGCAAGAAAAAATAAAATAAATTAAATTAAATTAAAATAAAAATAAAAAAATAAAAAAATAATAAAATATATCTATATATATACACACACATATATACAAATACATATCTCAACTTCAATTAAATGTTCTTGAGAGATGACCTTGCTATATATTTAATTGTGTCTCAATGTACAGCGATGTTTTTTTATTCTATTTTATTCTAATATATTCTATTTTATTTCATTAAAAAATAATTTGAATTAATAAATGTTATCGGATGTTGTTTCGTATTTCTTATTTTGAAATGTTATTGCGTTATATTGTGTCTTGTTTCATATTTTATAATATTTATCAATTTTAAAACTCAAAATATTTATTAAAAATAATGATAAATATATCTAACTATAAAACTAAATAGAAATTTGTTTGACTAAGCATAATGTCCGTTGTTAAGATTTACAACGTGAAAAATGCAGCTGCTTTATTTTTGATTAGATCTGGCATAAACAACAGCTAGTGCAAATGAATTTTACAATGAAAAACAATACAATATGAAGATATTCAAAGAGATTGGTGTTCGTATATTACCGATTAGTCTGCAAAGTCTTGTCAAGCAGATATCCCCCATTTTATCAAATGAAACGTTGATTATTGCTTAAGAGATTTTTTCATGCCATACAGCTTTATCTTTTTAGATTATCGAGCCTCCATTTAGTCTTTTTTTTTTCTTCAAGTAGGTCTTCTATTTCTACTTTAATTACAAATATTCGAGAGTGCAAGAGGTAAACATCCGGCTCTTATAATACTGTTGCAGTTTCAATTCAGGATTGGAATTATTTCATTTAATCTTTATTACGACTAGCAGAATACCCGCACTTCGCATACAATTTTAGATGAATCATAAAAAACAAGTGGTTAACGATCTCATTGTTTCTGTTAATCTTATACCTGTATCCCATGTTGTTGAGGTCACTTGATATTGGAAAGAGAACACGATAAATGAGAAGAAGGGAGAGGCAGTCACCTGGAAATATTCCGCAATTAAGAAATTAATTTTAATTTTATCTGTCTTTGTGGGTCCTCTGTAATGGTTTAGGGTTACCCTTTGTCCTGTCATGCCGACTCGTAAAACGTTGAGTTTTTGTAAATTTCTAGGGCTTCCAATATCCATTAATGTGGTACATTGTCATAGACTTTTCTATAGCCAATCTAAGCAGTGCTTAGATTTTTCGTTTTGGACCGACAATGTTCTAGAATCATCTTATTAATTAATATTTTATTTTCTGTTTTCCTTCTTTTTCTTCTTGTGGAATGATTTCATTTTCATCAAGTTATTTGTATATTTCCTCAGTATAGATGTCAGGATTTTGTAAGTCGTAGTGAGAAAAGTTAACCTTTTTT
>OZ024751.1:25624715-25632215 GCA_964016885.1 Eledone cirrhosa
CCTCCCATTAAATCTAAGACTTGCTTATCAATGAAACCATCACTATCATTATTGACATCATCACCATCATCACCATCATCATCATCATCATCATCATCATTATCATTATCACTGTCATCACCATTATCACCATTATCACCATTATCACCATTTTCAAATATTTGGGCCAAAAGACCCATATGTTATACTTTCCCCTTCACAGGGCAAAGCCCAAGGGCTTATATCCTTTACACAACAACAAACATTTAACAATAACTAAGTTTTGACAGGTAAATAATTGTTTCTACTTTAGGCACAAGGCCAGCAATTACCCAGTGCATTACTGGTACTTTATTTTATCGACCGCCGTAAAGATGAAAGGCAGAGTTAACCTCGGCGGGATTTGAACTCAGACCGTAAAGGGACGTAACTATGCTGGAAAGCATGGCGTCCGACCCTCAACCGATACTGCCAATCCACCGCCTTAATATAATAATAATAATAATAATAATAATAATAATAATAATAATAATAATAATAATAATAATAATAATAATAATAATAATAATAATAATAATAATAACAGTCAGGTGAAGGTGCTGTGGGATTTTAGGATACAGACGGACAAAAAACTGGAACACAATAGACCTGACCTGGTGGTTGTGGACAAAGAAAAAAGATCGTGCCTGATTGTGGATGTGGCCTGCCCGTTCGACACGAGAGTGCAAGAGAAGGAGAGGGAGAAAATTAACCGATACCAGGACCTAAAGTGGGAGGTGAAAAGGATTTGGAACTGCCATGAAGTCAAAGTGATCCCGATTGTCATAGGCGCACTGGGGACTATCTCCAAAAGTTTCCAGGGATGGTTAAAGAAAATCGGCCCCTTCACGCTTTTTGGAACGCTTCAAAAGGCATGCTTGCTTGGAACAGCAAGAACCCTCCGATACGTCCTGAATATCTGAGGCTGCAGGTAGTGGCTTGATATTCAATCCAACGGACTTTCCAGTTAACCAACATCAATGACTGAGATTCAAGGAATAACAATAACAATAATAATAATAATAATAATAATAATAATAATAATAATTGTTTCTAATTTTGGCACAAGGCCAGCAATTACCCCAGTGCATTACTGGTACTTTATTTTATCGACCCCGTTAGGATGACAGGCAAAGTAAAACTCTATCGTCCTCATCCTCATCAGCATCATCATTATCATGAACACCATCATCATTATCATGAACACCATCATCATTATCATGATCAACATCAAAATCACTGTGACCATCATCATCATCATGATTATCATCACCCTCATCATCATCATCATCATGATTATCATCACCATTATCATCATAATCATCATTATTTCAAAGAACATGTTACTGCTTGACGTTCATTTTGCTGCTATCACTATTATACCCTTTCTGTTCTGAGTTCACATCCCACCAACGTTAGTTTTGGCTTTCATCCTTGGGGGGGTCAATAAAATAAAACACCAGTAACGTACTGGGGTCGATTTAATCGACTTTCCCTTCTCCCCAAATTACTGCTCTTGTGCCTATAGTAGAAATCATCTATGGCCCTTGCCATTCTGAGTTCAAATCCCGCTGAGGTTAACTTTGCCTTTCATCCTTACGGGGTCGATAAAATAAAGTACCAGTAATGTACTGGAGTAATTGCTGGCCTTCTGCCAAAAGTAGAAACAATTATTATTATCATTTCTATCAAACCTGTTTACATTTGTCTAACGTCAATCTTATCAAATCGCCTTTTATTTTGTCTTACTTTCCAGAATGTTTTGGTAAATTTTATAGGAAAACTATTCTCTCACTCTTTGACTCTACCTCAACTATCCCCCTCCCCCCCCTCTCTCCCCCCATTCAGCAATATTTCTCTCATTCATCTTATCTCATTCATCCCACTGCCTCCGTGACCATTCTCACTCTCTCTCTCTCTCTCTCAATCCATATACACACACGCATACACCCACACACATACACACACACATATATATATATATATATATATATATATATATATATATATATACAAACACACGCACACATACACACACACACACATATATATATATATATATATATATATATATATATATACAAACACACGCACACATACACACACACGCATATATATATATATATATATATATACACACATATATATACATATATAAATACATTTATCTATATATATGTGTGTGTGTGTGTGTGTGTGTGTGTGTGTGTGTGTGTGTGTGTGTGTGTGTGTGTGTTACACTCTTTCGGTATCCAGGATTATGTTTACAAAAGTTTCAAGCAGATTGGCGTCTGCGCAAAATATAGATAAATGTAGCGACAAATCCCAAGAAGATCTAGAATTAAAAAGAAGAAAAAATCAATTAAAAGAAATATAAAAGATATTCCAATACAAAAATTAGTAGAAAAATATGGACCAAAGCGGAGAAAGTCAAGCACATAAAAGATATATACACATATATATATATATATATGTGTGTGTGTGTGTGTAAAATGTAAGTGTATATATATATATATATATATATATATATATATATATGTATATATGTATATATATGTGTGTATATATATATATATATATATATATATATATATATATATATATATATATATATATATATATATGCACGTATCGGTTTACCGAACATTTATTATAATGTTCGGTTTGTTTGTTTGTAAACAAACAAACAAACCGAAACAAACATTATAATAAATGTTCGGTAAACCGATACGTGCATATATATATGTGTGCATGTATGTATATATATACATACTACTGTACGTCTGTATACATATATGTATGTACGTATACATACATACATACTTACATTTAAGTAAGTGCCGTACTAAGAGTGTGAAATGAAATTTCGTTTCATTCTATTCTCTATATATATATATACACACACATATATATATATATATATATATATATATATATATATATATATATATATATATATATATATATATATATATATGAAAAAATCCTGGTCTGTTTATTGAATTTGGATTTTAAAAACCAAAAATTTTTTTGTTTTTAAAATCCAAATTCAATAAACAGACCAGGATTTTTTCATTCTGAGGATTGAAAGCAAAATTTTTTGTTTTTAAGAAACCACTGGTAAATGGAATAATGGCCTTATGTTGTTTATTACATAACTATATATATATATATATATATAATTGGATATAAGAGAGGAATTAACACAGATATAAGTATACATGTGTTCGAATCAGGCAAACCATTTTGTTTTAAATTAGTATTTATTCAACCTAGCTAACTTGGTCATTTGCAATTGGAACACATGTATACTTGTATCGGTGTTCATCCCTTTCTTATATCCAACTATATTACACGGCTCGGAAAGATTCCCTTCTTTGAGCTACTTAATTGTAAAAGACTATTTTGAGTTTATAACTCAATCTATGATATATATATACGTACATATAAACAGCATGTGTGTGTGTGTGTGTGTGTGTGTGTGTGTGTATAAACAAAGACGGCGGGAGGAGATGAATAGAAGGAAAGCGAAGTAAGATGAAAATCCAAAGAACATAAAAAATACCAAACAGAACAAATAACAAAAACATAGAAGATAGAACATAGAACATAGCACATAGAAGATAGAGGATAGAACATAGAACATAGAACATAGATGACAAAAGATAGAACATAGAACATAGAAGATAGAGGATACAAGATAGAACATAGAACATAGAACATAGATGACAAAAGATAGAACATAGCACATAGAAGATAGAGGATATAAGATAGAACATAGAACATAGAACATAGATGACAAAAGATAGAACATAGCACATAGAAGATAGAGGATACAAGATAGAACATAGAACATAGAACATAGATGACAAAAGATAGAACATAGCACATAGAAGATAGAGGATATAAGATAGAACATAGAACATAGAACATAGATGACAAAAGATAGAACATAGAACATAGAAGATAGAGGATACAAGATAGAACATAGAACATAGAACATAGATGACAAAAGATAGAACATAGCACATAGAAGATAGAGGATACAAGATAGAACATAGAACATAGAACATAGATGACAAAAGATAGAACATAGAACATAGAAGATAGAGGATACAAGATAGAACATAGAACATAGAACATAGATGACAAAAGATAGAACATAGAACATAGAAGATAGAGGATACAAGATAGAACATAGAACATAGAACATAGATGACAAAAGATAGAACATAGAACATAGAAGATAGAGGATACAAGATAGAACATAGAACATAGAAGATAGAGGATACAAGATAGAACATAGAACATAGAACATAGATGACAAAAGATAGAACATAGCACATAGAAGATAGAAGAGAAAAGATAGAAGATAGAAGATAGAAGATTGAAGAGAGAAGAGAGAAGATAGAAATATGTTATTTAGTTGGCAGTTAATAAATAGTATTTGAAATGCTATAAACTGAAGTGACAGCCGTTCTTGGCTTTGAACGTCAACTTGTTGATCTAGTGACAAATTATCTTTAAACAAGGATCTGGATGAATGAGAAAAGTCGTGGTAGTGATATATATGGTGGTGGTGGCGGTGTATTGATATATATGGTGGTGGTGGTGGTGATGGTGTATTGATATATATCGTGGGAGTGGTGGAATGATGTATATGGAGGAGGTGGTGGCATATGGAAGTGTTGCGGCTGATGAAATGCAAGATCACGTAAGTCTTATGAGTCTTCAATTGAGCAATGATGGAACTCATATTCAATGTTTTGTATATATATATATATATGTATATATATATATATGTATATATATATATATATATATATATATATATATATATATATATATATAAAAACAAATAACGAAACGAAATTAAATTTCGTTTCGTTTGTAACTCACTTTTGTATGACTGACGCTTAAACAATTAAGTTAAAAATGTACATCCACATATGTATACTGAAATACTAGTATGCATATGAATACACACACGTATACATATGTAGATGTACCGATTTTTTCACTGGTCACTTTACTGTGAGTGTCCAGCTATTCTGTATGTAAACACACAGACAAACCGGTTTTCAGAGTCATACTGGTTTTTGAGGAAACACCTTTCCTCTATTCTCCAGAAAGCCAGACAAGGAATATTGAACTAGTTTCGATGTTGTTACATCTCATCAGCAATATTTACCTATCTTCCGGCCCTTCTAGAGAATCGTAAAAACACATATCGTTATATGCTTTTTCTATGAAAATTAGTAGTGGGCAGACTAATTTGCATAGAGCGTGAGTACGTACCGGTTCAACGGAGACGATAAAAACAAATAACGAAACGAAATTAAATTTCGTTTCGTTTGTAACTCACTTTTGTATGACTGACGCTTAAACAATTAAGTTAAAAATGTACATCCACATATGTATACTGAAATACTAGTATGCATATGAATACACACACGTATACATATGTAGATGTACCGATTTTTTCACTGGTCACTTTACTGTGAGTGTCCAGCTATTCTGTATGTAAACACACAGACAAACCGGTTTTCAGAGTCATACTGGTTTTTGAGGAAACACCTTTCCTCTATTCTCCAGAAAGCCAGACAAGGAATATTGAACTAGTTTCGATGTTGTTACATCTCATCAGCAATATTTACCTATCTTCCGGCCCTTCTAGAGAATCGTAAAAACACATATCGTTATATGCTTTTTCTATGAAAATTAGTAGTGGGCAGACTAATTTGCATAGAGCGTGAGTACGTACCGGTTCAACGGAGACGATAAAAACAAATAACGAAACGAAATTAAATTTCGTTTCGTTTGTAACTCACTTTTGTATGACTGACGCTTAAACAATTAAGTTAAAAATGTACATCCACATATGTATACTGAAATACTAGTATGCATATGAATACACACACGTATACATATGTAGATGTACCGATTTTTTCACTGGTCACTTTACTGTGAGTGTCCAGCTATTCTGTATGTAAACACACAGACAAACCGGTTTTCAGAGTCATACTGGTTTTTGAGGAAACACCTTTCCTCTATTCTCCAGAAAGCCAGACAAGGAATATTGAACTAGTTTCGATGTTGTTACATCTCATCAGCAATATTTACCTATCTTCCGGCCCTTCTAGAGAATCGTAAAAACACATATCGTTATATGCTTTTTCTATGAAAATTAGTAGTGGGCAGACTAATTTGCATAGAGCGTGAGTACGTACCGGTTCAACGGAGACGATAAAAACAAATAACGAAACGAAATTAAATTTCGTTTCGTTTGTAACTCACTTTTGTATGACTGACGCTTAAACAATTAAGTTAAAAATGTACATCCACATATGTATACTGAAATACTAGTATGCATATGAATACACACACGTATACATATGTAGATGTACCGATTTTTTCACTGGTCACTTTACTGTGAGTGTCCAGCTATTCTGTATGTAAACACACAGACAAACCGGTTTTCAGAGTCATACTGGTTTTTGAGGAAACACCTTTCCTCTATTCTCCAGAAAGCCAGACAAGGAATATTGAACTAGTTTCGATGTTGTTACATCTCATCAGCAATATTTACCTATCTTCCGGCCCTTCTAGAGAATCGTAAAAACACATATCGTTATATGCTTTTTCTATGAAAATTAGTAGTGGGCAGACTAATTTGCATAGAGCGTGAGTACGTACCGGTTCAACGGAGACGATAAAAACAAATAACGAAACGAAATTAAATTTCGTTTCGTTTGTAACTCACTTTTGTATGACTGACGCTTAAACAATTAAGTTAAAAATGTACATCCACATATGTATACTGAAATACTAGTATGCATATGAATACACACACGTATACATATGTAGATGTACCGATTTTTTCACTGGTCACTTTACTGTGAGTGTCCAGCTATTCTGTATGTAAACACACAGACAAACCGGTTTTCAGAGTCATACTGGTTTTTGAGGAAACACCTTTCCTCTATTCTCCAGAAAGCCAGACAAGGAATATTGAACTAGTTTCGATGTTGTTACATCTCATCAGCAATATTTACCTATCTTCCGGCCCTTCTAGAGAATCGTAAAAACACATATCGTTATATGCTTTTTCTATGAAAATTAGTAGTGGGCAGACTAATTTGCATAGAGCGTGAGTACGTACCGGTTCAACGGAGACGATAAAAACAAATAACGAAACGAAATTAAATTTCGTTTCGTTTGTAACTCACTTTTGTATGACTGACGCTTAAACAATTAAGTTAAAAATGTACATCCACATATGTATACTGAAATACTAGTATGCATATGAATACACACACGTATACATATGTAGATGTACCGATTTTTTCACTGGTCACTTTACTGTGAGTGTCCAGCTATTCTGTATGTAAACACACAGACAAACCGGTTTTCAGAGTCATACTGGTTTTTGAGGAAACACCTTTCCTCTATTCTCCAGAAAGCCAGACAAGGAATATTGAA
>OZ024751.1:25637215-25642215 GCA_964016885.1 Eledone cirrhosa
CTACTTTAGGCACAAGGCCAGCAATTACCCAGTGCATTACTGGTACTTTATTTTATCGACCCCGTAAGGATGAAAGGCAAAGTCAACCTCGGCGGGATTTGAACTTTATTATCAAATAACGTTACTCCAAAGACTGTTCGGTGGAATACCATTTCGGCTGCTAGTGATCGTCATCATATTTCTTCAGGCATTACTCAAGATTCATGACCATAGGTAATGGTTGATACGAAAACTGAAGAGAGCATGATTTGCTTTTACGCTTACCTCCCTTCTTCTGATTACTGAATGCTGTAGCTGGCGCATTACTGCACCAGTAAAAAAGAAAAACATTTCCTTAATATGTCACTCAGTAATATAGAACCCATCACGACATGCTTATGAATATAACGTCACTAACCACACCACCATTCCGGCATCCCCTTTGTAACAAGTGTGTTGTTAAAAACAACATATTCATCTTCCAATTTGTAGTTTGTTATTTGCCAAACATTGCACGGAAGCGAGAGTAGACAAGAAATTGACGTATAATTAGCTTAGTAATTAATGATAGAATATTTATGAGAACAGGAAATTAAAATTAAAACTAAATTCAATATTTCTTTATATATCATGCATGGTGTTTTTGTTGGTGTTGTTTTGTTGTTGTTGTTGTTGTTTTTTTTGTTTTTTTTTTCCCGCGAAATGTTTCCATCGATAAACTTTCAAATTATTTGTTTTTGCCTGTCAGAAAAACATTAAAAATTCCATTCCAATTCCATTGGCGGACGAATAATAGTAGCAGCAACAGCAACAGTAGTAGTAGTAGTAGTAGTAGTAGTAGTAGTAGTAGTAGTAGTAGTAGTAGTAGTAGTAGTAGTAGTAGTAGTAGTAGTAGTAGTAGTAGTAGAAAGAGGAGGAGGATTGGCAAAAAGCTAAATGAAACAATGGCAGAAGAATGAGAGTATAATTAAACAGTGTGTACAATATATATATATATATATATATGTGTGTGTGTGTGTGTGTGTGTAACTGTAAGTATGCACACACACACACACACACACACACGCACTCACACACTTATATATATATATATATATACATACACACACACACATATATACATATACATATGTACTTGTGGGTTATAGCTAACATTAATAATATTGTTCGATTCCTTTGTAAACAAACGGCCCGATTTAAGGCTTTGCCGGTGACCGGTGACCGATGACCGTCACCAACCGTACCTCGTTCGATATGCAAATGAGGCTACACAGCTGATGTGTACTTAAGAAAATATTATATATTTTCAACCGTTCAACAGACTGGCAGAGTTATACAGTCGTCATGATTGTTCCACAAAGCCAGTGTTGAACAAACAGGTGATATAACAGTGTTCGATTTAACCCATACATACATATATATATATGTGTGTGTCTGTGTATATACATAAATATATATATATATATATATATATGTATGTGTCTGTGTATATATATACACACACATAAAAATGCCACGAGGGAAAGAAGTGAGTGCGAAGAGAGAGAAAGAAAAAAAAAGGGAATAAAAAAGAGGAGTAAACATACCGATAGAAGGGGGAACACGGCACATGTAAGTGAGTAACCGAAGAGAAAATAGATCAAGTTAAAAAAAGCCGTTGGGTTCAAGCCCGGGGGCCATAATAACACAGGAGCTAGGTAAATCCGCGTCTATTCTCAGCGAAATGTAAGTGCAGAGAGAGAGAGAAAGACGGAGGAACCGGAAGTGAGAGGGGTAGAAGGCGGGGGGGGGTGAATTTGTTTTCTTTCTTTCTCTCTCTTGGTTATCACTTCTTTCCTTCATGGCTTTTTGATAGATAAAAGGCTATGGGCGCGCTATGGTTAGATGTTCTGTTTATAATGCTCCGAAACATCCATGATCCGTAGTAAACAGCTGACGAAGGGAATCTGTCCATCTCTTGTTTGTGTCGCCTTACCTTCTAACACATATGTTTGTGTATATATGTAAATATATATATATATATATATGTATATATATATATATATATATATGTGTATATATATATATATATATATATATATATATATATATGTATATATATATATATATATATATATATATATATATATATATATATTTATTACATTCAAAAGTGTAGGTGACATGTTTGAGAAGTGTAGATGACATGTTTGTGGGAAGTTCAAAGAAAGATTCTAAGAAGTAAATCATATTATTCCCTGTTAAAGTTTGATATGTTATTTATGCATGTGTCATTCGATATATATGTGTATATGACAATCAACACTCTGTGTATATATATATGTATATATAAAAGAGAAAACACAGGTAAGCATTAAGAGAAGGATTTTTATCCAGGTATTTACGACCGTTTCATTGGTAAGTGCAACCTTATATTGCTATACTGCAAATAGCAGCCACTCAATTATAATTGTTGTTCACAGTCCAAATTTTCAAAATCTTAACCAAGAACTGGATCACAATAAGCAATGTTTTGCTTCTCTAACTATATATATTTATATCTTCTCTTCCTTCCTTCGAGTCAACTCACATCTAGCCGCTGATCTCTGTCCTTCAAGGTATATTTTACCCAACGCCGCTTCGGGGGCATTTTGGTGTTCTAACAGCTTCCATACGGCGATTTTCTCCATATATATATATATATATATATATATATATATATATATATATATATATATATATATATATATATATATATATATATATATATAAGATATATATGTATTTATACACAAGTATATACATACATATGAGGGAGTCCAACCAATACCAGTTTTGCTCAATGAAGTAATTAATAAAAATCGATATATCAATTTACAGAGAAACTTGTAATTTCTGGCTCGTGTAAACGCCTACATATTAGATATGTGTATATATTTATACACGTTGGTGTAGTCTCGAGTACACACTCTGTATTTATACAGATAAAACCTTATACAATTCAGCTGCTAGTGCACTTCTCAATATATATCTTAATTAATTACCGACTATTAATTAGAGCTAATTATATGTACATTAGTATATCCATTTCAGATTATACATACATACATACACAATACATGCATATTTATATATTTTTTCATATGCACCCTCAATTATCAATATTCATTTATTCTACTTCATACGCATAGTACCGAGTTAACTACATTTGAACATATATATATATAATAATAAATATATATAATAATAAATTTATAATACTAATAATTGTTTCTACTTTTTGCACAAGGCCAGCAATTACCCAGTGCATTACTGGTACTTTTATTTTATCGACCCCGTAAGGATGAAAGGCAAAGTCAACCTTTGATAATTAACTTAGGTCAACCAGAGTCAACCAGATAATTAACTTAGGTAAAATTGGAGCAGTTCATCGGAACTTCAAAAGGAATATAAATTAAGGTAAAGAAAGATGTTTACATGAATGTAATGTTCCATATATTGGTATTTCACTATGGTGTCCTTGGTCTATGTATTGTCTGCCATAGGCGAGCAATATTCTTCTGTCGAGGCTGCATTATGCGAGATCTGCCTATGGGTAACAAGATGGCCGCCAAAGGACATATTTATCTTACTAATTAGAGGTTGGTTTCAAGGGAAGTAACTCCTCGAGAAATTAGAAATTGTAGGTGGTTTATAGTTAAGAAGTGCTAATGAGTTTAAGTGAGAGACAATGTAAGGGAGGTAACTTATAATTATCTAAGTTAGCTATAACTATTTAACATGTTAGCTATAAGAAAATGTGGGATTAGATGACTATGTTGGGTCAAATATTCTTCGGTGTTGACAGCTAATAGTTACCTCCGTTCTATCACTAATCGGTAGATGTCGTGATAGAGTTATGTAATAGGCTTCGGTAAGACAGAGATCACAAGAGTTTCTTCGTCCATTGAACGGTTGGGCTCTAGCCAAGATATCCCATTTTACCTAAGTTAATTATCTTCAACTGAACCAGATCAATAATGATCTATAATCATTTGATCCAGAAACATTATATGGAGTAGCGAAACAATTGTAAACGGACATTATTAGTATTATTATTATTATTCTTTACATTCCTTACATTAAACTACAACTATGTTGACAATCTTTAAATAATGTCTTCCTTGTGAAATTTGTGGTATTGTTTTGCTTAACTAATGAATATTTCCTGCTCTGTGCAGCTAATATCTGCATGAACCCAGCCACCTAGCTGCCTTCCGCTGCATATTGCACATTGAGAACATGCCTTTACGCTTTTGGCTTCTAACTAATTCACCAATCTCTCTTCTCCTCTCCTATCTCCATCTCTCTCTTTAAGTGTATGTATGTATATATACACGTATGTTCTCGTGTATGTATATATACGTATGTATGTATTCCTGTTTGTGTTTATCTTTGTTTGTTTCTGGGAACGGCGGGTTACATCAAGCGTTTGAACTATAGAAACCTATATCGACAGTTTGACGCCGTTTTATCGGATTTATACCGATTCAGATCTTATTTAATATGGAATCCCAGCATACCGGAAGAGATTTTCTTCATATTAGTCATGTTTTTTTGTTGTTGTTTTGTTGTCCTTATGTTTGTTTACTTTGCTTTGTCTTACTTCTGCATCTGGTTTTGTGAAAGGGTGTGAAGTTAAGTTACAAAAACACGTTTAATGAAGAAACCATATATGTATATATATTCATAATATATACATATACACACACACACATATATATATATATATATATATACTTATATATATAAATATATATATATATATCTGTATATCCATACATACATATATATACATATACATATATATATATATATATATATATATATATATATATATATATATATATATATATATATATATATATATGTGTGTGTGTGTGTGTGTGTGTTTGTGTGTGTGTGTGTGTGTGTGTGTGTGTGTGTGTGTGTGTGTGTGTGTGTGTGTGTGTGTGTGTGTGTGTGTGTATAACTATATATATATATATATATAATCTTTAGAT
>OZ024751.1:25649715-25654715 GCA_964016885.1 Eledone cirrhosa
AAACAAAGGAAGGAAAACGGGGAATCGAATAAGACAAAACAAAGAAAATCAGCAACTTAAAGTATAAGCTTATATCTCATATTTCGGGGGTAAAATACATTTATCAACGAAATATAAAATGGAAATTCTTATCAATTACATGAAACTGATTGATTATTGTAATTACACCAGTCAGCATGAGTCACGACATACGCGGCTCCATATAATCTCTCCAAATTAGTCCAGCTCACCACCAAAATTATTGTTTTTTTTTTCTTTTGACAGCGAATTATAATGAAATATGAGGTAAATATGTAAATTATATAGTCTAGTTTAAGTTGGAAATGGACCTGACGACATTCTACGTGGACTTTTCATTGTATCTTCCTTGGTAATCATTCATGTGATACCTTTATAAAGTATCAGGATTTAAGATTGGAGAATATCAGTGTGAAATGTGAAAAATATATCCACGGCGTTTAAATCGATATCACATTTATCAAATCATATCACACAATAATATGTTCACATGTCTTCTAAAACCAGAAAAAAGACAGTATGTTATCTATGAGGGAAGGTTCGGCATTATGGTATTGGTCACGTGGTAGACATTTGTACTCAGTAACCTGTTGTTCTGTTGGCAGTTATCATCGTTTGGTTATGTCAAACCTAAAATCTGATATGAGAGCATTCCAACAGCTTTATGGAAAGAAGTTTAGTATGACATCACCCTCATCATACTCATCCCCACCCTCATCATCCTCATCCGCACCCTCATCACCCTCATCCCCACCCTCATCATCCTCATCCCCACCCTCATCATCCTCATCCCCACCCTCATCATCCTCATCCCCACCCTCATCACCCTCATCCCCACCCTCATCATCCTCATCCCCACCCTCATCACCCGCAACTCTCATCACCCTCATCATCCTCATCCCCACCCTCATCATCCTCATCCGCACCCTCATCACCCGCAACTCTCATCACCCTCAACATCCTCATCCCCACCCTCATCATCCTCATCCTCACCCTCATCACCCGCAACTCTCATCACCCTCATCATCCTCATCCCCACCCTCATCATCATTAGCATCACCAAAATCACCATCAGTATCATCATCATCATCATCATCATCATAATAATAATAATAATCAACACATCACCACCATCATCATCATCATCAACATCATCATCATCATCACCACCACCACCACCATCATCATCATCAACATCATCATCATCACCACCACCACCATCATCATCATCATCATCATCATAATAATAATAATAATTGTTTCTACTTTAGGCACAAGGCCAGCAATTATCCCAGTGTATAACTGGTACTTTATTTTATCGACCCCGTAAGGATGAAAGGCAAAGTCAACCTTGGCGGGATTTGAACTCAGATCGTAAAGGGACGTAACTATGCTTGAAAGCATGGCGTCCGACCCTCTACTAATACTGCCAATCCACCGTAATAATCAACACATCATCATCATCACCATCACCACCATCATCATCATCGTCAACATCATCATCATCATCATCGTCGTCATCGTGATCATCATCATCATTATGACCATAATCACCATCACCATCACCATCACCATCATCATCATCATTATCATAATGTATGAACTTCTGATAAATGGTTGCTGTGCAGATGTATTTTGCCTATTAATATAATGTGGTGACATGTTGATAGCTGTGTATGATACTAGAAATATAAGGAATGAAATGAGTGATATCCAAAACTGTACACTCCATGTCCATGTGATAAATTTGTTTAACATCATAGGTGATATGTACCCTAAAAGTGTAACAACGGCCATTAACTGATTGTCATTTCTATGTATGTGTGTATGTATGCGTGTGTATATATGTTTGTATGTATGTGTGTATGTATGTGTGTATGTATGTGTGTATGTATGTGTGTATGTATGTGTGTATGTTTGTATGTATGCATGTATATGTGTGTACGTATGTATGTAGGTGAGTATGTACGAACTTAGGTTTGAATGAAAGCCAGTGGATTTGTGTTCGCCTCGCAATCACTAGATCATGAGTTCGGTTCCCGACAAAGAACACTTTATTTCTCCTCGTCGTTGTCCCCTCAGCTGATGAAAGTTAATTGTACTTATTAATCAAAGATCCACACATTAAGTAACGCTAAATTTGATTGAGAACTTTAGTTACGAACCCAGCAAAAAACATCCATTTTCATGGGTTTCTATTTGACCCTTTAGTTTCGAACCCAACCTAAACCACCTCTGGTTTTATGAAATAAAACCACCCATTTAAAGGGTTTCTACTAAACTCTATTGTTACCAACCTGGCCAAAACCGGCTCTGGTTCTATGAAACAAATCCACACAATTTAACAGTTTGCAACTTAAATAAGTATCTTCCACCATAATGTTATATGAGAACCTCACATTAAGATACTTTGTTAGTCTTCTTCTTCGTTTTCCTTGCTCACTTATTCCTGAAAGGGTCGTGTGGGAAGAGTCCTCAAACACTCCTTCCAGTGGGTCCAGTCTGCAGCAACCGTCTCCACTTGATCTGGCTGGAACCCAAGAGAGACCAGCCAAGTCCATGGATGTTATCCAACCATCTTGCTCGGGGGGGGGGGTCTTCTCCTGGCTCACCAGCTGGTTGATTTTACCAGTAAAATTTGTCCAGCGATTGTTTGCTGAGATATTCTGACCACATGTCCATAGTATCATAGCTGTGAGAAGTAGCGACTCTAACTAGAGTGACGATCTGATCTCCGAGTTACGCACCCTCTCGAGTTACCTTACTCCCAATACCTTTCAGACGAACCCCATTTGGGACGCTAGTATTTGCGATAGTATTATTTCGGTCATTAACCAAGATACATAAGGGTTGGCACGAATACCGAATTGAAGAAAGCGAGTTTGTCTTTTACGCTTAGCTCCCTTCTTCTGATTACCGAATGCTGAGGCTGGTGCATTACTGCATCAGCTCCTGCAATTTTTGTACTTAATTCAACCTCCTGCTTTCCATCACTTGTGAACATGGCCCCGAGCTACTTGAACTTCTCTACCACATTGAATGGTTTCGATTTAGCACCATTTACCCGAATACAAATACTCTATCTTAGTAATGAAATAATTAATAGTTTTAATAAATCCCTCAAGATTTTTCATTATTTAATTAAAACTGCGTGTATTTCCTTGGAAATGCAACCACGAAAGGGTTAAACATTCCATTATAATTCTATATAACAAACGTTTCTTAAGATATCTTCCAATTACCAACTTAAAAAAGAGAGTTTTAGTTACATTACCTAACCCTTTCAAATTGTTGGTTATTTTCAAGACAATTTTAAAATCATGGGCTGAATATTTCAATAGAAATGTGTTAACAAAATGTTTAATTCATTAATCCGTTTAATACCAACATGTATAAAACCAGCCCTGTTTCTATGAAACAAATCCACCCATTTCAAAGGGTTTCTATTTAGATTAAACTCTTCCAACATAATTTTATACAAGATGATATTAAGTTACGATCTTCGTAATGAAATAATTAATAATTTTAATAAATCCCTCAACATTCTTCATTAAATAATCAAAATAGAATCTATTTCATTAGGAATGTATCCCTGAAAGGATAAAGAACATACGTTGCTGTCGAATGCCCAGGCACTAGCACGTAAATTACGTCTTAACCAAAACACAGCAACCGTAAATGCTATTAACTAAAATGTACAAACTGCTGGTTCCAGTAGCATTACTGCAATCTAGCAGAGGCTTTGAGTGGGCAAAACGTTGGCCGGACACCCTTGAGTTAATATCAACGATTTTCGTACACCTTTTATGTATATATATATATATATATATATATATATATACATATATATATAAGAAAAGAATGACTTCAGTTGTAGTCTAAACAATTTAATTTAATTTTATGATATTATGATGTTACAATTTGGTTTTGCAGATCAAGTAAGTTCTTTGTTAACTTAATATATATATATATGAATATATATATATGAATATATATATATATATATATATATATATATATATATATATATATATATATATATATATATATATATATATATATATATATACGATATTAATAAATGGAAATATATATTTATAAAACCATATTTATTTCATTATACATATTTCAGGGATACAAAATTAAATTATGGTATGCCTTCATCAGACAAAATACAATATATAACAGTTTTAAAAATAGCTTTGACGTACCCTTTTAAAATGCAACCATTATTTTTGGAAGCCGTCTGGATGCCGTGTGTAAACTTGTCGAGTGCTTTATATCAGTTTTAAAAATATCTACTTGTTGTATCCCAACAATTTTAAATAGAACTTTTGCATATATATATATATATATATATATATATATATATATATATATATATATATATATATATTCATATATATATATTGCGTGTAGGGATATATACTTTATTATTATTATTAATCTCCCTCTGGTCGAGATGAAATCTGGTCATTTTGACTGCTGCTATTTATAGTGGTAGTAAACTGACCTCCCAGCCTCTGCTTCTATCTGTACACACGGCATGGACAGAATTGCTTCCACATCATTCATTCTCATCTCGGGAACAATTTTGAATAGCGCCAGTTCGTAATTTGAACTCGGGAATTTTATATTCTCCGAGTGAAAAGAACCTTCTGACGAGAGTTCATCTTTTCAATGGAAGCTCGCAAGGACTATCCATTTATTTTTGAGACTCGAGAACCGATTCGGTAAAGGTAACCATAGTAAGTACAGTGAATTTTTTGAAATTTATTTTGAAACTTTTTCTTATTTGCTAAACCTTGATTATATATATATATATATATATATATATATATATATATATATATATATATATATATATATATATATATATATATATATATATATATATATATACATATTGCAGAGCCTGGGTCTGTCCCTCTTCCTGGAGTGCTTGGAAAAGTAAATATCCCTCTTTTTCTGAAGACGAAAAT
>OZ024751.1:25659715-25662491 GCA_964016885.1 Eledone cirrhosa
GCTGACTGAATATAAACGAGAGTTTTCTCACTAAAATGTTTCCTTTCCTTTCTCTTCTCACTCCCTCTCTTTCTATTTCATTTTTCATTTCTCATTCTGTTTTCCGATGAAAGAGTAGTGTCCGAAACTTAAAGATTCTTTTCCTAAAATAAACTAATATATTTCTTCGTTGTAATGTGTTGTTTGCTATGTTGCTTCCGGTTACCTGCACACACACACACACACACACACACACACACACATATATATATATATATATATATATATATATATATATGAATCTGTCTGTTTCTCTCTTCCGCGATGCATATCTTAATATACAAACAGAAATTCAAACACACACATATACATATGTATGTATATATATATATATATATGTATACACATATATATATAAAATTCAAACACACACATATATATATGTATGTATATATATATACATGTGTGTGTATATACATATATATATATATATATATATTTATATATACATATATATATATATATATATATATACATATATATATATATATACATATATATATATATATATATACATATATATATATATATATATATATATATATATATATATATACATATATATATATATATATGTGTGTGTGTGTGTGTGTGTGTATGTGTGTGTGTATTCTTATACACATATCTTCATTACATATATATTTGTTTACATACATGTCGATCCACGTATCCTCCATTAGACTTTTCAATTTTGAATTAATATATCCACCAACGGTTTATATAGGAAAGCAATAATAAGTTGAGAACACGCCGCATTGTCTACATATTGAGATCGCTTATGACTACGGTGGCAAATTTGTAATCACTTCATGTAGAAATCCTTGTAATATTTCCTCAAGATTGAAAATGTTAGGCTAACATCAATACGCCAATATTGTTCTTCATATAAAATCATTTCGATATGGAAATTATTATAAACATTCCATAACCTCTGTTGTCAACTCCTCATCAAATTTTATTCGTCAGTTAAATTTGATGGACCCTAAAATGGCAAGGTGTGATGACAATACGCTGTATGCATCTGTCGCTCGCATTTCCGACTACATAGAACTATAATGTTTATGTATGTTTGTTTTTTTTAAGTTTATGTTTGTGCATGGCTGCGTTGCTCCACAATTCAGCACAACTACGCAACATCATTTACATGTGTATTCTACAATAACTTCGCGTTGGCCAATGCTTTATAAGTAAAGTTTGGTAGGCTGAATTTGCAGCCTGGCTTTCCAGGTATCCGGTCCAAATATTTTTCAGTTTCTTTTTTTATAATTCCAAGTGCACCGACTATCACTGGTATTGTACAGACCTTAAGATGCCACATTTTATCAATTTTAATTGATAAATCTTTATATTTACTGAGCTTCCCGAATTCTTTCGAGGGGGTGTTACGATCTGATGGAATGCTCATGTCAATTAAGAAATATAAAGATTTATCAATTAAAATCTTCTTTTCGTATCTTCGAAGCATGTGGTTATATGACAGTTCCCATTTCTTTACACAGTCTTTGTATTATTATTAAATTCTGCAAGATCTTTTAAGCTGCACTGGTTGGGTAGTAGAGGGCAAACAAGGCAGTGCTGCATCGTATGGTCCTCCTCTCCACATTCGCAGATGGTTGGGCCGGTGCTGTAACCCCATCTGGCCATAGCAGCTTTTGATCGCTCCATTCCTGTTCTCAGGTGGTTGAGTGGGAGCACATTTATGGCAGATAATTCATTTCTTGAGTTAAGCTTTGTTTTCATGACAGCACATACTCTCCAGTAGCATTCCATAGATATCTATAGGTTTGTGCTTGTTCTAGTTCCCTAATTACTGCATACATATCTATTTCCATTGCGTTTGTGCTTGTCCTTCCCCTTTCTTAAATGTTGTTGGCCTATTATTATTATTTTTGTACCAGTAATACACTGGGTTATTACTGGCCTTGTGCCAAAAGTAGAAACAATTATTATTTTTTATATATATATATATATTTTTTTTTTTTTTTTTTCATTGTTAAATTGGTTTTTGTTGCATTTTCACCCAATCTTATTGTAACCCCCCCCCCCCCCCCACTGTCCCTGTCTTTGTATTTTTCCCTACATGTCGGCCCTTGTGGCCAATAAATGAAATCATCATTATTATTATTATTTGAAACTACCTTTAAATTTTTTCCACCTGAGGCAGTATTTGATAATACGCACATTTTTCAATCAATTGTCACACAAATAATGCCACAAGGGCACACACATCATCATCATTATCATCATCATCATCATCACCATTATTATCCTTTCTAATTTTCTTATGTTTCTGTACATATCATAAAAAGATTTAATGCTGAAAGAATTTTACTTTTGATTCCCTTGAGAATTAATCTCTTTCACAACGTTACACAGAAGCCGTCTAAAAATAGCACTTATTTTCTGCTTCAATGATCTTCAATTATACAGTTTTTTATCTGCCTACAAGTCTTATTCAATCGTGAGAAAAAATTCATCATTAAGAATAATTTTAAATCTGTGTGTGTGGGCGTGGGTGGGGGGGAGGGGCTATTTCCTGTTTCTTACGGTGGATTTTTTTTTTTTTTTGTTATCAGTGTTGATTGTTTGTACATGATTTTAGTGTTGTTGTTTATTATTTTAAATACAAAAGGGCGGTGAATTGGCAGTATCGGTAGAGGGTTGGACGCCATGCTTTCTAGCATAGTTACGTCCCTTTACAGTCTGAGTTCAAATCCCGCCGAGGTTAACTTTGCCT
>OZ024751.1:25662691-25670191 GCA_964016885.1 Eledone cirrhosa
ACAATTATTTTAAATATAATTCTTGTTTTTTTTTTTTCAAAGTAGGTCTAAAAAATAATTAAAATTAGTATTAGAGCAACCTTTGAAATCTTTCACCCACTTTCATAAACAATATATATATTATTATATATATAGTAATATATATATATATATACATATATATATTATATTATACATAAATATATATATTATATATATATATAGATATCTATAATATATATATATATATATTATGTGTGTGTGTGTGTGTGTGTATGCGTATGTGTGTGTATGTATGTATGTCATATATTGTATATATATAAATTTATATATAATGAAGGAAGTGTGGTAAGGAACCAGGTGTAGCATAACGCACCAGAGTATTCGATACTTAGTGTATTAGAGTGGGTAATAAGAAAAGAGTCAGGACCCCGACGGCTTGAGCTCCGGCTGTTTCGACTCTCTCAGGAGTTACGGGACAAAAAGAAGAAAATTAAAACATACTTAATATTTAGTTAGTAAAATACATTACATTTCAATGAATAATATCGCTTAGAATATTACTCAGAGAAGTGTATAAGTACAAAGGTAGAACTCGATTATAGAACTCGATTAAGGTTCAGATTTGATTGACGGGAAGATCACTGTAAAGCAATTTAAAATAAAGAACCTCGCTAACACATCCCTAAAAGCAAAAAGTTCTTGTAACGAATACTTTATATTCTCTGATTGCAGTTTCATATGTTAAAAGGACAGAATCAGCCATCTCAATTAATTAAGATGGCTAATTACCGCCAGAAATTACTTGATCGTCAGAGAGGTAATTTCTGAACCTATGTGGTAAGTCCATAGACGTTTTTAAATTGACTGTTATTTTCTAGTAAAAATTTATCCTCGTCACCTAGTCCTTTCTGTACAAAGTTAATTCTACACATGTGTGAGTTTTTTGAGCTTACGAGCCCAGCAATAGGGGAATATATGTTATCTCTCTTAATTCTAAGATGAGAAATTACCTCTCTGACGATCAAGTAATTTCTGGCGGTAATTAGCCATCTTAATTAATTGAGATGGATGGTTCTGTTATTTTAATTTTTTGGAACTGCAGTAAGAGTATATAAGAGAATTAGGAGAACATCAGTCGGGCTCGGGAAATTTAGGGAGAGAAAGTTAGGAGGAAGAGAAGAAAAAGAAATGAGAGAAAGAGAAAAGAAGAGGTAAAGAGAACAGCAAAAGAAGAAGACCTGAGAGAGAGGAGGAGGAGAAAAGAAGAAAGTGAGGAAGAAAGAGAGAGAAAGGTTGGGGTTGAAAGAGTGGAGGGAACTAGAATGAAGTGGAGAAGAGGAGTAGGAGGAGGATGAGAAGGAGGAGGAGGAGAAGGTGGAGGCGGAGGCGGAGGAGTTTTGACAGAAGCAGTCTTGTAGTAAATTGTAGGGAATTGTAACATGATGATGATGATGATGATGATGGAATCGCTAGATAGTGTTGGCATTTAAGATGATGATGATATATGGGGAGATAATAATTAAACAGCGTGTATAGAATTAAAATGGCGAAGAAACGATATCAGATGGTAAGTGTATATATCAAATAATGGGGATGGCGGAGTGGAAATAATATTATATATTATTATTAAAAGTACCAGTAATACACTGGGTAATTGCTGGCCTTGTGCCTAATATAGAAACAATTATTAAGGGCAGTATCGGTAGAGAGTCGGACGCCATGCTTTGCAGCATAGAATTACGTCCCTTTACGGTCTGAGTTCAACTCCTGTCCAGGTTAACTTTGCCTTTCATCCTTACGGGGTCGATAAAATAAAGAGTACCAGTAATGCACTGGGATAATTGCTGGCCTTGTGCCAAAAATTAAAAGCATGTATTAAGGATGGTGGATTGGCAGTATCGGTAGAGCGTCGGACAACATGCTTTGCAGCATAGAGTTAGGGCCTTTTGCGTTCTCAGTTCAAATCCCGTCAAGGTTAGCTTTGCATTTTTATCTTTACGTGGTCGATAAAATAAAGTACCAGTCACGCACTGGGGTCGATTTAATCGACTTTCCCCTCCCCCCAAAATTGCTGGCTTTGTGCCTAAATCAGAAATAATTCTTGATGATATTTAAACTTTTATTTAAAACTTTGTTTCTCTGTAGAGATAATTAAGTATAGTAACCCTGTCACCATCTCGCTATAAGGAGAGAAAACTAGTTTATCTGTGTGACTCTTAAACTATATCTATATTCGCTGCAATCATGTATTAAATTCACATTTAAATTTGGACCCTCTTACGCTTGTAATAAGAAATATCAAGAATACATACATACTACATACACATATGCATACATATATACATGCGTACATACACACATGCATATATACACATATACATACATACATACATACATACATACATATATATATATACACATACATACATAGATGCATGCATGCATATACACAGGCATACATACACAATGCGTAGATACGTACATACACACATGCGTACATACACACATGCATATATACACACATACATACATACATATATATATATATATATATATATATATATATATATATATACACACATACATACATACATACATACATACATACATACATACATACATACATGCATGCATATACACATGCATACATACACAATGCGTAGATAGAGACGCAAATATATTTATATATATATATAGAGAGAGAGAGAGAGAGAGAGAGAGAGAGAGAGAGAGAGAGAGAGATACATACACACATACATATGCGTAGATACAGACGCAAACATATTTATATATATATATATATATATATATAGAGAGAGAGAGAGGGGGGGGGGAGAAAGAGAGAGAGGAGAGAGATAATGGGTGGGGATAGTGTCATACTAACATACATATAGATTATGCTCTTTGTTTAAGATTATTTTATAAAATCTAAATCTTACATGACATGAATGCTATTCGCCAGTGTCTGTCGTCCATACTTTCCTCTCCATTAAACATATAGCCTTTGCAGTCATCACGGACGAGATTATAAAACCCCTTGATAGGGTATTATATATATGTGTATGTTTCTGGGTATGTGTGTCTGTGGATCGTTGTGTGTGTGTATTTCTGTGTCTGTGTGTGTCTGTGTGTGTCTGTGTGTGTCTGTGTGTGTCTGTGTGTGTGTGTGTTGGTGTGTTGGTGTTTGTGTATGTGTTTGTGTATGTGTATGTTTGTGTGTGTGCCTGTGTCTGTGGCTGTGTCTATGACTCTGCGTCTGTGTGTCTGTATGCCTGCGTGCCTGCATGCCTTTGTGCGTGTCTGTGTGTGTGTGTGTGTCTTTGTGTGTGTGTCTGTGTGTGTCTGTCTGTTTGTATGTCTGTGTGTGTGCGCGTGTGTGTGTGTGTCTGTGTATATGTGTGTGTGTATGTGTGTGTGTATGTATGTGTGTGTATGTGTGTATGGGTGTGTGTCTGTGTGTGTCTGTATGTGTGTGTATGTGTATGTGTATGCGTATGCGTGTATGCGTATGCGTGTGTATGTGTGTGTGTGTGTGTGTGTCGGTGTGTGTGTGTGTGTGTGTGTGTATGTGTGTGTGTGTGTGTGTGTCTGTCTGTATGTGTGTGTGTGGGGTGGGTGTCTGTGTGTGTCTATTCCATAGCGCGACATTACAAATTTAACTGTTGAAGAAATGTAAATGGAATATATTTTTGTTACTTTAACTGAAAGGAATGAATTCCTACGTGAGATATGGAATATAAACTATTGTAAATGCCACGGTACTTAAACAGGGATATTGTGTACAAGTGTTTATCTTGACGAAACGTATGACGATTCTCGTTCAAAAACTGATACACACTCACACACACAAACACACATATTCATATATACATATATATATATATACATGTGTGTGTGTGTGTGTGTGTGTGTGTGTGTGTGTGTGTGTGTTGTGTGTGTGTGTGTGTGTGTGTGTGAAGGCGAGTGGCTCAGTGGTTAGAGTGTGCGACTCACAATCTAAAGTTCTTCAGTCGGATTACTGGTGGTACGTTGTGATCTTCAATCAGATACTATATTCTATGTTACCCCCAGCCCACTCTACGATAAAATATTGAGTTTTACGAGTAATTTAAAGGGACCATCCTTATCACGCACTGTGTTTCGTTGAATATCCTTAAAAACTACATTAAAGATGCCTGTGAATATGGAATGGTCAGCCTTTTAACATTGCTGGGCATACACAAAATGACATGTAAAGGAGACTCTATGAGACCAAACCTGGATGAAACATTGAAACGTTGAAAATAAGGCAGAAATGCATGAAAAGGAATGAACATAAATATTCAAATGTGTCATAAAATAGCGGCGATGTATTTGTTTTACAATTTTTTTATATGAAATCGCGTGTTGTCCTATTATTGCCACAAATCGTAAAACAACATTCACTGTTTGGTTTCGTTTTCGCTTCAGTATATTTTTATATACCAACAGTTAAAAATATAAATATAAATATAATTTATCAAAGTTCTTTCGACGCACATTTTCCTGTGACACCTGCAGCGATTATCGCTGTTGGTAAATTGTTTATAGAAATATAAAAATATACTGAAGCATAAACCAAATCAAACAGTGTGTCAGTTTTACTATTTTTGGCAATATTAGGACAACATGGCTCTCCCCAAATATAACAATATGACAAAATAACCATCTAAGTATATATTACTGACTGGAGCATTGGGCTTGTATGCGTGCGGTTGTGAGTTCGATTCTCAGACTGTGTGACATGTTGTGTCCTTGAGCAAGACACTTTAATTTCACTTTGCTTCAGTTTACTCAGCTATAGAAATGAGTTGCGATGTCACTGGTGCCATGCTGTATCGGCCATTTTCCTTTCCCTTGGACAACATCGGTGGGGTGGAGAGGGGAGGCTGGTATGCATGGGTGACTGCTGGTCTTCCACAAACATATATATATATAACTACACACTAAACGAAACTGTTTCTATGTTACACGCCATACATTACATCAACACTTTCAGTTGTACATAAGGATTCATTTATCAAATAAAATAATTGATATTTAAAAAAATAAGTTTACCTTTGATATTATAGACATATATATATATATATATATATTATATATATATGCATACATACATACATTCATACATACATACATACATACATACATATATACATACATACATGTACATAGACATATATAGAAACGTAGATACATAGATACATACATACATAGATACATACATACATGCATACATACATACATACATACATACATACATACATACATACATACATACATACATACATACAAACGTACATACATACATACATACATACATACGTACATACATACATACATAACTATAATGTGCTCTCCTGGGGTGTCTCGTCATTTATGATATGCAATACACTGCAGCACTAATGAAGCAAACTAACCGCCTTTAATTTCTTGAATAGAGAGAAAAACAAATAGATAGTTAGAGAGAGAGAGATAGAGTTAGAGAGGGGGGAGGGAGAGAGAGAGAGACAGAGAGGGGGTAGATAGATAGATAGATAGATAGATAGATAGATAGATAGATAGATAGATAGATAGATAGATAGATAGATAGATAGATAGATAGATGAATAGATAGATGGATAGATAGATATATGGATTGGTAGATATGGATTGGTAGATAGATAGACTGACAGATAGATAGATAGATAGATAGATAGATAGATAGATAGATAGATAGATAAGAGAGAGAGAGAGAGAGAGAGAGAGAGAGAGAGAGAGAGAGAGAGAGAGAGAGAGAGAGAGAGGGGGAGAGAGAGAGAGATAGAGAAAGAGAGAGAGAGTGAGAGAGAAAGATAGAGAGAGAGGGACAGAGTGAGAGAGATAGAGAGATAGAGAGAAAAATGAAGGAGGAAATCAATAATAATTACATTCGTTTATTTTTCTTTGAGAAACATGTAATGGGAATTTGACTATTAAAATTCCTGTTTCTGTTTTGTATTTTTCTATTAGTTTTGTATTTATCGAAGCCTTTGAAAATTATTGGAATTTTCAAATATAAATTCATTAATTTATTATCCATATTCATCAAAAGAATTAGCCCGAGTCCTCCAGGGGAGTATTTCTTTTTTTTGAAATGGGGCGACCAAATATTGTAGTTACAAGCAGTTGTTAAATTTGTTTTTCTTCTTTTACACGCTTAGTTAATTGTAAAGATATAATTTTTAAAACATTTGTCATTTAAATTATGATGACAAAATATATCTATTCGTTGCATCTATTGTATTTATTTATATATATATATATAATATAAGATCTAAAGATGGTTAAAACTCACCTCCTACATATTTATATATATAAATATATATAAATATCTATCTATATATATATATATATATATATATATATATATATATATATATATATATATATATATATATATATATATATATAAGATCTAAAGATGGTTAAAACTCACCTCCTACATATTTATATATATAAATATATATAAATATCTATATATATATATATATATATATATATATATATATATATATATATATATACATACATATATATACACGTATGTTTGTATTGTACACATACACGCAAACACGCACAAAACACCCGGATATATATGTATATATATATATATATATATATATATAGTAAAAAAATTGAACGGGAACAAGACAGAGAGGAAGTACGAACAAAGGTTTATTAGTTTCACGCTCTTGAGAGTGGGGGAGTGGTATATACGTGTGTGTGTGTTATTGATGTGTTTGTGCATACATGTTTGTATGTTTGTATGTGTGGATGATGAATGGATGGATGAATATATGTAGGTATATATATATATGTATACGTATATGTAATATAAAGGAATAAACACAGTAAGTTGTTTGTTTAAAATTACAATGGCTGACAGACCCCCCTTGGTATAACGAATACAATCTATATACGCATACGTATATGTTTATGTATGTATATATGTATATATGTATATATGTATATATGTATGTATGTAAATATATATGTAAATATGTATATACGTATATGTTTATGTATGTATATATGTATATATGTATGTATATGTATATATGTATGTAAATATGTATGTAAATATGTATTTACGTATATATTTATGTATGTAAATATGTATGTAAATATGTATATACGTATATGTTTATGTATGTATATATGTATATATGTATGTATGTAAATATGTATGTAAATATGTATATTCGTATATGTTTATGTATGTATATGTGTGTATATGTATGTATGCAAATATGTAAGTAAATATGTATATACGTATATGTTTATGTATGTATATATATGTATATATGTATGTATGTAAATATGTATGTAAATATGTATATAAGTATACGTATATATGTATATATGGATGTATGTAAATATGTATGTAAATATGTATAAACATATATGTTTATGTATGTATATGTGTGTATATGTATGTATGCAAATATGTAAGTAAATATGTATATACGTATATGTTTA
>OZ024751.1:25672691-25685191 GCA_964016885.1 Eledone cirrhosa
TTTGCGCCTCATTATAAAACCTTTTGGTTCACCAGAGAGATAACTCTCTGGACAACGAGATGAAAACACCTACTGGATGATAACTCCTATTGACCTCCTCCTATAATCTTGCTATGAGGTATATAACATTTACCAACAAAGCATGTTCCACATTTCTTGAATTGCTCTTCTACTTTATATTTTCTATATGAGATATTCTACTGTGTATAAAAATTTGGCCTTCTACAATAAATGTATGTTTATGGCGCATTGAGTGTCGCAAAGGATAATTATTTATATCACGGATGTCAGAAGATTGTCACAGCAAGTACAGAGGAAGGAATACACAAACTAAGGTATTTTCTTACAATTGTTTATGATAACAAGATCCTTGGGTGTTTCAACTTGTAGTTATTAAAAGGTATAAATAATCATTTGACTCTTCTTTTCCCTATATATATGCTCTGAATCAGTTATAAACATTTATATTTGTTGAATTACCAATAAATTGAATATCCTTTCCGCTTATATATATATATATATATATATATATATATATATATATATAGAGAGAGAGAGAGAGAGAGAGAGAGAGAGAGAGAGAGAGAGAGAGAGAGAGATGTATGTATAGTATATTTGGCAATATACCGTATATGCTTCATTAAAAAAGTAAGTGACATAGTCACTACTTTAAAACTGATAGCGTATGGACTTGTGTGTGTCTATGTGTGAATATATGTGTGTGTTTGTGTTTGTCTGTGTGTGCGTGTATTTGTTTTTAAACGGTTCTCAGTAGTCACAGATTATTAGATTGACTTGTCAATTGTCAGTATCGGTAGAACGTCGGACACCATGGTTGGTAGAATAGAGTTACGTCCCTTTATGTTGTGAGTTCAGATCCTGCATTGACCTTCATCCTTACGAGGTCAATAAAATCAAGTACCAGTGATGCACTGGGGTCGATTTAATCGACTCCCCCCCCCCCCTTCAAATTGCTAGCATTGTGCTTAAAGTAGAAATAATTATTAGTCGGTAGCGGGTCGGACGTCATGCTTTGCAGCATAGAGTTACAGCCTTTTACGGTCTGAGTTCAAATATCGCCGAGGATAGTTTTGTCTTTCATCCTTACGGTGTCGATAAAATAAAGTACCAGTAATGCACTGAGATAACTGTTGGCCTTTTGTCAAAATTAGAAACAATTATTATTACTAGGCTCTATGTGCAATGACTACCGACTATCAAGCAGATATTTAGGCAGGCATCGTTGGTTTGGATAGTTTTCCATAGCTTTTGCTTTTTCTTTTCTTCATTTTGTTCCGTCCTCACATTCACTTAACAAATCATATCACAAATGTTGATAGATAAATATGTTTAAAAAACAGAAAAGTGAATATATGAAAAGGTAGGAGTTTGAGGAGATAAAGAGAAGTATTAAAGTGTATAAAAGATATGGATTAATTTTTCCTTAGAGATATTTGAATGTTATTAATTATTAATTAATTGTGGCCTAAAAATTAAACAGAAAAGATTGTGTGTTGACATATATTACAAAAACAAATATTTACGAAGCATGTAGGTGGTACTTGTTAGAACTATTTTATGGATTTCATTTATGCTAAGTTTACCAGGTATGTTTCCCAGAAACGTTTGAACACCTTTTTTTATGACACCTAAAACTCTTATCACTATTGGAATAGTTTGAGTTTTAAGGTGCCACATTCTGTTTATCTCAATTTTTAGATTTTATATTTAGTTCTTCATACGCTTTTGCTGACGATAGAGTCATATAAATGAGCAAGAAGGTCTTGTGTTTTTGGTAAATCCTTAATAATAATATCAGGGAGGTTTGCATTAATAGTTCAATCTGTGTGAATGGTAAAGTCCCAAAGGATTGTTGCTCCGTCAGTCTCAGTTACTGGCTGTGATTTGTGTTCATACCAGTTTTCTGCATGATTTGCATTATATTTTTTGCATATTATCCGGTGGATATATTGCCCCACTCTAACATGTCTAATCTTATATTCAGTTGGTGCTAGTGTGAAACATCCTGGTATTATATGGTCAATTCTTTCAAGCTGTACGTTACATATCCTACATTAGGATTCTGCACCATTTGTAAGAATATTTGCCTCATGACTCTAAAGAAACTCTGGTCCTGGGCATTAAGAAAAGACTTCTGTTTCAGCTTTTAATTCCAAAATCCGTAGCCATTGATGGGTTTATCCATGATCTACATCAGTATCATAGGTGCGAAATGGGAATTGGCCGTACAGAGGTTTTTCTTGCCTCCATTCTCTAAATGTTTTTAAAACGTCTAGCATTGACTTCCTTCTGTGGAATTTTATTGCCTTAGTTGGTCAGCTTCATTATTTAGATGTAGGTCTTCAGTTTTTAGTTCTTTCCTGTAATTATTTTCCTCTTTGACTACTGAATGGAGTTTACTTTGGTTTTCGTGTTCTCTTACTAACACCATCATCCAGTCATTGGTACACTCTAGGTATGTTTGTAAGCCTATTGTAGTTGTTTTGTATGTCAATTCCAGTTGGATTAGTCGTCTTCTACCTTCTTGTCTTGGTAAATATTATTATTATTATTACTCGTAACGTTTCTGCACTGGCAGATGTTATACCGACACTATACCAAAAGAGAGATGCATAACCAATGGTGAAAGGTCCTTTGGCTCATCCCTTCTCCTTCAGCTTTCCAACACCCTTCTTAGAACCCTTGCTGTTCCTAGCAAGGCTGTTTTCTTTAACAATCCCATATTGATGGTAATTCTTCAAGCCATGCATCCAAAGGTGGATTGGCAGTATCAGTAGGGCGTTGGAAATCCAAGTTTTGCAGCATAGAGTAACGGCCTTTTACATTCTGAGTTCAAATACCCATGACGTTAGCTTTGCCTTTCATTCTTACGGGGTCGATAAAATAAAGTACCAGTCAGTACTGGAATCGATTTAATAAACACCCGTATTGACTCTCGAGCCATTACTGCACAAACTGGAGGCGTTGAGGGGGGTCCCACGCATACTGGGATGCGGAAGATCCGTGTCAGCATATGCAGACGATGTCACCGTAGTGGTGTCGAATACCAAACACATCGAGGCGATCGGCACTACTCTAAGAAAATAAGAGGTGGTGACAGGAGCAATGATCAACCAGGAAAAGTCGATGGGCTTTCAGTTCTAGTCCTGTAGTAGAAGCCATTTCTATATTAAATATTTATACTCTGCTATGTATTGAGTACCTTACTTACTGTGGTTACCCCCGATTGAACCCGAGATACACACACACACACACACACACACACACACACACACACACACATATATATATATATATCGGGTTGAATCGGAGATAACCACAGTAAGCAAGGTACTCAATACATAGCAGAGTATAAAAGTTTTAATATAGAGGAGATTCTACAGGACTAGAACTGTTTCATTCATTAGAAATCATCATGATGATTTCTAATGAATGAAACAGTTCTAGTCCTGTAGAATCTCCTCTATATTAAAACTATATATATATAGAGAGAGAGAGAGGCAGAGAGGGGGAGAGAGAGAGAGAAAGAGAGTGAGAGGTGGAGAAAGAGAGAGAGAGAGAGATACTATATAAACACATACAACAACTTTTCACTCTTCCTGTTTTCCCATCCTTCTACATATATATCGTGACAGACAGACAGATGAAGAAACAGATTCTCTTTTATAATATAGATAGATTGAAATAAATGGAATATTTTTTTTCACATATGTTTAATATCATTATATGTAAACAATATTGTGCAGAAATCAGGCTGTGGTTCGAGTATCGACTGAAACGGTCATAGGCTGACTATCAAGTAGTGATGCTAGAACTGTGAAATCTTGCATGCATTAATTTAAACTTTTTCATATTAATAACTGCATTGATTCTTTCTAGGAACTATGTTAAAAAATAAACCTCATTTGGTCATTCCTGGTCAGCCTGTGAACTTGTCAGCTTTAGCATTACTCAAAATGACTTCGCTCAAAATGACTTCGCTCAAAATAACTGGAAGCAATATTTCTATCATACCATTCATTTAATAAGCCAAGATATGAACTCAGTTTACCGAGAAACGGAAGAAATATTCAGAGGTACTCTATTCGGTTGTTTAAATACTACTAATGTTAATATTCCACTTTCAAATGCGATATATTCTAGAGATTGACATCACAAAATAATGTAATGTATAGCATGTAACATTTAGAATTAAAGATAAAAATGGGCAAAGTATACTAAAGAACGTTATAAGTTTAGCGATTATATATATATATATATATATATATATATTGTGTGTGTGCGTGTGTGTGTGTGTGTGTGTATGATGGATTAAGCAATGGCAGTGCTTAGCTATATACCTGATTAGAGATTCTGTTTTCAAATGATGATGATAATAATAACAATAATAATAATATATTCATCATCATCATCATCATCATCATCATCATCATCATCATCGTCACCGCCATCATCATCATCATCATCATCGTAATCATCCTTGTAGAGTATATGAAAAAAAAAAAAAATATGCAAAATCTTTATCAGTTTTCCTTTTGTTTATCTCATATGCAATATATATATTGTTAGATATATAGATTATCTTTGAGGAAGAACACATCCCGAATGTTCCACTGGTTGGAAATGTCATTACATGACATTCTAAATATATATATTGTTTTTTATTGAATATGGATTCGATCTAAGAAGATTTCTTCTGGAAAGGAACACTTCTAGATAAAATGTAATGGTCCACCGTGGCTGCCGACGTTCATTGTTTCAAGTGCCAGATCAACAAAATAGCTTGCTCTTGAATATTAACCTGCTAATGGTTGAGTATTCCGTAGGTTCACATCTCCTTAACGTAACGCTCAGGTACATTCAGCGTGATACACAGGATGGCCCTTTAAATTAGAGGTACAATACATTTGGGGTCAAACGTTCAACAAACCCAGGAACGCTCAAATTATTTTAAAATGAGATTTAACGAGACACGGTGTGCAACAACGCTGTTTTTTTAATTACATATAAAGTCCGACTTTAATGGTAAGGTAAGTGGGCGGTGGATTGGCAGTAGAACTGGTAGAGCGTTGGACAAATCCGAGGTTAGCTTTACATTTCATCCTTACGGAGTCAATAAAATATAGTACCAGTAACGCACTGGGGTCGATTGAATCGTCTTCCCCTACCCCAAAAATTGTTAACCTTGTGCCTATATCAGAAACTATTCTAATATAAATGGCTGAGTATTCCACAAACTCAAGTATCCATTACGCTATACACAGGGAGATTCGGTGAGATATCGTTGTGACAAGAATGAATTAAAGGCACAGGCCCTCTTGTACCATAAGGTAAGTGGCTGCGCATTCCACAACCATATATGCTCTTAATGTAAATCTCAGAGAGATTCAGCGTAGCATAATATGTAATAAATCTTACCCCTATCAGTTCTCAGTCCATCCAGCGGGCTTCCATAATGTCTCTGTCTAACAAGTCTTACTGAAAATTTAAGAGCAGCATTGTCCATTAGAGAAATATTTGTACACAGCCTAAACTGTTGATCTTTGCTTACTATATAAACATATCCAGTCATCTGAAGAATACTTACAGCAAAACTTTAAATCTATATTTCACTCGCGCTGCACGAAGCAAATAATATTGTTTAGTGATTGTAGAATTTGTTTGTTTATTTAGGGGGGGGTATGTGTGTGTGTGTGTATGTATAGTTCTACGCATTCTACTTGTCCGATGTATATATCTCTTTTTCCTTTACCATATATACATACATATATATATGTATATATATATATATATATATATATATATATATATATATATATATATATATATATATATATATATATATATATATATATATATATATATATAGTGACGAAACATAAGTCAATTGCATGAACTCATAATGCTTTATTTACTGCTATATATATTTCGTTGATAGCCATTGAATGGCTATGACCTCATCAGGCAGTTAGACAGTTCTTAGATATGCCAGCTCTGTGTTTATAGTGTTGATGGTATAAGAGCCTTGGAACATATGAGCTTGTTATCAAGCATTTTTGCCCAATATAGGTCTATTATTTTTCTTAATTGTTCTTAATTTAATATTTAAAGTTAAGGATAATATTCTATATTGCTGTAGTTAGTATTTTTTCACCCCAGCAAATGTTAGTCCTTACGATTCGAACACATGTAAGTTTATATTAGTGTTCATCTCTCTTGTTTATTCAATTATATTGTACGGCTCAGAAAAGTTTTTTTCTTAGAGCTATTTAATTGTAAGGGACTATCCTGAGTTCTTAACTCAATATATATATATATATATATATATATATATATATATATATATATTCTATTATTTTGTTTGACCTGTTTGGCTTGCCTCGTCTTTTTGGCTTAGGTGGTTGATGGCTTTATTTGGTCCATGGAACGCTTGCCAGCATAACTCGGATATTGCGTTTAGCTCTGTTTTCGACCACAGCCGAAATTCGATCTCACTGAAATTATATTTATATATTATATATATATATATATCATGATTTTAAATAAATTCCTTCTTTCCCTGTGTGTCAGATCTCTTTGGCAATACATATACTCAAGGTTTTGACAGAAGTGATCGGATTGTGAAGCTATTCTGTGTCACATGATTGTGAAGCTATACTGTAGATGTTAGCTCTGCGTCACATGATTGAGAAGCTAATTTCGATATTCCTAAATATTCGGTGGTTCCGTGCTTGTCACTTTTTTTCATATTCTCATGTCCAGTACACTTTGTCTAGAAACACACGGATATAGTGTGGCATGATGTGTTTTATGTTGATGTATAGTGACATTTGATATGTGTTTAAGTATTTAAGATAGGTTTTGTAAAACATGGGATGTGTGAGAATGAAAATCATGTAACAACGTGGAGGGGAAATATTTTTTTCTTTCTCCAATAAGAACAACCGTAGAAAAATCAGAAAATTCAAGGAGGCAGTACATATTGCGTTAACTGACAGATGAATCAAGAAGTCCATTGCGGCCTTCAGAGGAAAAAATATGGCTGCCATTATTGATATCGGTGAATATTTGACACGTAATTTTCCAGCAGTAATGTGCTAACGTTGTTTATAGCACTGATACATTGTGACAGCTACCATAAGTTAGATCTTGCTGAAGGAACATTTTCAGTTATCAGAATACAACACCTGAAAACGTTCAGAATATATACCGATGGGAAGTATATACAGCTAACAGAAGAAACTAAGTAGATAGTTAAGAGGACATGTTAAACTATTCTAGCGAGAACTAATATCAGGGATTTATATATCAAATAACAAACACTGTTCATAATATTGGTTTCTAATTTACGCGCAAGGCCAGCAAACTTGTGGAAAATGAAAGTTGATAACATCAACCTTAATATTTGACTGGCACTTTATAATTTTCCTTCCACCACTCTGCTCAACATACATAAATACTAAACTACACTACAGGTACATAAGCTGATACGATATGTAATAGTTTTATGTAATCGTCGAAATATGGCCGCCATATCATTCTCAAATACTATCCTACTGTCTTGAAAATATTGAAATATATAGGATAAATGAAAGCTTAATACATATAAGAAAAGATATAGCAGGGCCGTGATTAGATGGCTTCTCGAAACGTTGTTTTCTAAAGAAACAAGATATATTTTTCAGAGTTTCATCAGAAAGAAACTCCAATTATGAATCCACATAAACTGGACTTTAAATCCACATAAACTGGACTTTAAATCCACATAAACTGGACTATTAAGATAGATACCTCTGGAAGTGATGTCTACACAATACTCATACAAATATTACCATTTACAAAATACATAATTATAGAAGAAAAATGTCAATAACTTTGACTGCAGCATATCGTTGTTATCAATTTAGGGAATATCGTTGTTATCAATTTAGGGAATATAGTTGTTATCAATTTACCGAACTTACATTACCACGGGAAAACACTTAGAAATACTCACACCATACGAAAAATGTAAACATAGAGAAATAAATCCATCAATTCTTCAATAAAATATTAACGGCATTAAAGCACCTTTATGGAACTAAGATATTTTATCATCTCACCTAGCAATAACGTTATAAACATATTTTCTGTCTCAAAAGAGATCCAAGAATAAGTCTAATTGCATTTAAATCAGATAGAAGTGATATTTTCTAACAAATAAAACACTATAGAATCATCACGAATGATGCAGCTTCATATGCAAATGAGATTAATCACCTCATTTACACAGACGAGAAAACTATATATTCTTGAGTGTTTTCAAGTCCAGCAGTCGCAAGTGTGGGAGGGATCGTCCTGATGAAGACCAGCTTGACCCCCTTGCTCCTGCTGGACACCACCAGAGAGCGTTTTGAAGTGCGGTGGTGAAAACTTCACGCAGCGCCTGGCTGACCTCATGAAAAAGGAGTGGGAAGATGAGACTGTCCCCCAAGATTGGAAGGATGCGCCCATGGTGATTCTCCATAAAGGAAAGAGTGGGAAAGACAAAGGTGGCAATTATCGTGTCATATCACTTCTTTTAGTAGTTGGTAAAGTCATGTGTCGAATTTTGATGGATAGATTAATCTTAAGTGTTTCTCTGAATGTGTTGCCTGAGTCGCAGTGTGGGTTCAGAAACGAAAGAGGAACAGTGGATATGATCTTTTTCTGCTCGGCAGCTGCAAGAAAAGTGTATCGAACAATGTGTGTATCTTTGTTGACTTGACAAAGGCCGTTGATACCATCAATCGAACTGCATTGTGGAGCATTTGGGAAAAGCTTGGCTTCCCTCCAAAGTTTGTGAAGATTCTGCGTCTTTTTCATAATGACATGTAAGGCTTGGGTCAGTATTGATGGTAGCATCTCTGAACCAATATCAGTTCTGAACCAATATCAATATCAAAATGGAGTGAAGAAGTGGGACATTCCGGCTCCAACTCTGTTTTCTTCATATTATACGATAGTGTTTCTCATGACATTCAGGAAAAATTGTTTACATTGAGTTTACATCAGGTATCGCATTTCGGGAAGGTTGTTCAACATCAGGCGCTTTGGTTCAAGCATGAAGGTATTAACATCTATAATCCGAGAGTTTTTGTATGCAGATGACTGCGATCTTTTTGCACACTCACAATGTGACATGCAGCATATTATGAACTCTTTTTCTGAAGCTTGCAGTGCCTTGGGCCTCATAATAAGATTGGAAAAGACTGTTGTGATGTATCAGCCAGCACCTGGAAAAGTGTACACTACACCAAGTGTATACGTGAACGGAAAGAGGTTAAAAGTTGCTGACAAGTTTGTTTACCTTGATAGTACGTTGAAAATTCATGCACACTTGATGATGAAATATCCTTAAGAATCAAGAAAGCCAGTGTTGCTTTTGGACGGCTTCACGAACGTTTACGGTCAAGACAAGGTATCACTATGAAACCTAGGTGAGAGTGGATCTGACTTGTGTCGTCTCCTCTTTGCTTTATGTTTGTGAAACGTGAGTCACATACAGAAAGCACCTCGAGGAACTGGAGAGATTTCACTAAAAGTCTCTTCGTAAGTTACTTGGGGTGCAATGGGAAATATTCGTCAGTGATTTGGAAGGTTTCGAATGGAGCAGGTGCGTGAGCATAGAGAGCATGATCTTTCGGCACTGGTTGAGGTGGTGTGGACACGTGGTTCGGATGTCTGATGATCGCATTCCAAAGCAACTTCTCTACGGTAATGGTAACGCATTGGTCCGGCAAACGGAAGTGTGAGTTCGTCAATACTCATCCTTTTTTCCATTTAGAGGGATTTTTAAAACATCCCAATTAACAGACTAATTCTATGTAGTCAAATACGGCATAAGCACATGTTACTACCTAATTTTCAAATTCGTTAGCCTTTTGTAAATAAAGCTTGCTTTGTGTCTCCCTATTTATATAAACATATATCTATGTATGTATATACTAGTTCTGGATTGGTATTGTTTTTTAATGTCTACGAAAGGATGAAAAGCGAAGTTGATCTCGTTGGGATTCGAACGGAAATGCTAAAACAAACACAGCAACCAAGCTTTCTATCCGACGTTCTAAAGACTTTGCCAACTCTGTACCTTACAAATAAATGTTATACAGGATAAAACTCTTTGATTAACGTTTACAATGATGGAAGATTCGTGTGAAGTGCAACATAAACAGCATAGATTATTGAACAAAGATGGCGACCAAATACCAGAAGAGCCATGAATATTGTTACGTGGTAACAAGCTTACATGAACACCCTATAAAACTTTGCTGATTTTCCAAACAAAATTAAATATGGCATTAATGAACTAATAAATTTTAGAAGTTATCACCCGCTACTCTTTCTTTCATTCTTCTTCTCCTCCTCCTCCTCCTTTTGCTACGTCGTCTTCCTCGTTTGATTTCTGCTTTCTTCTCTTTCTCCCTTCTTCTTCTTCTTCTTCTTCTTCTTCTTCTTCTTCTTCTTCTTCTTCTTCTTCTTCTCTCATTCACACCTACTTGTTATTTCTTCAATTATTTCGTCTAACTTTCTTTCTTTCTTTCTTTCTTTCTTTCTTTCTTTCTTTCTTTCTTTCTTTCTTTCTTTCTTCTTTTTCATCTTCTTCTTCATCACCTTTTTCTTGGGAGTAACGGTAGAGGGTCGGACGCCATGCTTTGCAACATAGAGTTACGGCCTTTCACGGTCTGAGTTCAAATTTCGCCGAAGTTAACTTTGCCATTCATTCTTACGGGATTGATAAAATAAACCACCAGTCATGTACTGGGGTCGATTTAATCGACTCCCCCCCCCCAAATAACTGGCCTTGTGCCTATATAAGAAACCATTATTATCAATCATCATCATCGTCATCATCCCTCTTTCTGGTTCTTTATTTTGAGTTATTTTTTCCTCATCATACTTTCCCTTCTCATCAACTTCTCTAAAGTGTTATTTTCCCCCTCTATACCTCCTTCGTTATTTCTTCTCTTTCATCTTTGTTTTCTTCCCTTACTTCTTCTACACATTTATCTTCAGCATCATCATCATCATCATCAACTTCTTGTACTTTCTCATCTTATCTTTCCTTTATCTTCTTTTACTTAACTCCTCTTTACTCTTAGTTTTCTGAACCACCTCTGCGTCTTTCTCCCCAATACGTCTTTCACATCAATATTTCTTTCTTTCTATCTTTTTCCTTCCTCTTTTTCTTTCGTTCGTGCACTCGTTCTCTTGCAAAGTCTTTCCTTCCCTGCTTTTCTCATTCTTTCGGGGTTTTTTCCTTCACTCTTCGTACGTTTTTCACTCGTTGCTGCTGTTGTTGTTGTTGTTGTTCTTCTTCTTCTTCTTCTTCTTCTTCTTCTTTCATTATTTCTGGCATTCATTTCTTCTAAGTTAATTGCTTCTGTTTTCTTTTTTTATCTTTCTTTCACTCTTTTATTTCATTCCTTTCTTTCTGGTGTCTATTCTTCATTCTTTCGGGTCCTTTCCGTCAAACAATAACTATTGATTTCTTCAATTCTTCATTTTCTTCTTTGGCCTTTTAATTTATCACACAGATACACACACATACAGAGGGAGGGAGAGAGAGGAGGCGAGATAAAGAGAGAGAGAGGGAAGGTAGAGGAGAAAGTGAGGGGAGAAAGAGAGATAGAGAAACAGATAGAGACAGAGAGAGGGGAGAGAAAAGGCTAGAGAGATAGAGAGGAGCACGTGGTGTATAGTTAATTTTCTATCATTCTCCAAACAAAAGATACCATCCTATCGCGCCATCATCAACAGAACTAGTCCTTTTAGTTACTTTCAAGCATATCTGAAGATCTTTCCAGAAAACTAATAAGTCAGTTTATGTTCTGTTGACAAATGTTCGTATTTTCTTCATTAGTTAATTGATATATTTGATTACTTTTTAATGTTTTATTATTTATTTTAGTTTTCTATATTATTATATTTAAGGGAACCTTTCTATTAGATTAGGCAGCTGTATTTTGAAAAGAAGCTTACATTAATTTCGGCACACAGCATCGCAGCCTTCTTTTACTCTTCCTACCGCAATCAACAGAAGTAAGAAATAAGGGTTTCTGATTTAGGCACAAGGCCAGCAATTTTGAGGGTGGGGAGTTGTTTAAATCAACCCCGTAAGGATGAAAAGCAAAGCTAACCTCGGCAGGATTTGAACTCAGAACGTCAAAGGCCGTAACTCTATGCGGTGATGCATGGTGCCCGACGTTCTACCGATACTGCTAATCCACCGCCGTACGAAATAATAATAGTGTTTTATACTTTAAGCAAAAGGCCAGTAATTTGGAGCAGAGTAATGCCGATTAGATCGGTTCCCAGTATATAGCTGGTACATTATTTCAGTTCCTAGTATATACCTGGTACATTATTTCACCGATCTCGGAAAGATGAAGGCCAAATATTGGCGAGATTTGAACACAAATTGTAAAGAGACGGAACAAATATTTCATCCGATGCTC
>OZ024751.1:25690191-25720191 GCA_964016885.1 Eledone cirrhosa
TATGGCATACACTAGATACACTGCATGCACTGCATACACTGCATGCACTGCATACACTGCATACACTGCATACACTGCATACACTGTATGCAGTGATTTGACCAGTCGTATAGACAGTCGATGGCTCTCTATAAAGTTGTATAATTGTTTCATATATTTATCCCTAGTATATATATATGACTTACCATTCCTGTACTATGGATTAAAGCACACAACGCTATTGCCGTCATTATTGACACAGAGGGTCGGACGCCATGCTTTCCAGCATAGTTACGTCCCTTTACGATCTTAGTTCAAATCCCGCCGGGGTTGACTTTGCCTTTCATCCTTACGAGGTCGATAAAATAAAGTACCAGTAATGTACTGGGTTATTGCTGGCCTTGTGCCTAAAGTAGAAACAATTATTGACACATTGGTCTACTAGTCAACACACATTCACATTAGTTTTGGGGTCAAATACTTCGAATACAAATAAAAATACAAATAAATAAATAAGTAAATAAGTGTTGATATTCTCTCTCTTTCATTCCCTGCCCCCCTCCGTCTCTCTCGCTCTCCCCATCATCTAATATAATTGTTTCTACTTTAGGCACAAGGCCAGCAATTACCCAGTGCATTACTGGTACTTTTATTTTATCGACCCCGTAAGGATGAAAGGCAAAGTCAACCTCGGCGGGATTTGAACTCAGATTGTAAAGGGACGTAACTATGCTGGAAAGCATGGCGTCCGACCCTCTACCGATACTGCCAATCCACCCATCTAATATAATAGCTGTTTGTATTTTTCCGTAACACACTAGAGATGACTGAGGAAAGAAGGGCTGTGTTTGTGTGTTTATATCACTTGTAAGGGTGAGTGCGAAGGAACCAACCAGCCAACCAACAAACATGTCATTTTTATATTATGTATAGATATAACAATTAGCCGCCATTTCTCACCGCACGAAGCCAGCTAGTCTTTCTATAAACATTATCCCATAAACATTACTTGTTTAACTCCGCTTGTCCAGCCATATGTCCAGTAATATGTCCAGGTATTCCTGTGGGATACTTTCATGCCATTGGTTCTTCCCACTCACCATTACAATCTATAATGGCATGATGTCTGCATTAGCTGCACCATGCCATACTCTTTTCTATGTTTTCCCTCTTCTGTGAAAGATATCTGTGTGTGGTAACGAAGCACGAGAGAAATAGCCTTTGTATAGTTTCTAAAGCCTGGAATTTCCTGCCTCACTAACTAATATTATTTCTTTGTTACCGTCTACTATGTTTCAACACAAGCAAAGCACCATCCCCTCACACCCATATGCAAGCATATACACACCACACACATACGTATACACACAGCAAGCACAGACATGCATATATATATATATATATATATATATATATATATATATATATATATATATATTTACATATACTAATATAGCCATATATATATGTTCATATATATATTGACTTTATACACATATATATGTATATATATATATATGTGTGTGTGTGTGTGTGTGTGTGTGTGTGCGTGCGTGCGTGCGTGCGTGCGTGCGTGCGTGCGTGCGTGCGTGCGTGCGTGCGTGCGTGCGTGCGTGCGTGCGTGCGTGCGTGCGTGCGTGCGTGTGTGTGTGTGTGCTTGTATATGTGAATAATTTACAATATATTTCATAAGTATGTATATTGTCACGCCGTGAAAATATAATCACTGATTAGATCGAAGATTCGGTCGACACGTACATGTACTGAAAACATAGCTACTTCGTTAATTAATTAATATTTAGCAATAATAATAATAATAATATCAAAAATAATAATATTACTGATAATAATGCTCCCTTTGTTTGACACAGTACAATGAAGACTATAGAGGGTGGTACATTGAAAGTTTTTTGTGTGAGAGAAATGTTTATGAAAATGAATAATAAAAATATCTTTATTAGCCACACAGGGCTCACATTAAGGAAACATTAAAGACGGTACAGGACGATACAGTGTGTGGTTTTCTTTGTGTAAAATGAAATTAATAAAATACACTAAGAAAAGAAACATTTAAAACAAACATAACAACTTCTCGAAAGGTGAGGAGGCTCTACGGGTCACTCGGCTAGAAATCCCACACACAAAGAATAATAGTAATGGTTTCTACTTTTGGCACAAGGCCAGCAATTATTCCAGTGTATTACTGGTACTTTATTTTATCGACCCCATAAGGAGGAAAGGCAAAGTAAACCTCGGCGGGATTTGAACTTAGAACGTAAAACATCGTAACTAAATGCCGTAAAGTATTTTTACCGACACTCTAACGATTCTGCCACCCCACCTCCTTCAGACCAGTGGAAATAATTGTTTCTACTTTTGGCACAAGGCCAGCAATTATCTCAGTGCATTACTGGTACTTTATTTTATCGACCCCGTAAGGATGAAAGGCAAAGTTGAGCTTGTCGGGATTTGAACTCAGAATAGCAAGGGCCGTAGCTCTATACGTCAAAGCATGGGTTTCATTTATTGGCCACAAGGGCCGACATATAGGGGGCTTTACAATAGACGGGGGTTTGATGGAGGTGTTGGTGGTGTTGGTGGTGGTTGGTTGTGATGGTGGTGATGGTGGTGTTGGTGGTGATGGTGGTGGTGTTGGTTGGTTGTGATGGAGGTGTTGGTGGTGTTGGTGGTGGTTGGTTGTGATGGTGGTGATGGTGGTGTTGGTGGTGATGGTGGTGGTGTTGGTTGGTTGTGATGGTGGTGGTGTTGGTTGGTTGTGATGGTGGTGATGGTGGTGTTGGTGGTGATGGTGGTGTTGGTGGTGATGGTGGTGGTGTTGGTTGGTTGTGATCGTGGTGGTGGTGGTGTTGGTGGTGGTTGGTTGTGATGGAGGTGTTGGTGGTGATGGTGGTGTTGGTGGTGATGGTGGTGGTGTTGGTTGGTTGTAATGGTGGTGGTGTTGGTTGGTTGTGATGGTGGTGGTGGTGGTGTTGGTGGTGGTTGGTTGTGATGGTGGTGATGGTGGTATTGGTGGTGATGGTGGTGGTGTTGGTTGGTTGTGATGGAGGTGTTGGTGGTGTTGATGGTGGTTGGTTGTGATGGTGGTTTTGATTGTTGTTATGTTACTATCAGGGCCTTGCTTTTTTCGTCCATGTTAGAACTTGATCACTCCCTCTCTCTCTCTCTCTCTCTCTCTCTCTCTCTCTCTCTCTCTCTCTCTCTCTCTCTCTCTCTCTCTCTCTTTCTCTCTTTGCCTCTATCCCTCTATCTCGCAACCTCCCTCCCCCTATGTTTCGCACTGCATCTCTCTCTTTCTCTCTGCTTTTCTGTCTCTTTCTCATTTTTTCTCTGCTTCTCTCTCTCATTCTCTCTCCTTCTCCCTCTCAATAACTCTCTTTGCCCCTTTATCTCTATATGTCCCTTTCTCCTTCTCTCTCTTTGTCTCTCTTTCCGGTTCTCCCTTTTTTACTCTCTTCCCTCTCTCTCTCTCCCTCTCTCTCCCCCTCTCTCTCCCCCTCTCTCTCTATCCCTCTCTCTTTTCCCCTATTTCCACCCCCTCTCTCTCTGCCTTTCTCTCACTCCTCTTTTTCTACCACTTTTCTGTTACCTTTTTCTGAATAAAAACCTTAAAAGTAACGAAATATAGACAAACAAATAGTAAATTAAACAACACAACTACACAGAAACTCCATTAGATTCAACTTGGAACAGAAAAGAGAACAGCGGGCGACAAGAAAAGAAACCTGAAAATCATGAGTCTTGAGATTAATTTCTGGTAACAACTCACTGAGTACAGTCACCTATGATGCACCCTCACCAAATCCTCACACGCAATGTATATCCAGACCACAGACCCGAACGCGTATTCCACAAACCTCTACTTGGAAACTGGCACTTGAAAGGAAAAGACAGAACACAGAGGCCTCATGTGGATCATTATTTCAATGTCAGAATCAGACTCATAAGCCATCTACGGGCACACATAAAACACAAATGATCAAATACCCTAAGTCATGGTCTCCCCGAGGTTGACTAGTGATAAGATCAATGGGGTAATGTTCGATGGACTGGCTAAAAACAAACAGCTAAACAGTTGTCACGAAAAGCTAAAAACATGGCTTCTGCAAAAATATCGAAACGAAAATGGAACGCTTCTTACCTGAGCAGTGAAAACACTCCTCTGGCATTCAGCAATCAACACCCTTTTAGTCAGTGTCGCCTTGGGTGTGCAGTGAAAACATATCCCTGGCCTTCAGCAAACAGAAGATTGTTAATCGGTTTCACATTAACTGAACAGGGAAAATACACTGCTGACCTCTAAGGGTCAGCAGTCTACAATCTGTTAGTCAGTATCACCTTAGTTACGCAACAAAAACACACCTATGAACCATAGTAGTGTGCTTGTCAGTATTACCATAGTTGAGCAGTGAAAACATACATCTATGCCACAGCAGTCTACAGTGTGCTTGTCAGTATTACCATAGTTGAGCAGTGAAAACATACATCTATGCCACAGCAGTCTACAGTGTGCTTGTCAGTATTACCATAGTTGAGCAGTGAAAACATACATCTATGCCACAGCAGTCTACAGTGTGCTTGTCAGTATTACCATAGTTGAGCAGTGAAAACATACATCTATGCCACAGCAGTCTACAGTGTGCTTGTCAGTATTACCATAGTTGAGCAGTGAAAACATACATCTATGCCACAGCAGTCTACAGTGTGTTTGTCAGTATTACCATAGTTGAGCAGTGAAAACATACATCTATGCCACAGCAGTCTACAGTGTGTTTGTCAGTATCAACTTAGTTGAGCAGGGAATATTCGCCCCTACTCCTCAGCAGTTATCTGTCGGTTGTTAGTGAATGTCACCCGGATACTTGGTTTTAAGACCCAGTTTGCTTTTGTGTACTTTACCGATTAACGATGGACGGACAACAGAATAATACGGTACAATTAGGTTGTGTCGAGAGAAATCTTAGCGCCAATATTCTGTAAATGCTTCTAAAGACACATTAATGCCAAAATACAGAACAGGAAGCAAATATAGTTGTTTTGAATAAAGGAAGCTAGCTGAAAGATGTTCAAAATATATTGACTATCAATTTAACACATCAATATCTATATGAATACGTTCCATCCCTTCAACGAAATAATAATAAGTAAACAGGTTATGATAGAGTGATCTTCAATAAAAGGGCAGGTATTGTAAATACGTAAAACCTGCTAATTGTTTACCAAAAATAACTGCTATATTCAATATTGGTGGTATTAGCTAGGAAGCTTATTATTAATTATATATTGACCTTGCTAGGATGTGAAGAATATTAAAGTTTCCCATTCAATTGAATTCGTTAATGTTTAAGACTTGTCAATATATACAACCATAAAGCGTCACTCATGAATATGAAATGAAATATTTGGTGTAATGAAATATAAGTGTGTGTGTGTTGGGGGAAATATACATATATATATATATATATATATATATATATATATATATATATATATATATATATATATATATATATATATATATATATATATATATGTATATATATATATAATTAGTACGCCAGAGGCAATCTTATATAGCAAGGTACGAAACGATATTGAATATTTTCTTAAAACATTATATTTTAGTCAATAAACAGATAAACAGGAACACCCACACACACACATACATATATATATATATATATATATATATATATATATATATATATATATATGATATATGCAGGCATACATTCATAAATATTTATATGAATGCACATATAACGAACGCTTACGTGGACACTATTTCTCTAACGCTCTCTCTCTCTCTCTATATATATATATATATATATATATATATACATACATACTCATGCCATGCGCGCGCACACACACACACACACACACATATATATATATATATATATATATATATATATATATGCATATGTAATCAGGTAATATGCAAATTGCAGTTTACATACATCATATAAGACATTCAGTACACCTGGTAGAGAGTACAGTGCCCCTGTTCACGAAGGGTGACTACCTTCTCCCCACTGTTATTGTCCGACATATACCAGATGCTGAGAATAGATTCTATCACTTTTGTCATTTTCGCAACTTTTACCCAGATTTTGGTAAATTCATAGCAGGAGAGATCCTCATCCTCAACCCTCATCTTCCCTCCATATGAGCTTCTCTGAAATAGTAATAAGTGTTTCTAATTTAGACAGAAGGCCAGATATTTTGATGTGAAAATCGATTTGATTCAAGAAGTTGTATGTTACGTTGTTTCATCGATCCCGAAAGGATGAAAGGTAATGTTGATCTAGGTAGAATTTGAACTCTGAAAGGCAAAGGGCAGGAATGAATACCACAGGACATTTTGTCCGACACTCTACCAATTCTGCCAACAACTATTCCTTTTATAATTTAATAATTGTTTCTATTTTAGGCACAATGCCAGCAATTACCCAGTGCATTACTGGTACTTTATTTTATCGACCTCGTAAGGATGAAAGGCAAAGTCAACCTCGGCGAGATTTGAACTCAGATCATAAAGGGACGTAACTTTTATAATTTAATAATGGTTTCCGATTTAGGCCCAAGGCCAACAATTTTGGGGGAAGGGAGAAAGTCAATTAAATCGACTCCATTGCACTATTGGTGTGATGACGCGTGGCTTAATGGTGAGGGTATTCGGCTCACGATCGTAACGTCATGCTGTGTCTTTGAGCAAGACACTTTATTTCACATTGCTCCAGTCCAATAAGTTGGCAAACATAAGTTTTATCTGTAATTCGAAATTCCTGCCTTGTCACATTCTGTCACGCTGAATCTCCCTGAAAACTTCGTTAACGGTACATGTCTCTGTAGAATGCTGAGCCACGTACACGATAAATTTCACGAGCATGCTGTTCAATTAATCGTATCAACTGGAACACTCATTGTCGTAACCAAAGGAGTAACATCATCGCAAAAAGTGCATTACTGGTACTTTATTTTAACGACCCCGTAAGAATAAAAGGCAACACGACGCTCGGATGGATTTGAACTCAGAAGGAAGAAGGAGGTAACTATATCCCGTAGAGCATATTTCCCGATGCTCTACCGATTTTGACAATCCACCGCCCACGTTTCAAATTTAATAATAAACTATGTGTATATACTAGTAATTCTGCTTGAAGCAGGTGAAATGTAAATAACGTTGAAGTATTGGATTACATGGCAAATTGTGTTGGATTTTAAGTTTTCAAGAAGTAGGAAGTCTTCAATGGCAAGGAAGTCTTACATGGGCAAATTGTGTTGGGTTTTAATTTTACAAGAAGTAGGAAGTCTTCAATAAGTAATAGGATTGTATATTGTGAGAACTCGTACAACATTGGTCAAGATATCAAGTGGTGTTTAGTAACATATCAATATATATTTATATATATATATAGTGTTATATATAACGTTATATATATATATATATATATATATATATATATATATATATATATATATATATATATATATATATATATATATATATATATATATATATTTAATATAGAAAAGTCTTCTACAGGACTAGAACTGTTTCATTCGGGGGAAATCATCAGGAATATATATATATATATATATGTATATATTTATATATATAATACTATATATATTCATATATATATATATATATATATATATATATATATATATGTGTGTGTGTAAATATGATAATAATGGAGCTGCGGCGTTGCAAATGGGTTACATATGAAAAAGTTTGTCCTCATCAGTGGCCTTCCAACCGTCGTAGGCATTTCGTCGCTTTAAAGGCCATATACCTCAGGTTGGTGCGAGCAACGGCTAAAAAAAGTCGTTGGGACACGTAAATAAAGGGGACGCTAGGGTAAACAAACAAAATGGTTTAAGCAACAGAAAGTGATGAAGAAGAAAGAAACAAGTCCCAGATTTCTATGAATATAAATTCGGTGGAATCGTGAACGAGAGAATAAAGACCATCAAACCTGGTTGAAATGTGAGCAAGGAAGGAATTTCGCACAGGTCTAACGGGAGGAAGCTCGCGCGCACTTGGCCAAGCCGGTATGAATTTTTTTTTCTCTCTCTCTCGTCTGCGACTTCACAGAACTTATGTTTACCGAATTCGCAGACCCGACCCCTTCTTCCTCCCGAGAGATATGGGAATTTTGAATGATACAAATATGCTAGATAAGAAAGTTGAAAGAGAAAGAAAAAGTTGGAAAAAACAATGTTATAAAAATGAAAACAGAAAAGACAAAGCTCGACTGCATCGGTTTTGATAGCAGAAAGGATGAAACTAAAACAGCAAGAGGGATGGAAATTGAAGAGCACTATGTTATTGTGAAAGTGACCGATGATGAGTATTTAGATCAGGTTTCCCCATATAATGGAACAGTTCGTTGCATTAAAGAAGTAATTGATTCTGACAATCAATAAAGTTTATTAAAGGCTGTATTATGTGATGGCACTCCAGTAAACACTGGTCATCTAGGAGGGGTTATTAAAATGATTGAGTAATACTTAAATAAACCATAGTATTTTCTTAAGTACACATCGGGTGAATAGCTTCATTTACATATTGAATGAATATATATGTCTTTGAGTGTGTGTGTTTGTGTGTGTATATATGTGTATATATATATATATATATATATACACATTTATTAATTCATGGTCCATGGATTTATAGTAAAAAAATATATTTTATATAATACTTCCTAGAGAGACAACATTCTTTAATCCTCAATTTTCATTAATTTGTATAATTCTGTTTTTTCGGGTTTTTAGCAATTTTCCTATTAATTCCCCCTTCTGCTTGGTTCACGACATCACCCTTCAAATAAGTAAAGTGTATCCATTATTGAAATGGCAACGAGGCTTAGAGTTCTAACAAGAATTATTGATTTCTTAAGAGTTGCACATGGAATTGTTAGCCATGGACACAGTTGAATGGTTCCACTCAACACCGTGACATGAATGTTTATAATTTACAGATGATTAAATTCAATTTACAACATGGCGGCTCTCCAGTGAATTATTGTTCACTTTGTTATATCGTCAATTCGATATGAAAGAAAGAAAGTTAAAATATGAAGAAAGAAAGAAAGAAAGTAACAATTCGATAAAAAAGAAAGAAAGATAGATAGATAGATAGAATGAAAGAAAGAATGAAAGAAAGAAAGAAAGAAAAAAGAAAGACTAAAATAAAAATTAAACTATAATACGAAAGAAAAGTTTAAAAATTAAAACTAAAACAAACAAACATCACTAAGATATTGTATGTAAAACATGAAGATGAAGAGAAAATATCGAATATTAATTAAAGAGATATGTGGAAATGAGAGGTGGTTCTTGAAAGAATTATCAGTTTATTAAATTACTGAAGCGGCCAGAAATCTGTTAATAATGTGTCTAATATTTAAACCAGTATCAAATCTTGAATCTATAATTTCACCAGGTCAGTGTTAATTCCGATTTCACGTGGTGTTAAGTAACTTCTCAGGGATGGACGTCAGTTTTGTAATTATCATTATATTATTGTAATTATCATTATATTACTGGGGGCTATCTAGAAATCACAGAGTGTTGGTTATGGTATATGTCTCAGGACCGCGAGGTCATAGTTTCGATTCTTAGATATGTATTTAAGTATTTAAATTCTTGTTGCTCATGTTTGCTCAAGAGAAAATGAATCCCATAAACAGAAGCAGCAGCTGACAACTAACTTTGTGACTGACATTGTGTGTAAGGGTGTACTCTCAACCATTGAAAGTCACGTGGGATCACATTGAGATCCTCATGATATACTAAGATCAAGAAATACTTTAAGACACTATGTAAGAGTGCTGAGTTAGCGTTATAGTGCTGCAAATGTTAAAGGCAGAAATTAAAATTGAATATTTGAAGTTCAGCTACACAGTTATAAATTCCTAAATTTTCTATATAATCAAATCTAAAACCAATCATACGATATACCTAGGTATCACACTGAACAATATTAGAGCTGTTCAACGTATTATATATTTCATACAATATACCTTGGTGTCACACTACACAATACTTGAGCTAGACTACGTCTGGTTACTAAACATTTGTGACCGCTGTAATACGGTAGAAGTGTAGTTGTTTGTTATAAAGCGTAAGCAACAAATATATATAGAGAGAGAAATACACAGAGATAGAGAAATGCACACACACACACACACACATATATATATATATATAATACAACTAATACATGCCGACTATATATGCTCACTCCACTTTTCCCTTCACTGCTCTGTATACACACATACACACCCTTATATTAACATACTTTTGCTCGTACTTACATGCACACACACTCTTTTACTCACATATACACACACATTTCTTCATAGCTTCGTACGGACGTATAATAACACACACACACACACACACACACACACACACACACACACACACACACACACACACACACACACACACACACACACATACATACATACATACATACATACCCACTTGATGTAAACGTTGTCAGAAAAATACAGGAGAAGGAGGACATCTACGGACCATTGATAAGGAGTTTACAAATCCAGTATCCAAGATACACCTTTAGCTTCATACCCATCATTATTGGTGCTACGGGTTATATACCAACCCGCTTGGACCAAAGTATGACTGAACTTGGATTTGCGGACAAAAAGCGCAGCTCCCTAATTCATAGTCTACAAATGGCTGCGATAGCTGGCACCTTCAAAATTTGCAAAACATTCTTGCGATTCAAGGGATGACAATTTCTTTTCTTTTACAACCTTGCCACCAGGAAGGTGGCCGGTCAAAAAATATACTCAAAATTAAGAGAAAGAGAAAACATACATACATACATACATACATACATACATACATACATACATACATACATACATACATACATACATACATACATACATACATACATACATACATACGCACGCGCGCAAGTATAGTTCTTTTTACAGAACGGTTTTTTCCATTTCAGGTAGACGCGCTCCATCATCCATTTTTCTAAAGAAATAAATCATACACAAAACGCCAGCACCAACAGTTTTGCAATATATGTCAACATGAAAGGACCTGTTATTTTTATCTAAAGACATTTTTTTCCAATTACATCCCGCCCGTCCCCTAAATCTAACTTATTTCGCATTCTTTCTTCTGATGAAGGACTAGCGTCCGAAACGTTAAGACCCTCTTCCTACTATATCAAGCGTTAACCTAATATATCCCTTCCATATACTGTACCGATTGTGTTGTTATTTCTGTTTACCTTTTACATACATATATATATATATATATATATATAGTAATACCATAAAGGTGGTTTTGTCTTCGCGTGTAGTTGTTTTCACTGCACCAAATAATGACGTATTATCTTCGTTTTTTTCCGTTCTTTGCCAGGGAACGTTTCCACGAACCAGAGTATCGTCTTCCTGTCTTCCTTCGGTTGCAACGTTTTTTGAAATATTTACTTCTGCGTTCACAGATTGACTTTTTTAGTTTCAGAAGATCCCGTTAAGGGTGAAAGCAGCGATTCTTTGCTTAAACTTTAATCTGTTATTTTAATAAATAAATATATATATATACGATATATTAACAATATATATATATATATAGTGTGTGTGTGTGTGTGAATTGTGGTTCATTGTTCTTCATCTTCTTGGTTATATAATTTTAACAAAAAGAATCCTTTCCTCCTTATTGTACATATAAAGTCTTATCAATGGTAAAATTCTTTTTTTTTTTTTCTTCTCATTTTGAAACTTGCTCCTTGCTTTTTCTTACATTAATTCCTTCTTTCATATCTCCTTGATATAATAATGGATCAAAGATTCCAAGATGGTGAATATTGAAAGTTGAAATAAAAGCTATTGCTTCTTCAGAACCACATTGGAAAACAATTCCAACCAGAAATAATTAGTTCAGTCATGTGTGCTTCAAAATGGCTTCTCATAAAAAACAACAGAACATAACATAACTGATCAACAACAGCAACAATAGCTACAACAATATATTATAACATAACAGTAAAATCAACAATACTAACTGTAAAACGTATTTTTACCGACAATGTGGATATAAATGTGAATGTATCTATGTTGTGTGTGTGTGTGTATGTTGTGTAATATGTGGTGTTTGTGTGTGTGTGTATATTTGAGTATGTGTCTGTATGTGTATGTGTGAGTATGTGTGAGTGAGTGTGTCAGTGTGTGTGTGTGTGTATGTATATGTGAGTATGTGTGTATTTATGTGTCAGTGTGTATGCGTGTGTGTGTGTGTATGTGTATGTATGTCAGTCTGTGTGTGTGTATATATGTGTGTATGTGTGTGTGTCAGTATGCATGTGTGTGTATGTGTGTGTATGAGTATGTGTTTCAGTATGCATGTGTGTGTATGTGTGTGTATGAGTATGTGTGTCAGTCTGTGTGTGCGTATGTGTATGTATGAGTAAGTGTGTCAGTCTGTGTGTGTGTATGTGTGTGTATGAGTATGTGTGTCAGTCTGTGTGTGTGTATGTGTGTATGTGTGTCAGTGTATGTGTGTATTTGTTATCAATTCCATTGCTAAATATTTCTCAGGTTCTCTCTCTAATTTCTATTCGTTCATAAAACGTATTTTATACATACATATACATGCTTAAACACACACACACAGACACACACGCACACACACACACACACACACACACACACACACACACACACACACACACACACACACACACACACACACATATATATATATATATATATATATATATATATATATATATATATATATATATATATATATATATATTTATATATATATATATAGTCGAATGCGTACATACATATATAAATATATATATATATATATGTGTGCGTGTGTGTGTGTGTATGTGTGTGTGTATGTGTATGTGTGTGTGCATAGTGCGGGTAGAATTCTCGAGATAAATACATATATATATATATATACACAGACCTAGGAACACAATATTGTTTACCGGGGAAATAGAAAATAATATTTGAAAACAGCTTAATGCCTGCATAGTTTTCTGATTATATTCCGAATATTCTTTTTCTAAAATTCAATGCGATTCGGAGAGAAAGGCCATTTTGTTAAGTATCACATTAATTCTCGAAATACTTCAATTTGTAAGAACTAAAAGATATGACATTTCTTGTGGATGTGTGCATTTGTGTGTGTATAGGTGTATGCGAATATATATATATATATATAGTCCGCATGCATATATATATATATATATATATATATATAACATATGTTGATGCCCTAAGGACAGACACTGGTCTGTTGGAGACGCAGGACATGGCAGCGATAATGAGGGACAGAGACCGCTGGAGAGAACTCGTCCATGGATCTCGGGAATTTTACCCGCCCTAGATATATATATATATATGTGTGTGTGTGTGTGTGTGTGTGTGTGTGTGTGTGTGTGTGTGTGTGTGTGTGTGTGTGTGTGTGTGTGTGTGTTTATATACATACTCCACCAATATGCCAAAATAGAACATAGGAGCACATTAGAGAACATAGAGATAAAAATGATATCCACACACAGAAAAGATGCAATGTTCTGACAAATCACAGAGGCAACAAATATAAACGAACTCCAACTAAAATTAAACAGAAAACATGAGTGGAATAGCAACATCACAACTAGTAATTAAGGACAACATGAAGACATACAGACACACACAAAAACCAAATTAACAAAGCAAATCAGACACACACAGATAGAACAAACAAGCAGCTAGTGACAAATTTAATAAACTTATAAATAAATTTCATAAACCCACACACACACACACACCCGGATGTAACGTATGCGCAAACTAAACACACAACGCACAACGCACAAAAACAAAATGGTATAGGACAGAACAAATGAGAGATATACAAAATAAAAACCAAGTCATTGAGGAGGTCACAGAATGTGTGACAAAAGAGCTTTCACAATATATAAACAACTTTCCGGTTGTCGAATCAACCAACCGGAAATTTATAATAAATTGAAGTAAAAACAACAGGTGTGTGTGTTTTTTTATTGGCAAAATTACAATCCCAAAGTATAACTATATATATATATATATATATATATTTATATATATATATATATAGGAAAAAGTATGACCCCGACGGCAGAGCTCAAGCCGTTTCAACGGCTATTTCTGGACTCGAAACGGCTTGAGCTGTGCCGTCGGGGTCATACTTTTTCCTATTTCCCATTCTACTACCCTAAGTATTGAGTACTCTGGTGCGTTATGATCCATCTGGTTCCTTACCACAATTCCTTTGTTATATATATATAATGAATCTTTAAAGATGTACAAAATATTGATGTAAGCGAAGCTTGCTTTCTTTTACGTTTTTAGATACATTTCTTGAGTTGTTCTTTCGTTAAAAGTCCTGCATGCTGTTTTTCATTCGCATGGTTTCCGTCCTTGCTTTCAGAAAATCTGCAAGACAGCAACCCGCCTGAGGAAGAAGCACCTTCAGGTGAGGTGACTATTATAGTGAGTGTCGGTGGTTGTTCTTCGTGGCACTGACTTCACTAATCTATCTAACCTTATCACCATTCAGACTAGGATGAGGAGTCTGTCACCCCTCCCTCCCTCTTTCCCTCTCCTTCCTTGCTTATTCCTCTTTTACTTTTTCTTCTTTCCCTTTCCTTTTGAATTGTTTTATTTAAATATTATTTTGTCTAACGTTACAATTTTATTAATTAAATTACCCAGTGGATTTGTAGAATCGGTAGAGCATCGTACATCATGGTACATCATGCTTCGCAGCATATAGTTACGGCCCTTTACGTTGGGAGTTGAAATCCCGTCGAGGTTAGCTATCCCTTTCATCTTCACAGAGTCGCTAAAATAAAGTACCAGTAACGCACTGGGGTTGGTTTAATCGACTATCCTGTCTTTCTCCCTTAATTGCTGGCCTTGTGTCTATAGTAGAAACCATTTATTAAACCACCCCTGACTAATCTCTGCTTCCGTTTCTCTAGGCTGACCTCCCCCCCCCCCCCCACTTATAGATGAATTATTGTTATTTCATTTGATATATATATCTACTATGGATTCCTCTCTTGCCTACCAATCTCCCCCAACTCCTCCCATCACTAAATCTCCTCTCTTGAGATATGAAATTGCTCCCCTAGGAACCAAGTGATAATCACTGCTCTAAGTGAAACAATTAATTAATCATTGAATTGGCAGTATCGGTAGAAGGTTGGACGCCATGCTTTCTAGCAAAGTTACGTCCCTTTACAGTCTGAGTTCAAATCCCGTCGAGGTTAACTTTGCCTTTCATCCTTACGAGGTCGATAAAATAAAGTACCAGTAATGTACTGGGTAATTGCTGGCCTTGTGCCTAAAGTAGAAACAATTATAATAGAATTCAGAGCTTGAAATGTTTGAATGCCATTTGTAGTGTTCAGTGAGCGAATTTTCAAAAGAAGGATGAAGACAAAAGAAAAACACGTTATAAATATCTTTTTTAATACAACAGTAATTCTTAAATGTCTTTTTAATCAGTATTTCTACCTGATTGCTACTGCTTAAAGATACAAGCCCCGTGGATGTGAAAGAACATTCTCTGACGTGCTGAACCCCAGCAGCCTCGTATTCATAGAGGAGAAAGCGTTGCACTGGGGGACAGCGAGGAAAGCGTATTGAAAGTATCAGTATGCTATGACTGAGTTATTTATGTATATTAGGATGCTGTGTATTTTTATGAGAAAAAAACAGGCGGACGGAAAAGAAGCAATTTATTGTGATTCGTGAGGGTGGTGAGTTGGCAGTATCGTTAGAGCATCGGACATGTTTTGTGGTATATAGTTACGGCCCTTTACATTCTGAGTTCAAATCACGCCTTTCATCCTTCCGGGGTTGATAAAATAAAGTACCAGTAATACACTGGTTTCATGAGCTTTCCCCTTTCCGTCACATTGCTGGCCTTGTGCCAAAACTAGAAACAAATATTGCCGATGTTCTTCTTGTTGTTATTGAAGTTGTTGAGGTTGTTGATGCTGCTGTTGTTGTTGTTGTTGTTGTTGTTGTTGTTGTTGTTGTTAAAGCTATTGTTGTTGTTGCTGTAGCTGCAGTAGTTGTTTGACTTTGGAGGTGTTGTTGGTATTGTTGTTGGTGCTGAAATTGTAGTCACTGTTTTTTGTTACTGCTGCTGTGTTAGTAGTAGTAGTAGTAGTAGTAGTAGTAGTAGTAGTAGTAGTAGTAGTAGTAGTAGTAGTAGTAGTAGTGGTTGTAGTAGTAGTGGTTGTAGTAGTGGTAGTAGTAGTAGTAGGATGGTGGTGGTGATGGTAGTAGTAGTAGTAGTAGTAGTGGTAGTAGTGGTAGTAGTGGTAGTAGTGGTAGTAGTAGTAGTAGTAGTAGTAGTTGTCGTTCGCTGCCTGTCTGTCAACCCATTGACATGTCCTCTCACCTATAAAACATTAAAGGTGTTATCATCAAATCAACATCATTTTCACACCACATTTAACTCTACTGCACAAACCATCCTTTCTGCTAATTTATTGTCTTGGAATATTTTTACGTCTCCAAGATAAGAACTATGAACGATACAAACAAACAAACAAACAAACAAACAAACAAACAAACAAACAAATAAATGAATGAATGAAATAGACAAACTAAAAACACTATTACCTTTGTCTCTATTTTTCCGCGGCTCTTTTTCTTTATATTTTCTCTCGTTAACTCTTCTCTCTCTGTGATTCTCTATCTCTAATTCTTCTCTGTTTCTTGCTCTCTACATCTCTCTATCTATATTTCCCCCCTCTTTCTTTCTCTCTCTTCCTCCATCTTTCTCCATCTATCTATCTATCTCTATCTCTCCCTCTTTATCTGTCTATCTCAGTTTTTCTCCATCTATCTCTCTCTCCCTCTTTATCTGTCTATCTCAGTTTTTCTCCATCTATCTCTCTCTCTCCCTCTTTCTCTGTTTATCTCAGTTTTTCTCCATCTATCTCTCTCTCTCTCCTTCTTTCTCTGTCTATCTCAGTTTTTCTCCATCTATCTCTCTCTCTCTCTCCCTCTTTCTCTGTTTATCTCAGTTTTTCTCCATCTATCTATCTCTCTCTCCTTCTTTCTCTGTCTATCTCAGTTTTTCTCCATCTATCTCTCTCTCTCCTTCTTTCTCTGTCTATCTCAGTTTTTCTCCATCTATCTCTCTCTCTCCTTCTTTCTCTGTCTATCTCAGTTTTTCTCCATCTATCTCTCTCTCTCCTTCTTTCTCTGTCTATCTCAGTTTTTCTCCATCTATCTCTCTCTCTCCCTCTTTATCTGTTTATCTCAGTTTTTCTCCATCTATCTCTCTCTCCTTCTTTCTCTGTCTATCTCAGTTTTTCTCCATCTATCTCTCTCTCTCCTTCTTTCTCTGTCTATCTCAGTTTTTCTCCATCTATCTCTCTCTCTCCCTCTTTATCTGTCTATCTCAGTTTTTCTCCATCTATCTCTCTCTCTCCTTCTTTCTCTGTCTATCTCAGTTTTTCTCCATCTCTCTCTCTCTCTCTCTCTCACTCTCTCTCTCTCCCTCTTTCTCTGTCTATCTCAGTTTTTCTCCATCTATCTCTCTCTCTCTCTCTCTCCCTCTTTCTCTGTTTATCTCAGTTTTTCTCCATCTATCTATCTCTCTCTCCTTCTTTCTCTGTCTATCTAAGTTTTTCTCCATCTATCTCTCTCTCTCCCTCTTTCTCTGTCTATCTCAGTTTTTCTCCATCTATCTATCTCTCTCTCTCTCTCTCTCTCTCTCTCTCTCTCTCTCCTTCTTTCTCTGTTTATCTCAGTTTTTCTCCATCTATCTCTCTCTCTCTCTCCCTCTTTATCTGTCTATCTCAGTTTTTCTTCATCTATCTCTCTCTCTCTCTCTCTCTCCTTCTTTCTCTGTCTATCTCAGTTTTTCTCCATCTATCTCTCTCTCTCCTTCTTTCTCTGTCTATCTCAGTTTTTCTCCATCTATCTCTCTCTCTCTCCTTCTTTCTCTGTCTATCTCTGTTTATCTCAGTTTTTCTCCCTTTCTCTAACTTTCTTCACTCCACCTCAGTCTCTCAATTGCTCAGCTTCGATCTCTCTTTCGCCCCTCTCTCCCAATTTTTCTTTCTTTCTCCTTCTCTCTGTCTCTCCTTCTATAAGATTCCTTGTCCTCGTCTTGCTATATTTCACTCTACTGTTTTATAAGTCTCTGCGTCCCTAACATTCTCTCACACACTCACACACTTACACACACTCACACACACACACTTACACAGTCATACACATCTTTACACACACACACTCACACACACACTCACACACACACACTTACGCAGTCATACACATCTTTACACACACACTCACATACACACACACACACACACACACACACACACACACACACACACACACACGCTAATATTCTAAAGGTCACATTGAATTCAGACAACGTTATCAGCCCCATCACAAGCAGGTAGAATACGATATATATATATATATATATATATATATATATATATTACATATTAGTTTAACAATGATAACAAAGGCAAGTTATTTTCATATTTCATTCATTGTTTTACGAACGTTTCGGAGGGGTGATAATATTGATATATTGACTGATCTATAGCAATTCAAGAACTATCAAACATAATATATGGGTTCGATCATACCGCCTTTTTGGGGAGAAACAATGAAGTTAGAATCTTTATTGTTAGTATATAAAAAGGGTAGATATAAGAATAGATATAACAAACAAATATATATTCCAGATTCCCTCTAGGACCCTGTTCCCACCATCATTAGAGAAGAAGAAGAAGAAGAAGAAGAAGAAGAAGAAGAAGATCCTAAAAGTTGTGCTAGGGGTTATAAATCGAGTGAGAAATGAAAGAAGGAAGTAGATAAGTTGTAGATAACTTGTGGTATTTGATTTATAGTATTTAGGCTGGGAGTAGCAGATAAGATAGTTTAGATTAGTATAGTAAATTGAGTGATGTTAAACATTTCGTTGATAATAAACAAATCGATTTTTACATAGGTGTTATAATTTGGAAAGAGGGAAATTATTTTATTATTATACAAGTTTATTTGATTAATTCATAAATTATTGCATTTCTAACTTGTGAAACTAATATTTGATAAAAACCCAATTTTGAAGGCAAACCTTGTTTCTTAATCCAGGTTATATATGTATACATAAAAACATATATGGTAAGAAAAGATTATTAACTCAACGAAACACGGAACCATTTTCTGGATCTCACTGAACTACTTGCTAACGGATTACATTGAGTTCTAACTACGGTGTAGACCCTACCACAAAAGATAGACCACGTTGAGTGTATATATATATATATATATATATATATATATATATATATATATATATATATATATATATATATATATATATATATATATATATTGGTAGAACATTGGAAGGTAATATCCGTAGTGGTAGAGCACTCAGTCCAAGGGACGAGTTAGGTAGAAGTGGTTACACAACAGTTAGTTCACCATACCGAGAACAATTGTTTCACCTTAGCGGATCTTCAGCTCGGGATGTGTATGGTTATAGGAACAGGAAGGACAACCGTACGAACGCGCATGCGCAGAAACTCGGTCATTTCACACAGGCAATACTAGACTGCGTGCGAGAGGTGTAAGGGAGATAACTGCGAAAGTCCGGAAAGTTTTTAGGTTGAAAATAAAATTAAAATTAAATTAAAAATAAAATTACAAAGAATCATCCGTAGCCTTGTAGTTATGCAATAGGTGTTTGGTGACGTGTGGACAACGTGTGAAAAATTCACTTCTCATATTTAGGCAATCACTATTGCGTAATCTCTTTAGGATAGTTATTCGTTCGTCAATACATAAGCCACACGTCGGATTTCCCCTTGCGTATGGCTTGGACTTAGTGATGGCTTTCCATTGAATGGAGTAGCCTATACTTGAGTCCTTGAGGGACCATAAGTGGCTCGCGAGTTTCGTGGATGAACCTCTGTCCGGGTATCTGAAGGTAGACTGGTGGTTCAGGAAACGCTCCTTGAATCGGCCCTCTGCCATGCCCACATAGGATTTGACCTCCTGTGGTTCGTTTGGTCGGTTGGAAGTGACCACAGCTTCATAGATTACAGCTGGTGTGTTGCATTGCTGTTGAAGGGGGAAAGCTTCATATATATATATATAATGATTAAAAGTTTAACAAGGTTCACTGAATTCATCAATGAATAAATTTTACACATTCTCATACGCACCCTCTGTATTATATGTAATATTTCATGTTTCAACTTAAGGTATATAAATATCGAGTTTTGTCATAACTAATCACTGCCATGACTAAATTATAACCATCAACATAGTCAAGGTATGTCAGGCATCAACTTATTTTATCTGATGAAAACGTACTGTTGAAATAGCTCAGTATCTCTGAAATATGTATAATAAGATATATTTGAACACATGAATGTCTATATTTATTAATATTTTGAAGTAATATATATATATACGCACACACATGTAAGTATATATTGGAAACAATATTTGGTTGACTTACAAAGCATTGAGAATTATAAATTGAAAAATCTGGGCGCATTAGTGCAGGTAGCCATACTAATATTTAGTATATTTAATTGTTGTATACTACATGGACCAAAACACCCGAAACACTGTGAATAGATGGAGTTATTTCTGTTTAGCATATAATACTTTCTCCCATTTATTCAAATATGTGGTGCTTTTTCCGAGGATAACACTTATTCTATATTTGATTCTTACTTTGCTGATTATATTTACACAACATATTAATTCCTTTGAATGGTTTGATTAATAATAATAACACTTTAACCAATATTTGATCTTTTGCTGAGTATACTCATTCAACATTATTAGTGAATTGGCAATATCAGTAGAGAGTCGGACACCATGCTTTGACGCATAGAGTTACGCCCTTGCCATTCTGAGTTCAAATAAATGCGTGGCAAAGTAGACGAAATTGTTTAAATATATTGTATGTGGATGTAGTACCAAGATAAAATTAAATAAAAAGAATATAAAATAAGGTGTTTGAGGATAAAGACGATAAGAAAAATGTATATTTAGTGGTAGATTAGTAGGAAATTTGGATTCTAAGTAGATTTCTATTCCATCAAATAAGCCGATATTCTATTTGATTCTATAAGCTAGGAAAATGTCTGGAATAAAATATAATGAAAACATAAAAATTTTATTGTTACTGTCACACTGAAATGAAAGTGAAAAAGACGTAGAATTTGCCAACGTTAATGGTGGCCTAACTTGGTAAAATATATAAGAGAATAAAACAAATATAAGATATAACATCTATAACATAAAAATATTTGAAACAAAAGACTAGTTATACAAAAAACAATTAATAAAAGGCCATTTGAGTGTGTATATCATTGAAAGGGGAAGCTTATAAGTGAGTGCTGGTGGTTTTGATCAAAGCCACCCTTTCTTTCGTAGAAAAGAGAAGAAATTTGTTTGAAAGATAAGGAATTATTCTTTTGTGAATTCCTGGTTGCAGTGATTTGCAATAAGAATGTTTTAAACGAAATATAAATATATTCTATAACAAATCACGAACGATTCAGAATATATCGTGACTCATGCGAGATAGTAAAAGAAGAGTAAATACAATTTAAGTGTCCGCGGTATTAGGATTATTAGATTTACGTTAGGACATTCAGTATAAGTATTGTCTGCTATTCACTGTTCCTTATTGCATTTTAAACAGCCAATATCGTTCACTTATTACAACAAATGTTGAACAGAATTCAAAAAAGAAATTTCATATATTTCTTCTTTTCCTTCACATTTCTTTTGTTGTGATTGTCTTGGTGTTTTCCTTAACAAGCAATTTTTCGTGGTTAAATTTGTAATTTCAGAATGATTTCATAAGCACGCTATTAGCTGGCACCCACATACACTTACAACGAAATATATGTATGTATGTACGTATATATATATATATATATATATATATATATATATATATATATATATATGCACACATACATATATATATATATATATATATATATAAGGGAGAGAATTGGGAGTGTGTATTTACTCTTTATGCTCTGAAGAGTCCCACTTCTAGTGTGGACGAAACACTGTTAGCAATTAAAGATATACCTATGTTCTAAGCGCTCTTTGTTGTTAATTGTATATATATATATATATGCACACATACATATATATAGATATATATATATGCAAACATATATATATATATATATATATATATATATATATATATATATATATATATATATATATATATGTATGTATTTATCAGAGACGCGCTTGTATATGAAGCTGCATAAATTGGGTCAACTTATAATAGAGTAGAATTAGGATGAAGCTAAATCCTAGGATGAAGCTAAATCCCTTCTCTGAACATCGCTTGTCCAGCTCACCTGAGAGTGTCTTCTCTGAACACCTTCTGCTGTCCAGCTCACCTGAGAGTGTCTTCTCTGAACACCTTCTGCTGTCCAGCTCACCTGAGAGTGTCTTCTCTGAACACCTTCTGCTGTCCAGCTCACCTGAGAGTTTCTTCTCTGAACACCTTCTGCTGTCCAGCTCACCTGAGAGTTTCTTCTCTGAACACCTTCTGCTGTCCAGCTCACCTGAGAGTTTCTTCTCTGAACACCTTCTGCTGTCCAGCTCACCTGAGAGTGTCTTCTCTGAACACCTTCTGCTGTCCAGCTCACCTGAGAGTTTCTTCTCTGAACACCTTCTGCTGTCCAGCTCACCTGAGAGTGTCTTCTCTGAACACCTTCTGCTGTCCAGCTCACCTGAGAGTGTCTTCTCTGAACACCTGCTGTCCAGCTCACCCGAGAGTTTCTTCTCTGAACACCTTCTGCTGTCCAGCTCACCTGAGAGTGTCTTCTCTGAACACCTTCTGCTCTCCAGCTCACCTGAGAGTTTCTTCTCTGAACACCTTCTGCTGTCCAGCTCATCTGAGAGTGTCTTCTCTGAACACCTTCTGCTGTCCAGCTCACCTGAGAGTGTCTTCTCTGAACACCTTCTGCTGTCCAGCTCACCTGAGAGTTTCTTCTCTGAACACCTTCTGCTGTCCAGCTCACCTGAGAGTGTCTTCTCTGAACACCTTCTGCTGTCCAGCTGATCTGAGAGTGTCTTCTCTGAACACCTGCTGTCCAGCTCACCTGAGAGTTTCTTCTCTGAACACCTTCTGCTGTACAGCTCACCTGAGAGTTTCTTCTCTGAACACCTTCTGCTGTCCAGCTCACCTGAGAGTGTCTTCTCTGAACACCTTCTGCTCTCCAGCTCACCTGAGAGTTTCTTCTCTGAACACCTTCTGCTGTCCAGCTCATCTGAGAGTGTCTTCTCTGAACACCTTCTGCTGTCCAGCTCACCTGAGAGTTTCTTCTCTGAACACCTGCTGTCCAGCTCACCTGAGAGTGTCTTCTCTGAACACCTTCTGCTGTCCAGCTGATCTGAGAGTGTCTTCTCTGAACACCTGCTGTCCAGCTCACCTGAGAGTGTCTTCTCTGAACACCTTCTGCTGTCCAGCTCACCTGAGAGTGTCTTCTCTGAACACCTTCTGCTGTACAGCTCACCTGAGAGTGTCTTCTCTGAACACCTGCTGTCCAGCTCACCTGAGAGTTTCTTCTCTGAACACCTTCTGCTGTCCAGCTCACCTGAGAGTTTCTTCTCTGAACACCTTCTGCTGTCCAGCTCACCTGAGAGTGTCTTCTCTGAACACCTTCTGCTCTCCAGCTCACCTGAGAGTTTCTTCTCTGAACACCTTCTGCTGTCCAGCTCACCTGAGAGTGTCTTCTCTGAACACCTTCTGCTGTCCAGCTCACTTGAGAGTTTCTTCTCTGAACACCTTCTGCTGTCCAGCTCACCTGAGAGTTTCTTCTCTGAACACCTTCTGCTGTCCAGCTCACCTGAGAGTTTCTTCTCTGAACACCTTCTGCTGTCCAGCTCACCTGAGAGTGTCTTCTCTGAACACCTTCTGCTGTCCAGCTGATCTGAGAGTGTCTTCTCTGAACACCTGCTGTCCAGCTCACCTGAGAGTTTCTTCTCTGAACACCTTCTGCTGTACAGCTCACCTGAGAGTTTCTTCTCTGAACACCTTCTGCTGTCCAGCTCACCTGAGAGTGTCTTCTCTGAACACCTTCTGCTCTCCAGCTCACCTGAGAGTTTCTTCTCTGAACACCTTCTGCTGTCCAGCTCATCTGAGAGTGTCTTCTCTGAACACCTTCTGCTGTCCAGCTCACCTGAGAGTTTCTTCTCTGAACACCTGCTGTCCAGCTCACCTGAGAGTGTCTTCTCTGAACACCTTCTGCTGTCCAGCTGATCTGAGAGTGTCTTCTCTGAACACCTGCTGTCCAGCTCACCTGAGAGTGTCTTCTCTGAACACGTTCTGCTGTCCAGCTCACCTGAGAGTGTCTTCTCTGAACACCTTCTGCTGTACAGCTCACCTGAGAGTGTCTTCTCTGAACACCTGCTGTCCAGCTCACCTGAGAGTTTCTTCTCTGAACACCTTCTGCTGTCCAGCTCACCTGAGAGTTTCTTCTCTGAACACCTTCTGCTGTCCAGCTCACCTGAGAGTTTCTTCTCTGAACACCTTCTGCTGTCCAGCTCACCTGAGAGTGTCTTCTCTGAACACCTTCTGCTCTCCAGCTCACCTGAGAGTTTCTTCTCTGAACACCTTCTGCTGTCCAGCTCACCTGAGAGTGTCTTCTCTGAACACCTTCTGCTGTCCAGCTCACTTGAGACTTTCTTCTCTGAACACCTTCTGCTGTCCAGCTCACCTGAGAGTTTCTTCTCTGAACACCTTCTGCTGTCCAGCTCACCTGAGAGTTTCTTCTCTGAACACCTTCTGCTGTCCAGCTCACCTGAGAGTTTCTTCTCTGAACACCTTCTGCTGTCCAGCTCACCTGAGAGTGTCTTCTCTGAACACCTTCTGCTGTCCAGCTCACCTGAGAGTGTCTTCTCTGAACACCTTCTGCTGTCCAGCTCACCTGAGAGTGTCTTCTCTGAACACCTTCTGCTGTCCAGCTCACCTGAGAGTGTCTTACCACTTAGTTTTACTAAAACACTTGTTTTTTTCTTTGTTTTTGTTGTTTGCTTTTGATGTTGTCGGTCTGATCGTCGATTGTTGAAGTTGTTGTTGTTGTTGTTGCTGTCATTGCTGTTGTTACCGCTTTGGTTGTCGCTGTTATTATTGTTGTTGTCATTGTTGTTGCTGTCGTTGTTGTTCCTTTCCTTGTTTTCATCGTTGTTGTTGTGGATATTGTCGTCGTTATTGTTGTTGTTGTTTTCATTGTTGTTGTTGTCGTTGTTGTTGTTGTCGTGGTTGTTGTTGTTGTTGTTGTTTTCATTATTCTTGTTGTTATTCTTATTGTTGTTGTGGTTGTCGTTGTTGTTTTCATTATTCTTGTTGTTATTCTTATTGTTGTTGTGGTTGTCGTTGTTGTTGTTGTTGCTGTTGTCGTTGTTAGTGTTGTTGTTGTTGTTGTTGTTGTTGTTGTCGTTTTATATTATTTCTGATTTCATTTTAATATAAACATTTTTTTTTTTTAAATAAAATTCAAACAAGAATAGAAAAAATAAAGGAAATCTGTTGTAAATTCTTCTTCATTGTAGATTGATTGCTGTGTGTGTATGTGAGTGTGTGTATGTGTATGTGTGTATGTGGGTGTGGGTGTGTATGTGTGTGTATTTTAGTGTGTGTGTGAATGTACATCTGTGTGTGTGAGAGCGTGTGTGTGTGAGAGAGAGAGAGAGAGAGTGTGTGTGTGTATGTGAATGTGTGTGTGTATGTGTGTGTGTCTGAATGTGTTGGTGTGGTTATGGGTGAATGTGTATGTGTGTGTGAGAGAGATTGTGTAGGTTTTTGTGTGTGCATGAGTTAGGGTGCGTCTGTGAGTGTGTGTGTATATATATATATATATATTTATATGTGTGTATGTGGGTGGGTGTGGATGAAGGTGTGTGTGTGTGTGTGTGCGAGTGTGGGGATACGTGTTTGGGTATGTGTCTGAATGTGTGTGTATGTGTGTCCTTGTGTGTGTCTATGAATGTGTGGGTGGGTTGCAGGGTGTGTGTGTGTGTGAAAGTGTAGGTGTGTTTATGTGTGAGTTTTTGTGGTGGATGTGTGACTTAGCTTTTCTGTTAAACAGCATTGTTGTTGTTATTAATATTGTTGTCGTTATTGTTGTTATTATTATTTCTATTATTATTATTATACAAAAGACGAGAGTTCAAGAAAAGCACACATATTTGGATTATCTGTTTATTGTTGAAAATATTTTAAAAGCTCTCCAGTAACAATGAGAAAGGAAAAACTGAGAAAAAAAACAGAAAAAAAGTATTATAAGAAACAGATCTAAACTTAAAAAGAAAACCACAAAATATAAATACCGATTGATATATTTGATAAGCGATTGATTTATTTGATAAACGATCTTTATATATTCCATATTAAACTTTAGAATGTCTCGTTCGGTTTTCCTTTATGTATGTTCTACTTATGTCGCTTTAACAAAGCATTCTGTTTCATTTATAATTTGCTAAATGTTGCTTATAGGTTCCAGACATCGGAACTGTGGCCAAGCTGGAGCACAGATGCATTACTACATTTCCACGTAAGCAAGCTATTTGTGTGGGAGGAGGTATGTTAAACTTGTAAGTGTGCATATACACAAACACACACACACATATATATATATACATATACAAATATATATATATAATAGATGAGAGGAGGAGCTGTGTGTTACTGACAATGGGGTTTGAAGGTAAGGAGACACAAACAAGAGGTGGACAGTCTCACTTCGTCAATAGTTAACTACGGGCCACGGATGAATTGGCGCATTATTAACTATACATCTATCCGTATCACACCCATAGCCTTTTATCTATCAAAGGACCATGAGGGAGATAAAGAAAAGAAGAAAGAGAGGAGAAAAGGGTAAAAAAACTACCGATAGAAGGGGGAACACGGGATAAGGGTACATGTAAGCAGGTAACCGAGAGAATGGAGATCAAGTTAAATCTGAAGAGAACATGTTCACTGATGTTATACAAAAGCCATACATCTTCGAAATACGTACAATAAAATAAATAGGGATGGACTAAAGTAACTGTCATACTCGTTTATTATTATAATAAAAAATTCCGGATAAACATAAACCATTGAGTGCTTGACATCTGCTATGTATAGTCGGCTGACTATACATAGCAGATGATCAACCAACTTTCTCTATTTGAATATATTTTTTCCTGAGTTCAGTATTTTTCGTCGCGATGGTCACCACGGCCCGTCTATCGGTCGCTGTATTTGATTTGCAAAGCTGTCTAAACGTAATGTTTATAACTCTAGGGTAATATACCCTATTGACTGCATTCGTTAGCTTGTCTGCAACCAGAGCTTCGTTGATGCTGTACTAAATGTTGTGTATATATATATACATATATATAGTCTTGGCGCAAAATCAATTTTTTACATTCACATGACCTCTACCGACCAATCAAAATTGTTTTGACCACAAGAATTTTTGCAACACGAATTGGCGCAAAAAATAATTTTAATAGCGCTGGAGCCATTTTTTTAACATGAGAACAGGTAGAATTCCCAAAACTAATCAGATCAGAGCAAACATCACGGACGCTCTATCTCAAAATTATTTTTGAAAAGCATTTAGAAATGCGCAACCGGTAAAACTTAAAACCAAAACTGAATACTAACCAATACAATTACTAATTCTCATTTATTCCTAATTAAACTATTTTTAACTGAACAATTTGTCACCATTTTCTATTCCGTTTACCAATATATATATATATATATATAAATATATATATATATATATATATATATATATATATATATATATATATATATATATATATATAGAGAGAGAGAGAGAGAGAGAGAGAGAGAGAGAGAGAGAGAGAGAGAGAGAGAGAGATATGCATACAAATACACGCATACATATATATATTGTGTGTGTGTAAGAGTGTGTAAGTGTGTGTAAATAATGAAAATATTCCATTGGGATCTCCCGAAGACAACTGTTCAACGATTCTAGAATCTTTTCCGAATAATAAATCCTATTCATTCGTCAATTTGAATTTCATTTTTCATCATTAAAATATCTAATTTCTTAAGTAAGCTAATAAATGCAATATGAAATTGTAATATATTCCGTCACTGGGCAGACATTAAAACCGTACTATCTTATTGTCAGAATGAAATTCCCACGAGGCTGGTTCTAGCAATGTTGTATTACAGTCTCTCACTTTCCATTCTCAAATGGAGTTGATACAAAATACATTGGGTCTTTATTACGCCACTAAAGTTTCATATTCTCATTAAACATTCATATTTTTCTTATAAAAGTTTCAGTTGTCCTTTTACTTAACGTTTTGACATTGTTGTTACTAGTGCTGTTATTCGACGAAACACAGAGCTAACTCGTGAGTTTCTGTTGACTGCCACGTATATTTTACCCAGCTACAGTTGCTGTGCTAGGGTTTTTGTCTGTAAAATGACTATTTTGATTGACGAACGTCACATCAATAAACTAGTAACCCCATCTAGCTTTGAAGTTAGGAACTATTGGAAACGAGTTCAAACATGTTAGGACGAGTTACCTCGTCTACGGCACTGAATTGGTTAAGTAAGTATAGTTTATATCTTTATTTCAATTCTCTTCCTGGCCTCTAGTAAGTAATCCATGGTTTGGGCCAGGGTACAGCATATGTCAGTATATTTTACAGTATATTTATGCTTTGTATTTGTGGAAAGGGCATCCGTCGGTTTTCACGATAATTGTTAGACCCGTGTGCTCGTGGAATTAACATTTAAGTGTCTAATCATTTAGAAAGTATTGAAATGAATGAAGCGGATTATGAGATCTCACCAAGGAAACAATCGTGGTGGTAGGTGCAGTTAGTGGTGGGGTGTGAAGTTGGAAGTAATGATGATGGTGGAGGTGGTTAGTACAGTTAATGATTGAGATGGTGGTGGTGGTGGTGGTGATTTAGTGCAGTTGGTGTGTTTACTATGTTGTTTTTATTTTTTGTAACTCTTATCACCATGTAATAACTCCTACGCTCGTGTAATATCCCTTATGTCCATGTAATAACTGTTATGTCCATGTAATAACTGTTATGTCCATGTAATATCTCTCATGCCCATGTAGTAACTCTTATGTCCATGTAGTAACTCTTATGTCCATGTAGTAACTATTATGTCCATGTAGTAACTCTTATGTCCATGTAATAACTCTTATGTCCATGTAGTAACTCTTATGTCCATGTAGTAACTCTTATGTCCATGTAGTAACTCTTATGTCCATGTAGTAACTCTTATGTCCATGTAGTAACTCTTATGTCCATGTAGTAACTCTTATGTCCATGTAGTAACTCCTATGTCCACGTAATAACTATTATGTCCATGTAGTAATTCTTATGTCCATGTAGTAACTCTTATGTCCATGTAGTAACTCTTATGTCCACGTAATAACTCTTATGTCCATGTAGTAATTCTTATGTCCATGTAGTAACTCTTATGTCCATGTAGTAACTCTTATGTCCATGTAGTAACTCTTATGTCCATGTAGTAACTCTTATGTCCATGTAGTAATTCTTATGTCCATGATGTTGTGTACACCAATACTCGGCTTCAATTTCATTTTTAGACTTACGATTTGAAGAATAATGATGGCGTCTGAATCTGTATCTTCCTTCCTCTAAAGTTAGACCATTGACTTCAATAAATCATGGCTTTCCAAAATGTTCGTTATTCTAATATACCTGTCAACGGATGCAGCTTCAACTTCCCGTGCCTGAAGCAATAGAAGATCTTTCTTAAATATTTAAGAGAACCAAACAGAAATAAAACATATTTTTCGTGAAATATATTTAATTTCAACGATAAAAATTCTCCCGGTCTGTTTTTATTATAGTATGAAACTGTCCATCG
>OZ024751.1:25725191-25727691 GCA_964016885.1 Eledone cirrhosa
CATTTCTTCTTTTTTTTCTTCGTTTCTCTTTCTTTCTCTCTTTATCTCTTTCTTTTTACAACTATCCACAATATTTTTTACTACCAAATCAACCTCCCAAATGCAAGGTGATTGAAAGGTATGTCGTATCTATTTATTTATAAGACTGTTTATATTGTATTTTGTCTGAAGATGGCATAACATATTGTTAATATGATATCCTTGAAATATATATAACGAAATAAATATGGTTTTATAAATATAGTTTCCATTTATTTAATATCATATATATATATATATATATATATATATATATACGAGGTAATGCGGGAAAGTTCCTAGCTTTAAGGGCATCGCGAAAGGGCAGAGTTGTAACGTTACAGGGGAGGTAGGACTGCTGAATAAGTGCGTGGATCTGAGAAAGGAGAATATGTTAAATAAAATCACAATTAACTGATACTCATGTATCTTCTTTTACCGAAAGCCATGAATTTTTCCAGCAGCACCGCCTGTGTATATATATACACACCCCATATATATATATATATATATATATATATATATATATAAACAGGAAGTGTAAGTCAACAGGTTAAATTAACTCATCTATTCATAGTGGCTGTTATATATATTTCGGTGATAACCATTATGCAACACTTATGACCTCATCAGACAGCTAAGTTTGACCCCCCCCCCCAAAAAAAAACACATCGTTGAGTGCTCTACCCTGCATACTGAAGTGTAGGTAAACACATACTCGAATTAATATAAATATTAATATATATATATTATATACACCCAGCTGTCACCCTATGGATCTTTCACTATATAAAAGAAGGGTAGAGCGACTGTATGGACCTCTAAAATCCTTTGTAGACCCTGGTACATACTAGCAGATGATATTTGATTGCGAGTGATGGTTGTAGTTTAGCGACGAATAAACCAGAGATTAATCTGATAAAATAAAAAAGAAATTTAATCGTTAATTGATTAACTAATTATTTATTTATCTAATTAATTCATTAATTAGTGTAAACATAAATAAAAGAAATATTTAGTTATATAGATGTGAAATGTCACAAGACATTTTTACAATGTAATCAGAAGTTAGTTCTCTAGTGTGATTTTCACACATTTCTGATTTTACTATATTTCTCTTTCAACTGTTAATGAAAGACACCGATAAATGTTCTCTTGTCTTCATTCAACGCGTTTATTCCGTGATTTTTTCTTTTATTCTTTAATTCTTTTAACATTATATTATTTCATTCTTTAAACCTTTTTAACCTTTTATTCTTTATTGTTTCTGTCGTTTCGGTTGTTGGCGGAGGCCATTCTCTATAACCATCTTCGACGATTTACTTAATTATATCGAAAATCTAGTATTGATTGTAGTCTGGTATTTCTATTTTATCGAACCAGTAAATTATGGCGTTTGGGGACATAAACACACATAATACATATAAAACAACGATTGAACCCTTCTGGAACCAAACCGCCTGGTTTTATTCTTGGTTTTACGATATAAAACTATTTAATTTAAAATCTTTATATTTATCTAAAAGCTTCCATCATAACTGTGTTACAAAAACATGTTACAAACACCAACTTAATAATAGGCCAACAATTTTGTGGGGAAGGGAAGTCAATTAAATCAACTCCAGCAAGTTACTGGTGCTTTATTTTATCGCCCCCCGTAAGGATGAAGGGCAAACTAACTTCGGCGAGATTTGAATTCAGGATGTAAAGGGTCGCAACTTAATACCGCAAACATATTGTTCGACGTTCTACTGACTCTGCCAATCCCTCGCCCTAAACACTAACTTAATAATGAAGAGATTAGTTATTCTAGTTAATTCTTCCACATACATGACTATTTTCAACATTATTTTAATAATTATATGCTGTTTTTCACTAGAAATATGGTAATCATGGACTTTATCCTTTAGATACCAAACTGCATGGACCCGCTTTTAGTCAACGATGAATAACTGATTGTTAAAATGCTTATATTTATCTAAAACCTTTCCATCTTAATCTTATGTAAGAATATTTGTTACATTATGATCCACACTTTAGCATAATAATGAGATATTTAGAGATATTATTAAATCCATTGAAATCTGGTGTGATTTTGAATATGATATGCTGTATTTTTCATTAGAAATATGATAACAAAATTAATCCTTTTGGTATGAAACCATCTAAAACTATTCATGGTTATATGATACAATTATGTCTGCATTAATGTCAGAGATATAGCTGAGTGGCTAGAGAGTTGGATTCACAATCTTGAGGTTGTGAGTTCGATTCCTGGACCGGGCTATTCGTTATGTCCTTAAGCTAGACACCTTATTTCACGTTCCTCCTTCTACCTGGAGTTGCGACCGATAGATAGTATCAGCAACTGGAAAGACAAACGGAAACATTGTTTCCTCGGTCCGATTTGACGAAAGTCAATCGATATAGCATATAGGAATGAGTTCAAATACCGTTTGTATTTCACCTTGTCTTTTAATTC
>OZ024751.1:25745191-25755191 GCA_964016885.1 Eledone cirrhosa
AGCCACTACTTCTACGAATTGAGAGATCACTGCTCCGATACTATGAAAATGTGGTTAGAATGTCTTGGGAAAGAATCACTAGACAGATTTTACGGGCAAAAGTAACCGGCAGGAGACCTGGGGATAGAACCCGAGCAAGAAGGTTGGATAACATCCATGAGCTTGACTGGTCTCGCTTGGGGTTCCAGCCGGATCAGTTGGAGACAGTTGCTTCTGATAGGACCCACTGGAAAGAGTATTTGAGGAATCTACTCCCGCGACCTTTCCAGCATTAAGTAGGAGAAGAATAAGAATAAGAAGATAGTATCATGCTAAGAACAATACGAATATTATCGTATCGTATATTCCTCTACATCATTTAAGTGTTTGTTTCTTTAAACATTCTTCCGTTGACCGTAAATATTATACGACCAGAATCAACAGTAAAAGTAGCTGAAGAGAAACAAACCTTTACTGCTTCGTTAGGTTTATTAACTGAAGAGCATACTAAATTTCAAGGTTTTTCTCTTTTATGTAATTGCAACAACCCCCAAATGAATCTTAACTGTTTTATAAAGCATTAATTTAAAAAGCATTAATTTACCATAGGGCGATGGATTGGCAGTATCGGTAGAGAGTCGGACGCCATGCTTTGACGCATAGAGTTACGGCCCTTGCCATTGTGAGTTCAAATCCCGCCTTTCATCCTTACGGGGTCGATAAAATAAAGTACCAGTAATGCACTGCGTAATTGCTGGCCTAGTGCCAAAAGTAGAAACAATTAATTTACCTATCTAATTCCTAACTAGCGATTAACAGTAAAACCAAACGCTATACAAGGCTTACTGTAAACCCCTTTAAAAGTAGGTTCTCGCAACCTGTATATATATTCTGAAACGCAAATGATGCCTCGTTATCTCATATCTAAATATATCTGCAGTTTAAAGACTGAAAATATATCTAATCGCTAAATCGATTGATTTCTTATAGCTCACGTGTTTACTTACAACATGAGATTAAAATGTGTGGTCTTTGTCTCTTAGAGATGTATAACATCATACTACACAGTTCTTTTGTAATTCTATACAAAAGAACGCAATTGGTGAATTTTTGCAAACACTTTCAGTAATATTGACTGAAGAATGTCCAACTCCCAACTGGCATGTAATGGATTTGCCATATCCTGAATAGGATCAGATATCAAACGAAAACATTCATTTAGTCCCCAACATTAAAGTTCATTAACAATAGCCATATTGCTTGTGTTTGTGAGTTTGTACATAAATAGCTGAAGTTATCATGTATTCTACGTATGATGGTTGAATTGATGAATGTTTAACACATTTTCTTACAGTTTTTCGGTGAGGTAACTAATCAAATATCGATGAGGCTTCCTATTTATCCGCATTAACAAATATATTGTGCCAATGCTTCCCTTTTGCAACTGCTACCTTGAAACTCAAGGAACGATTCAAAAAGATTCAACTTTTAATAATAGAAATCAATATATTGTTATTAATGTATATATAAATGTGAGCGTGTGTACACGTGGGTCTGCCTGTCCGCGTCTGTACATTATATATATGTGTGTGTGTATGTGTGTGTGTGTGTATATATATTTATATTTATATATATATATATGTGTGTGTGTGTGTGCGTGTGTGTATATGTATTTATATTAAAATCTGCATCAGCTTACTTTTAATAAACACTTAACCATATCTACGTAGACCACATTGATGCCTATCCGTATACATATAAGATGGAAACCTATATACTATTCCAAATTTATATAAATTTTACAAGATTATTTTCCTCTTTTGTTCTTCTGTTAAACCTGAAATGCAATATTTACATTGTATAGTGTATAATACTAGTTTGTTTCTGCAATGTAACAAATAAAGAAATCTTTATCAATATTAATGTCTACCAAATATCATGTTTTATATATGTTTTAATTATCTTTTTGTTTAATATATATTCTTTAATGCTCAATTTCAGCGTTAATATTGCAGCCATTTTCTTTTCACATCTGTTTCAATATTGTTTTTATTCAAAGGTGTATATTATGTCTAGGAAATATCAAATAGTGCTTTCTTCTATTTGTGTAACCAATGAACCAACAAAAGAGATTAAATCTAGTTTGTAAGAAAGCTAGAAATAACAGCCACATTTCCCTCTGATGTATCATACTCTCGTTTAAAATGAGATACGGTTTATTATAGTCCAAAAATAGTTTAAACAGACACACACACACATATCATCATCATCATCATCATAATCACCGTTTAACGTCCATCTTCCAGGCTAGCATGGGTTAGACGGTTTTGTTCCATTTGATGCGGGAATAGTCGGGAGTCCATGTCTCGCTCATACGGAAGCGTCTCTGGGAGGTTTTTTACAGCTGGGTGCCCTTCCTAACACCAACCACATTTACAGTGTGGACTGGGAGCCTTTTCACCGTGTCTCCTACACGGCCACCTTACAGTGTGGACTGTTGTGTCATCGACAGAGTGGACGGGATGGAAGAGGGAGGACGGGTGTAGCGGTGGGATGTACATTGAGTTAAGAGGTGCCTACTGTATGCAATGGTAGTCGGGTCTTCTGTACAACTGCATGGCGCCAAAGGTCTTAATCCAGTGTCTTAGAGAGATGTAGGTGGGCAAGGTCAGTTTTTATCACCTCGTCCTAGGTTTTCTTTGGTCTACCCACTCCGCAGCTTCCATCAATTTTCAAGATGGTGTCGCTGGGATATGTGACGTCTGGCGTGTGTCTGGGGCATGGAAACATTGAGTGCTTTCTCTGGGATATGTAACTTTTGGCCTGTGTCTTTGGCATATAAAACTGACTGATTTCCTGGGATATGTGACGAGAGAGGTGTGTCTGGGGTATATAACCCTACTGATTTCTCTGAGATATGTAACGTGTGATGTATATCTGTGGTATGTAAACCTGACTGATCTCTCTCTAAAAAACGGTGTTAAAGAGATACACTGTGAGTGCGAATCTACACCAGTACTGGAATTGTGTTCTATTTAACGACCTCGAAAGGTTGCAAGACAAACTTGACCTTAGTGAACGGAATCCGCAAGGCAATCTATCAGACGCTCTACCGATTCAATCAATTCACTACAGTCTAAGAGATATTGAACACATTCAACAATTTCAAAGCAACCTAAATTCATCGAAGTTCTCTAATTCCTGTGGGTTTTCATAAACCTTTTTGATATACACACGTTTAAACTCTCTAAATAATCACGGCATAATCATCTGTTCTATAAAAAAAAGAGGTTTATTGCTGCCGTTGCTTCCATTATTGGTAGCCGGTGGATTGGCCGCCGTATCGGTAGAGCTCGGACACATTTGTTCTGAGTTCAAATCCCGCCGACGTTAACTTTGCCTTTCATCCTTACGGGGTCGATAAAATAAAGTACCAGTAATGCACTGGGATCGATTTAATCGACTTCCCCCCCCCCCCTCCTTCAGATTGCTGGCCTTGTGCCTAAAGTAGAAATAATTATTAGTAGCCGTTCTCACAACGTTTTCGATGAATTAATATACCTACTCTCCTGAGAGTCTCTTAAATGACTTTCATATCAGTAGATGTCAAATCGATACAATTCCTTCATTCCCTTATTATATTCTTCCTTTGTTACAACAGCAGCGCTTTACCAGAGAATCGTGAGAATTCTTGAGAGATGTGCCAGTCGTTCTTTCATCTTTGTCAATGGTTTACTCAATCCTCAGACTTCAACAACGAATGGTATTTCCTACATATTCTCATCACAAACACACCTACACTTTTCATAGTTAACCCTTTTTTTATGTGTTTCCCTTTTTTTCACTGCTGAAATACATACTGAACTCACTAAGAGTTGTATCTAATACCTCAGATTATTATAAATGTCTCTATATTTAATGGCTAGAAATATAGAAAATACAAAGCAGAAACGTGTTTAGAAATTATACATAAAGTTTACTAAGTGCAGGCAAATATATATCATAATGACACACGAAAGTGAAGTACATTTTTAACCTGACATACAATATCTAGCTGTGCAACGGCATACTATGTTCCCTCATCATGCGAACGAACTGGATATATTTTTATGTCAATTTATTTGTTATCATAAAGTATTATTCACCACTCCTTCATCTTCAGGGCCCGACATTGAATTGTTAAGATAATTAACATGCATAGCTGTCTCTCTATTACCAATATCACAGGTGTATTTCTAAAGAAGTGTATATATATATATATAAATGGAACAGAATGAAACGAAATTTCATTTCTCACTTTTAGTACGGCAGTTACTTAAATGTAAGTATGTATGTATACGTACATACATATATGTATACAGACGTACAGTAGTATGTATATATATACATACATGCACACATATATATATATATATATATATATATATATATATATATATATATGCACGTATCGGTTTACCGATATGTGCATATATATATGTATCGTTCATTGTGAAACATACTCCATATATATGTATCGTTCATTGTGAAACATACTCCACTTTCATGAAAACTAAAATCTCAATTTCTAATATTTGCCCAAGCACAAATATCAGGGAGTGAGAAATCACTTAAATAGTTTTGTTTGTTTGTTTGTTTGTTTTGTTTTTTTTTTGTTTGTTTTTTCTGAAAAGTGTAATCACATGAGGCTGCATCAGAACTCATAAAACGGAGAGGTAGCTAAAAGACTAAAAAAAAGTAAATCTATTTTACTCAGCTGTACACAAGGGGTCAGTCCTTTATTCTAGTTTCTTGTTACCCTTGTTGTTACAAAAAAAATATTTCATCTATGTACGTCTCTTCCTCTCTCGCTATCTGTTTCTCTTTCTCACTCTCCCGTTCTCTGTAACTCTCTCCCATGCTCTCTGTATCTCTCTCTCCCGCCTCTCTCTCTCTCTCTCTCTCTCTCTCTCTCTCTCTCACTCTGTCTCTCTCTCTCTCTCTCTCTCTCTCTCTCTCTCTCTCTCTCTCTCTCTCTCTCTCTCTCTCTGTATATATATATGAAAAGAATCAGGACCCCAACGGCTGAGCTCCGGCAGATTCAACTGCTGGATACGAACTCGTGTTCGGACCTAGCTGTTGAAACGGCAGGAGCTCAGCCGTTGGGGTTCTGAATCTTTTGCCCGCTCTGCAACCCCAAGTATTGAGTACTCTGATTTTTACCACACCGTATCTGACATATATATATATAATTTGTTTTAATTTTTTATTAGTTTTAATAAGATACTCAACGAATTATGTAATCTTACATTCAGTGTTCATTGTCTCTAGTCTTAAGCTTTGATATATCTTAATGCGCGCTTATGTGTGTATGCATATATTTCATTAACTTTCTTATAATGATTAACGTTCGATTTTATTCTCTGAATTCTATCTTGAGCTGGTTTTAGAGACTAGACATATGTTTGATTTTGTTTCATTCACGACATCCTTTACTTTGAATGTCATATAATAATAATAATAATAATAATAATAATAATAATAATAATAATATGTATATATATATATATATATATATATATATATATATATATATATAGTAATAATAATAAATTTGAAGACTAAAATCCAAAGAGGGCTCGATAAGTTTGGTTAGTTTCAGAAGATCCCGTTAAGGGTGAAAGCAGCGATTCTTTGCTTAAACTTTAATCTGTTATTTTAATAATATATATATATATATATATATATATATATATATATATATATATATATATATATATATATATATATATATATATATATATATATATATATATACATACATATATATATATATATACACATATATGTATGTATATATATATATATATATATATATATATATATATATATATATATATATATACATATATATATATATATACATATATATATATATACATATATATATATATATACACATATATGTGTATATATATATATATATATATATATATATATATATATATATATATATATATATATATATGTAAAAGTTCTATTTAAATTGTTGGGATACAACAAGCAAATATTGTTATAACTGATATAAAGCACTCAACAAATATTTGGAGTAAAACTACGATATTAACAAATGGAAACTATATTTATAAAACCATATTTATTTCATTATACATATTTCAAGGACACCAAGTTAAATTATGGTGTGCTCTCATCAGATAAAATATAATATAGATCAGTTTTATAAATAAATATTGACATACCCTTAAAGAATGCAACCATTACTGTTGGAAGCTCCCGGGAGCATTCTTTAAGGGTATGTCAATATTTATTTATAAAACTGATCTATATTATATTTTAGCTGATGAAAGCACACCATAATTTAACTTGGTGTCCTTGAAATATGTATAATGAAATAAACATGGTTTTATAAATATAGTTTCCATTTGTTAATATCGTATATATATATATATATATATATATATATATATATATATATATATATATATATATATATATATATATGTATATATATATATATGTATATATAAATAAACATTCATATACAGCTTTATGTTTACACTTCACATATACACATCATATATTTCATTAAACAAAAATAGCCCCATTGGCTTAAGATGCCATCAAACTAGAAGTAACAACCCCCTTCTCTTCAATTTATTTTGAAATAAATGATGCAATATCTCTAATTTTGCGTTATTGATTCTCTTCACTAAGTCAAGCATGTAATTACTAAAGAGAAGAATCGATGATACTAATTCCTCATCTTAGTTTCACATAGAAATATAACTGAAATTAAATGTTTCACAATATTTGTTAATCTCCCTCTCTCTCTCTCTCTCTCAGTCTCTCCCCCCCCCCCTCTCTCTCTCTCTCTCTCTCTCTCTCTCTCTCTCTTACTTCTTCAGCATATATATATATATATATAAATACATATATATATATATATATTTATTTGTGTGTATGTGTGTGTGTGTGACTGTGTGTGTGAGTTTCTAGCTTCCTCCATAGATATTTTCCAACCGATTAAATTTCCGTTTTATAGTTTCCGAATTAAGTGTTTTTTTCTAATTTTTTTTTCCCTGGATTTGTGTGATTCTTTTTCTCTCTCCGTATTTGTAGCTGTGTTTGTATGTATGTGTATGTATGTGTATATGTGTGTATGTATGTGTATGTATGTGTATGTGTGTATGTATGTGAGTTCTTTCTTTTTTCCCTTTCGTTTCACGTCAAGATTTTGGTAAAAGGTTTACGGTCGACATTATATTTGTTGACTTACTCTGATCTCAGTTAAGTTCTTTAAATCCTATACTAGGCAACATTTGAAATGAATTGATGGGAACGTTATATTAATCATTCAACCAACACATGAGCATGCGTTAAAGGAATATGTTTACCCGTTCATTTACCATATTCCTAATGAAAAACATTGCCTTATATATTCAAATAATTTTGAATATAATCAACAATTTGAAATGATTTAGAAATATATGTAACGTTTTCATTATTAAGCTGGCATACGGAGCACAACATGACAAAGGTTTTATATAAATATATACAGAGTAACCCTTTCGTTACAATATTTCTAATGAAAGACATTACGTGTATTTTTCAACGAATTTTGGAAATAATCAAGAATTTGTAGCAGGGTTAATTTAGTAGAATACGTGATGGAAGAATGTTTTAGATAAATATAAACACACTAAAATAAACAGTTTTGTATCATAGAACAACCAGAGGCGGTTTCATTCCGTTCTTTAACAAATCGGTAAATTAGAAAAATAGACAGCGACAATATATATCAACTCGTGATGTATAAAATGCCGGCAAAAATATTTCAAAGAACCGAATATGGATTTGGTGCCGTGTATATATATATATATATATATATGTGTGTGTGTGTGTGTGTGTGTGTGTAGAAGTTATATTTAAATTGTTGGGAAACAACAACCAAATATTTTTATAACTGATATAAAGCACTCAACAAATTATTATTATATATATATATATAGTTTCCATTTGTTAATATATCGTATATATATATATATATATATATATATATATATATATATATATATATATATATATATATATTTAAGAGTTAAACAAGATTCAATGAATACATCAAAGAATGAGTTTTACAATAGATTGGAAGCACTCTACAGTAAAAATATTTTCCAGAGTTATTAATATTAATTCAAAATATTAACAAAATAAATATTCTTGTGATCAATTATATTTTATTATACATATTTCAGAGGTACTGAATTAAGTTCAACTGTGCGTCCTCATCAGATAAAATAAAATGATACATGACATACCCTGACATGGTAGATGGTTAAGATTTAATCAAGGTAGTGATTAACTTATGACAAAACTCAATATTTATACCCTAATATTGAGAACATGTATATATATATATATATATATACATTCATTTCATTTTTTTTTTAGAACACGGTAGAACATTAAATGTGTTCTTGATACTGTTGTGAAAATTCTTCTTCTTACCCCCCCCCCCCCCCGCCTCCCTTCAGTGCATTCTATCCGATACTCTAACGTCTTACACACTTGTGTACTGCAGCATTGCCCTGATATAAAAAAAACCCTTTCATCAGTTTCCTGGGTGACCGTTCTTGATAGCCTTTCATAACTGCCTCAACATATTAACACAGTACTCTCCATTGGTGTTGTGGCCCTGTTGAAGATAGTCAATAAACAAAATACCTTCTGCATCCAAAAGAGAAAAAAAATGAAGGCAACACCTTCCCTGCAGACGAAATGAACTTGGCCTTCTTTGGAGCAAATGATGGGGGCTGTTTCCACTGCATGGATTGTCTTTTTGTCTTTGATTCAAAGTGATGGACCCAACAATCATCCTGGGTAGGAAACTTCCAAGAAAACCAGCTGGATCTGCCTCAAACAATGTCAAATTGTCCCGTGATGTGATCAGCCTGGAGCGCTTTTGATCAGATGTCAGAAGACGTCATATCCACCGAGCAGAAACCTTCGTCATGCCAAGTTCATTGTGCAGAATATCCTCAACTCTCCTCTTATAAGATATACTAATAGCATTGGCTATTTGATTTATTGTCAATTACCTGTCATCCATCCTCATATGGTGAACACAATCAATGTTTTCCTTGGCGGTGACAGTCGTAAGACTGGAGAAGGTGTTTCCCCGGATGATGATAAGGAAGATGCGCTGGAAGAGCCATTACATCTCGTGAGGCTCACACCTGCGGCTAGCCAGCTCAGCGCCTATGGTGGTAAGTAGAGAGGTAGCCCTAGGGCCAAGAACACCAGAAGTCTCCACTACCAGGGGCACGACCGCAAACCTGTCGGCGAGTGACCGATACATGGAAAGTTAATGCTTGGAATAAAACCCTATTATATCGCTAATCCGTGTTGATTATCCTTTTACCTCTTATATATATGTGTGTGTGTGTGTATGGTGGAGTAGAATGAAAATATATATTAGTTTAATGGCTGATATAATAGGAAATATGTCTGAAGGTATCGTATGTTATTTCTTCCACAGAAGATAAAAAGAAATATTAATGAAATAGAAATAGGTGAGAGTAAGAGGAGGCAGAATTTGAAAACAAATTTTATCGAAGGAAAGCGTGTTCGAATTTAGTCAGACATCTCTATCTTAGGTGTAATATGTAATAGATTTGTTCAAAGGGAGATGATCCTTGTTTGCTTTGAGGTAATATATGCGTATCTGTGTGAGCACATGTGTTTGTATATTATGTGAGTTTATGTGTTTGCATACACAAAGCTTGGGTGCATTAGAAAGCGCCGGGTTCCGACTCTTTCTGATATAGTTATAATCTGCTATCCCAAATATCGAGTTCTATGTTAATAATGGTCTAACCAGTTTAAAACTGGTTCACTCCTGATATATAAGGCCAATCAAATACCCACGTGTGTTAATTTTTCCTAATGTTACCCGCGTTCTTTTCTCTCATCACTCGTTAATTTCTATTTATCTTCTATTTCTAACTCTATCTTCTAATGA
>OZ024751.1:25760191-25762691 GCA_964016885.1 Eledone cirrhosa
ATATGTGTGTGTGTGTGTGTGTGTGTGTGTGTGTGTGTGTGTGTGTGTGTGTGTGTGTGTGTGAAGCCTAAGAGGATATAAAAAGGTTAACTTCACTACCACTCGTTCCCCTGCTTGATATGACGACACAATAGTCCTCCAAAATTATTTAACAACTCTTTGGTATTTTCTTTGTTGTTATTTTCATTCCTCTACTGGTTTCAGGCATTGGACTGCGGTCATAATAGACCACCGCTTCGATTTAGTCGATCATTTCGACCATTCTACATAATGTTTCAAGTCATCTACTTATTTTATTGATCTGTTTTCGTCGAATTGCTAACTTACAGGACACAAACGCAAACGCAGACACAAACATAAACATGTACACAGACACACACCCACTCATACATACATACATACACACACACACATATACATATATATGTATAAATATATAAATAAATATATTTGTGCGTGTGTGTCTGTATATATATATATATAAGTATATATATATATATATATATATATATATATATATACATATATTTATATATATACATATATATATACATATATATATATATATATGTGTATATGTATATAATCCTCTTCGGATTTTAGTCTTCACATTTATTATCATTACCATATATATATGTATATATAAATATATACACAGACACAGACACACACATTAAATCGACTCCAGTACGTTACTGGTACTTTAATTTATCGACTCAATAAGGATGAAAGGCAAAGTTAACCTCGGCGGGTTTTGAACTCAAACAGTAAAGCGGCGTAACACTATGCTGCAAAGCATGGCGTCCGACCCTCTACCGATACTACTAATCCATGGTCTTATTGAATTATATATATATATATATATATATATATAGGGGGGGGTTGTGTGGGTGTAGGAGTGGGGGTGGGGTGCGTGTGCGTGTGTATGTGTGAGTGTGTGGGTATGTGAGTGTGTGTATGTGTGTGTGTGTATATAAACTTCAAGAAATATGTTTGAAAATATTCACATCATACACACACCACGTCTAGTGTTATCTTGATGCCAGGATATTTTTAAATGAAAAACGAAAATAATAATTAAAGTAAAATGTATGCAAATGATTTTAAATTGAAAAAATATCTATCGCACATCATATATCTATGATTTTTTTACGTAGTGTAAGAAAATATGTGAAAGTAAGTTAAACATTAAATTAACGCATCGTTTCTTTTTTAGCGTAGTATGGTGTGAAACAGAGGTGTATTTACTATATAATGAAACACACACATACAGCCATATATACATATAGACAGACAGACATACATATTTATACACATATATATGTGTGTTTGTACGTATGTATGTATATATATACATATATATATACATATATATATATATATGTATGTATATATATACATATATATATACATATATATATATATATGTATATGTATATATATATAGAGAGAGACATAGATATATATATACATATACACATTTATACACACACATATATATACATATATATATAATATATTCATGTTGGCGTACATCCCCATACATTTATGTACATTAATATTCACAAAAAACATGTACTTAGATTGTCTGTGCATATATGTAGGTCACAGGTATATTCAAATAATTATACAAAATATTTACATATATGAGCATCTATGAATATGGTAGGGAATACAAAACCATACACACAGACACACACACACACACACACACACACACACACAGACACACACACACACACACACACACACACACACACACACACACACACAGACACACACACACACACACATATATATATATATATATATATATATATATATGATTCCAGTTCCTCAGAAGAATAAGAACACAACCAGGAGCTGGACATATCGATGTATTGGCGGAGTAAAACACACTTCAACAACATGCGTACCTGTCTTTCCCACACCTGAAGAGGTCACAGCCAATGATGGCTGTCACCGAAATATATATAGCAATATATCTATAATGTATCATAAACGAAGCCAAATTTTACATATTTGACTTAATTATTTTATATATATATATATATATATATAAAATAATCAAGTCAAATATGTAAAATTTGGATTCGTTTATTATAAATTATAGATATACTGCTATATATATTTCAGTGACAGCCATCATTGGCTGTGACCTCTTCAGGTGTGGGAAAGGTATAAAGCTCCATTTAATCTACAAATTAAAGATAATATCCCTAAAAAATGTGTTACTATCCTAAAGAAAAACTTCCCACTAAACCATAAATACGATAAAATTTTAAATAGCTGAACTATCAAATTTTCCTACTCCACTACCAAAAATATACAACAGAATATAAGTGCGTACAACGCATATAAATGTAAAAAAAACCCATAAATATACCACCAACACATCAAACCAACCATAATACTAAAATAAACCGCAACAAACCACCATCTCCTTCACCTATAACAAGTCCAGTTAAATTCCACACCAAATGTGACTAACTCCCCTGAT
>OZ024751.1:25767691-25770191 GCA_964016885.1 Eledone cirrhosa
ATTTATATATATATATATATATATATATATATATATATATATATATATATATATATATATATATATATATATATATATTATGTATGTATGTATATTATATAATGCCTATTTTTTTTGTTCTCTAAATTTCTTTCTTCAATACGCCATATTGATTAATATTATTTTTATTATTTGTATCATCATCTTCAACATCATCATTACATTTATTCTTTTCATTATTAATTCTTTGTTATCATCATCGTCTCATTTATTAAATTTTATTATTATTATTATTATTATTATTATTATTATTATTATTATGATCATTATCATTGCGTTCGTATTTTTTTCATTATCACCATCATCACAGTTATTTTCATTATATCATCGTTGTTATTAATATTATTTCTATCACTATTTCTATTATATTTATTATATTATTATTGCTGTTATTGTTGTTATTGTTGTTATTCCATTTTATATGGCATCCAAATACTGTAACTTCACCTCTCTATTCAATGTCTGTTGCGATGAAATATAATACAAAGATGGCGACAAAAGAAATAAATAAAACAAAGTGAAGTTAGCAATTATTTCTTCTAAGTGGATACACCAAGTCAGTGTTTCTCTTCTCAGAGGGAGTGAGTGTATAAGGGTATAAGGGGGGAGGTGAGTGTGTGAGAGAGTGGAAGAGAAGGGAGTGAGAGTATGAGAGAGAGAGAGAGAGAGAGAGAGAGAGAGAGAGAGAGAGAGAGAGAGAGAGAGAGTGAGACTATGAGAGGGCGGGAGTGAGAATATGAGAGAGGGGGGGGATAGACGGGAGTGAGAGTATGAGAGAGAGGGCGAGAAGCGAGTGAGACTATGAGAGGGCGGGAGTGAGAATATGAGAGAGGGGGGTGATAGACGGGAGTGAGAGTATGAGAGAGAGGGCGAGAAGCGAGTGAGACTATGAGAGGGCGGGAGTGAGAATATGAGAGAGGGGGAAGACAGAAGGGGGTGAGAGTATGAAAGAGGGGGGAAAGAATGGAGGGAGAGAATGAGAAGAACTGGGAGGGGGGAAGTGACGATATGGGGTATACAAAGCGTCAGAGAAGGGGAGATATAGAAAGAAAGAGAATGAAGGCGAGAGAGAGATGGACTGAGGGTGAATTAGAGAGAGAGAGAGAGAGAGAGAGAGATGGACTGAGAATGAACTAGAGAGAGAGAGAAGTGGAGGGCATACAAAGCAGAAGGGAAAGAGTGATAAGGAGGTAGATGGGGGCGGGGGCTATACGATTTACTTTCACTTTCGATGTCTCAACTTTTAGTCACATTCCCCTTTCTGGCTTTCTCTTCCTTCTATATATTTCCTTCTCAATCATGTGTGTGTGTTTATCTCTGTATGTGTGTGTGTATGTTTATCTCTGTGTGTGTGTGTGTATGTTTATCTCTGTGTTTGTATGTATGTTTATATGTGTGTATGTTTATCTGTGTGTGTGTGCGTGTATGTTTATCTGTGTGTGTGTGTATGTTTATCTGTGTGCGTGTGTATGTTTATATGTGTGTGTGTGTGTATGTTTATCTGTCTGTGTGTATGTCTATCTGTGTGTGTGTGTATGTTTATCTCTGTGTGTGTATGTATATTTATCTGTTTGTATGTTTATCTCTGTGTGTGTGTATGTTTATCTGTGTGTGTGTATGTTTATCTGTGTGTGTGTGTATGTTTATATGTGTGTGTGTGGGGGGGGGGGGGTGTTTATCTGTGTGTGTGTATGTATGTTTATCTGTGTGTATGTTTATCTGTGTGTGTGTGTGTGTTTATCTGTGTGTGTGTGTATGTTTATCTGTGTGTGTGTGTATATCTTTATATGTGTGTGTGTGTATGTTTATCTGTCTATGTGTATGTTTATCTGTGTGTGTTTATCTGTGTTTATCTGTGTCTTTCAATGTGTGTCTTGTATGTTTGTTTGTGTGAACATGTGTATGTATATGTGTGTATTTGTGTGAGTGAGTGTGTATATAAATTGGTGTAAGGATGCATACTTGTGTGTATCTGTTTCTTGCGTGTTTGTTTGTGTATGTGTGTGTATTTATATGCGTGAGTGTGTGTGTGTGTGGTGTGTGTGTGAGTGTGTGTGTTTGTATGAGTGAGCGCGTATATCTGTGAAAATGTGTGTATTTTTATGTAAGTGTGTGTGTATTTATGTAAGTGTGTATGTATATGTTTGTGAAAGCGTGTGTATTTGTTTGAATGTGTGTTTCTGTGTTTGCTGGAGTGTTTGTGTAAACGTGAGGATGTGTGTGTGTCTGTATGTAGGTATGTGTATGTATGTGTGTATTTGTGCTAAGGTACGTGTATGTGTGTATGCATATGTGTGTGTATGTATATATGCGAGTGTATATGTGCGTATATGTATGAAATTGTGCTGCGGTTTTCTCTCTGTTCTGTATTTCCTCCTAGTTTCTGTGAGTACGTGTTTCCGTTTTTTGTGTGAGTATACGTGAATATGCATGTGTGTGTATGTGTGTACGCATATGAGTA
>OZ024751.1:25775191-25780191 GCA_964016885.1 Eledone cirrhosa
AGGTGATGATGGTGATAATGGTGATGAAGGTGATGATGGTGGTGATGATGGTGATGATGGTGATGATGGTGATGGCGGTTATGATGGTGCTGATGGTGGTGAGGAGGTGATGAGGTGATGAGGGTGATGAAGGTGATGAAATGAAAAAAAAAACAGATGTTATAAAAAATAATCTTCAATTGAAACTAGAAACAAAAGATGTAAAATGGATTCTAAGAAGAAAAAACCTCCCATTTTGTGTTTCACTTAAGAAATTGATTGTCTAATACTTTTGTTTTCTTTTGTTTCTTCTTATTCGTCTTCCTTCTTACTTTTTCTCCGTCTTTATGTCTTTCGCAAACATTGCAAAAACGAGACTGTTTACGATTTATTAGTTATCAATGTAGAATTTGGTGTTTTATCATCACATAGAGATTGTGTGAGAGACGCAGAAAGAAAACAAAAAAACAGCAGCAAAAGACGAGTTGTATTTAAAATGGCGCTCATTGCGACAGACTTGCAATTCATTTTTTAAAAAAAAAAGTTCTCTTCACCTCACTATCAATAATTTTCTCACCAATAAACTCGAAATACAAGTTCACAATCACCAATGTTTGTCACTTTAGCTGTTCTTTACTGCCACAACCGTCTCAGTATGTCGGAAATAGCTAGTTATTTCGGTGGTTTACGTAACTCAGCCTGATTAAACACCCACGCTCGGCTCTTCGATGCAATCAGTAGCAGACAATCTGTTGTAAGCATTCTGGCCAGACCTTCAATTTAAGGACACTTTCATCTTTCTCACCAGTTTCCAATGCCTTCCCCCTCTGGTTAAACATTAAAATATCCATACCTACATTCGTAATCTTCTCGTAAAGACCTGAAAATCCGTCTCTTCGTTGCTGTAGTGGAGTCTGTATGGGTCTGAGGCTTGGACACTGACCAAGAAACTCACTCAGATGGTGGATGGGTGCTACACAAGAATGCTGAGGATGGCTCTGAACATTAATCAGTATACACTGAGAATGAAGAACTCAGAGCTGTACGGGAGCCTCCCAAAAGTCAGCTCGAAAGTAGCACAGAGGAAACTGAGGTTAGCTGGACATTCTCACCGATTTCCAGAGTTGACACTGCACTCGGTGCTCCTGTGGGAGCCCCTGCATGGACACACTGGAAGAGGGAGACCGAGGTTGACATATGTTGATGCCTTAAGGATAGACACTGGTCTCTTGGAGACGCAAGACATGGCAGCGATAATGAGCGACAGAGACCGCTGGAGAGAACTTGTCCATGGATCTCGGGAATTTTACCCGCCCTAGATAGATAGATATCCATACCTTCTCTGTCTGATTTTTTCCATCTACTCGTCCCCACTCTGTCCTTTTCCGCAGTCCCCCAATAATTACGTTTCATAGTTGTTTCAACTGAGGAATAAAATTCTCTGCACACACACATTCCTTTAAAAGAGAGTTTCCCAAGGATTTTTCAGAGAATACAACGCCGCTCTCTTCTCTGGAGTTTATCATAAATTACACATCAAAAAATAAATGTTAATACATATTTTAAATGTTATTTTAAAATTGATTGAATAACTGAAGGTGAAAATTTTGCTAGCAGACTCTAATTAATGTTTTTGGTCTTTTTGTTCACTCAACACTTCCTGCTATTCAAAGAAATCTCTACCACCCGCTCGCTTGCATTCCAGGGATTCACCTAGAGTTTTCCATCGCCCCCAGCAATAGAGAAGCGGTGGAACCTACTTTGGGAATCGCTTCTCTAACCCAAACATAAAATGTATCAATACCACCACATGTAGTAAACACGTATGGCTCAGATCAGATTATGCGTTGTGTCCTTGAATAAGACACTTTATTTCCCGTTACTCCAGTTTATTCAGCTGTAGAAATGAGTTGCGACATCACTGAAGCCAAGTTGTACCGGCCTTTGCCTTTCCCTCTGACAACATAAGTGTTGTAGAGGGGGAGACTGGTATGTAATGGTGACTGCTGGACTTCCTAAAGCAACCTTGCTCGGACATGTACTTTGGAGGAGAACTTTCTAGGTACAAACCCCATGGGCATTCGTGAACACAAGGTGTCTTTACTCCTTTACCCTAGTGAGCCAGCAAAATCCACGTGCCGTTCTTCGACTCTTCTGACCTTCAGATCAAAAATACTTCATCATATCGCATTTTTCAACTTTGTTAAAAATATTAAAACTTCGTTGTTATAATTTTTATTTTTGTTGTTGTTTTCAAAGGTTTCGGTGGGTGTTTTTAGGTCGATATTGTTATTGAGTGAAGAGAAGGTACGTGGCTCGTGATTGTAAGTTTGATACTGTAACCCAATAGCACTTTGGGTCCTTCAACAGGACAATTTATTGCACGTTGGGTCCTTCAACAGGACAGTTTATTGCACGTTGCTCCTCTTCACTCAGCTGGTAAAATGATTTGTGCCTATAATTCAAGCGTCTTGTCACACACACCGTTCGCTGAATCTCCTTCAAACTTATGTTAAGGGCACACGTGTCTCTCCCATGCCCAACCACTTACACGTTTTTTTTTTTTATTTCACGGGCAGGCTTTTCTAATTGTTCAAATAACTGGAACAGTCATCGTCGCAACCGAAGGAGGCCCAACACAGTTGGTGGTTCTAGAGATAGAAATAGGGCTAAACACAATGATCCACCGAGCACACACACACACATATATATATATATATATATATATATATATATATATATATATATATATATATATATATATGTATATATATAGATATCTATATATATCTATATATATATATATATATATATGTATATATATAGATATATATATATATATATATATATATATATATATATATATATATATATATATATATATATATATATATATATATATATATATATATATATATATATATGTATATATATATATAGATATATAGATATAGATATAGATAATGTTATACTTGGGGAGGGTCATATTTGTGTAATAATATTGCCAGAATTAATAACAGAACACACTCACTGTTTGGTTGGTTTTCGCTTCTGTGTCTTTTATATCGGTTAATTTAATTTATTCGGTCCTCAATGTGACTGACCAACGGTCAAAAATACAGATACAATATAGACACAAACACATATATATAGTCTAACAAAGTTCTTTCGTTGCACATCTGCAGCATCGTCAGTGGTGCTATTATGTTTCCTCCCGTTGTATTGTATGCTTACGCCATCAAAAACCTCGCAAAACTAATATATATATATATATATATATATATATATATATATATATATATATATATATATATATATATATATATATAGGAAAATATTTGACCCCATCCTATTACCCACTCTACTACCCCAAGTATTGAATACTCTGGTGCGTTATGGTCCATCTGGTTCCTTACTACACCTCCTGCGTTATATATATATATATATATATATATATATATATATATGAAAACAGGGAGAAAGAGACGATTATGAGGAAGAAAACATTTTTTTTTCCTTTTTTGGGGGTCTCTCTCTCTCTCTTTTTTCTGGGTTAGAAAATGATTAAAACAAAATGTTTTACTTTGTGTGAAGTGTTAAGGTATTAGTTGATTTATTTATTATTTAACAATGGCATTTATTTATCTATTTATATATTTAATTATTGTCTATTACCGGTTTCTGCATTTATATGCATTATCAATTGATAGTGAAATGTATTAGTGTGGTGTCGCACATGTTAAACAGAAGGTGCAGAAAGAATAATGTTATATACAAACAAGGTTTAAGAAGTGAAAAGAAAAAGGAAAAAAGAAAAAAAACGTGCATAAATACACACACACATTCATACACACATACATACACACATACATACACACACATACATACCCATACATACACACGTACATACGCACATATGCATACATATACACACACATACATACACACAAGCACACACACACACACACATCTATATATATATATATATATATATATACAGGCACAAACAGCCACACATACATCCATTTCAATACATCTCCCCACTCAATAAACCGATAAATGAGATGTCATTCCTTTCTTTCTTCCTTCCAACCTTCCCTCCTACCACCCCACCCCCATCCTCACGTCCCACCATCTCTCTCTATCGAAACTAGAGGTTCTATGGCTTCCACCATTGGTTCATTAATCACATTGAAACTAGTAGATATTCCAATGTTGGAAAACACATCATCATCACCACTATCAGTAGTATCATTATCATCATCTTTGAAAAGGAAAATCAGGGTAGAGAGGGAAGTGCTCTCTTCCCAGCATTTTGTTGAAAGATGGGTGAGAGAGGCAAGAATGGGCCGAGTGAATGGGCCTACTCTGAGTATGTGTCTGGTCTGTAAATTAATGGTGGAAAACTGGGAGAGGGCACTTGCCCTGGTGGTCAGGGTCACTGTGGTCTTTTAATGGGATTTCTCAATTCTCAACGAATATCCTCGGAAGTCCCCCCCCCCTCCCCCCTATTGGGGAATTTTTCATTGTTAATTTTTTGTTACATCCTCTGTTTTGGGGGTTTTCTTACACGCAGAAATGCCCATTTGTACCGTCCTGTATTGTCCTTAATGTTTTACTTTGTGTAAACCCTTGTAGTTAATAAAGAAAGCATTATCATCATCATCATCATCATCATTATTATTATTATTATCATTATTATTATTATTATTAGGGCGTATTATTTGGCAGTATCGGTAGAGCGTCAGACGCTATGCTTTGCAGTAGAGTTATGGCCCTTTGCGTTCTGAGTTCAAATCCACCGAGGTTAACTTTGCCCTTCATCCTTACGGGGTCGATAAAATAGTTGCTGGCCTTGTGCCAAAAGTAGAAACAATTATTATTATCAGCAGCGGCAGCTTTATCATCGTCATTATCAGCAGCAGCACCGCTACCATCAACATAAACATCATCATCAGCGAAAACATCATCATCAACATAAACATCATCATCAGCGAAAACATCATCATCAACATAAACAT
>OZ024751.1:25785191-25792691 GCA_964016885.1 Eledone cirrhosa
TACAATTAGGTTTGAACTCAGAATGTACAAAGACTTAATAGATATCCGAATGTAATCTATCCAACGTTTTAACAATGCAGCCGGCCCTGTAATGCTACATCATTTATATGTTTATTGACCACGGCTGGATGAATAAAAACTTTGACCTCGGCAAGATTTGAACTCAGAGTTCAGATAGCCGGAATAAACACCGATATGTTTCAACCGACCATCAATTTGTGAGTAAATATTAAACGGTCAAGGTATCTATCCGTGTTTTATGTCGACGTATTGATATTAACATCAGAAACTATAACATTTAAAAGTAATTTATGACAAAGAGTTATCTCCTCGTAATGGGAAAAGATGAAATATTTACAACTATAACTACAGATATATAAAACTCTTTTCAACAAGTGAATGTTTTAAATATCTAAAGATAAAAACCTGATATGTGATGTCAAAGTTGAATTGTTCCTCTTCTGAAATATATCTGTTGCATATTCCTGCTCTCCTATATATTCTATTAAATCATTTTTAGTTTGGTTTCTTCTGCAAACGATATAACGTCAGCATAAACTAAGAAATTTTACTGCAAAGATAATGCCCATAATCTTAAGTTTTACTCTGCTTTGCAAGAGAAATAGCCTCGTCTCGGGATATAAGAAGTTGTGCTGATAAGATAATGTATATAGATATATAGACAAAAGAAAGTAATTTTATATACATAATAAATGAGATAAAGTATCTAAAGTCACTTATAGCTTTTGAGAAAGAAAAATGCTGTAACTCTTAAAGTATTGTGATATATTCATATTACAGATAAGTCTGAAATGGTTGAGTTAACCAGAGAAACTCTTCCATGTAATAAAGCAGATTTCGGGAGATACAAAATAAATCAACAACTTTAAGAGTGAAATCAAAATATGTCACGAAAATGATTGAAAACTGATCGCCATTGATAGGACTCACAAGAAGTGTCTTTCTGAATGTCTTTGGTCTTACAGGTAACTTGTTTTTCAGTTTTATAATATTCATTCCATTCGAGTCGTTAGTTTATTGGTTTGCGAACAGATTTATTTCGTTAAAATGATTTACATCATTTCACCTGGTGATGGTCCGCAGTAAACTGGCAGAGTGATGGCTAAGGCCTCGGAGAGGGTGTGTGCACGTGAGTATATGTGTATATGTGTGTGAGTGCAACACAAGAAATCGTCTTCCTCACTGATTAACGAACGTGTGCGCTCTGCCCAGCTGGGTTCGAATTTTAATAATACGAATTTAATTGATCATTGATTGGGTGGGGGAAACGACTGAAGCTATGTCTGTTCTATTAGACTTGCTTCTTCTCTTCATTATATATATATATATATATATATATATATATATATATTGCTGGCCTTGTGCCTAAAGTAGAAACAATTATATATATATATATATGCTTAAAAATAAGAATGTCTGCTGGGGGTCTCGGATATTTCTAAGCATTAAGACAAATATCCGAAACCCCCAGCAGACAACTGATGAGGAAAACTCCTCCCATCGTTCTTGCTTTCTTCTTATTCTTATTTTTAATCATACCTTATCTAGCAGCTACACACCCAATCCTCTTCATATATATATATATAGGAACGAGTAGGACCCCGACGGCTGAGCTCAAGCCGTTTCGACGGCTAATTGTGGACTTTGGGTTGAACTCGTCAAATCGGACCGAGAAAACAATGTTTACTCTAGGCAGAAGGGGCAACGTGAATTAAAGTGCTCAAGGACATAACGCATCACCCGGTCCGGGAATTGAAATTACAATCCAATATATATATATATATATATATATATATATATATATATTAAAACAATGAAATTAAACACAAAACTCTTAATTCATAGTAAAACTCATGTAAAACTCTTAGTAAAACTTGTTTTACTAAGAGTGTTTAATTTCATTGTTTTAATATTTCTATTTTGACTCTGTATCCAATTGAATTATATCGTTTATAAAATGTTTGTATTTTAAACTTTGCTTCACGACATCTTCTACATACGGATTACATTGAGTTCTTTATACGGTTTAGACCCTACCATTGAGTGGTAGATTTCTCTCTCTCTCTCTCTCTATATATATATATATATATATATATGAGAAGAATTGAGTGCTGCGTGGTTGCACATCGGTTACAATATATATATATATATATATATATATATATATATATATAAGGGAAGATGCGACAAAAACCCCAAACCCTCCATCTCAACTCTACTTTTGAAAAGCACAAGAACTGCGAAACCGGTAAAGGAACCAAATAAATATTCTTAAAAAGACTCCAGTTGCATATTCGACTTCATCTTTTTTCCTTATACTTTCAATCGTGTAGGACGTCGCGTTTTTTTTTATTTTTTAAAGAGAGAGAGATATATAGATAGATAGATAGATAGAGAGAGAGAGAGAGAGAGAGAGAGAGAGAGAGAGAGGGGGGGAGGGAGAGAGAGAGAGAGAGAGAGAGAGAGAGAGAGAGAGAGAGAGAGAGAGAGAGAGAGAGAGAGAGAGATAAATAAATAGCAACACAAACACAGAGATGCAAAACCACATTTTCCTATCATATATAAATACATATATAAAGTGAAACAATAATGGCAGTGCCCCAGCATAGCCTCAGCTTGTCGACTGGAACACATAATAGTATAATATCCATGTATATATGTATATAAGTGTAGGACTCACTGATATATGTACACAGAATATTCATATATATATATATATATTATATATACAAACACCTACGCGGAGAGATATTCGTGCGTATTTGCCATTATACGTGTATATATATATATACCATATGAGTCTGTGTATGACAATATGTTGTCTGTATAAAAATGTATGTGTGTGTACTCCAGTGGATATTAAACCTGATACATAAGAACTTTGACAGTTGCTATTTTATTTCCGTGACAGAAGACCTACAAAGAAAGACGACATGTGAAATATATATATATATATATTTATATATACACACACACACATAGAATTGGCGTTAAGCCACAACGACAAACAGGGTAATAGATTTCTCTGGGAAAGATATAACAATTAAAGATTAATTTACAAACATTTCGTATGGAATATCCAGTGTTTATGGCAAGAACTTTCCATGTTCCCAGCTCCAAATATCACCAAAGATGAAATATAATGTAACATAACATAATTATATTGGTAATTTTATATCTCAAGTGTCGCTGCTGAAGAAATGTTTTCATATATAGAAACATAACAATTATTCAAGAGATATCTAACCATATTTTGCAATTATAACGATATGAGTGACAATAACCCTTGTTATTATAAGTTCTTCAATCTATCAAAATCTGTCGAAGGGCTTTATCAATTTCAATTTCCGTCTTAAGAAAAATGGTATAAATTTAGGGTGGACTGGGTCTTAGAAAAAATGGTACAAATTTAGGGAAAATGTTACAAATTTAGGGAATATTTAGTCTTAGGGAAAATGGTAGAAATTAGGGAGGACTTAGTCTTAAGAAAAATGGTACTAATTTAGGGAGGGTTCGGTCTTAGCAAAATGCTAAAATTTAGGACAAATTCTTAGGAAAAATGGTAGAAATTTAGGGAGGACTTAGTCTTAGGAAAAATGCGATAAATATAGGGAGGATAGACGATAACATCGTCACATTTTACCTGACTGTTGTGTATTTTAACAATTCCCTTAAGGATGAAAAGCTAAATTGAACTCCATTAGATTTGAACTCAAAATGTGTCAAATCATTCTGTCCAACACTATAATATTTCTACAACTCTAATCGTCATAAATTATATTAATTAAAAATGTTATTTGGAACTTTATTACAATTTTTATTAACATTCACTACATATATACACTCATACACATTTCATCAAGCAATACATAGATACATTAAGTGAAAGATACAAAAATTGGCCAGACAATCACACACACACACACACACATATATACATGTATGTATGTGTGTATATATGTATATCTATCTATATATACTACTAAACTATGTGATTGCTTGTCTGTAATGAAATACAGTCAAAAGAGCACATAATAGGAAAATACTTTGAAAGGAAGTTGCCTCTGAAATGGGAATACAAATGGAATAAAACAATCTGATGTAAATCGGAGCACGGGTTCCCGAGATATGGGGGTTTTCCGGGTACCTTCATAAACAAAGAGAGAGAAAGATAGAGAGGAAAAGATAATGGTTGTGAGAGAGTAGATTGAAAGAGAGACATAGTGAGAGGGAGAGGAGACAGAGAAGGCCAATGGAAGAGAGAGAGAGAGCTGGTGGTGTTGTGTAAATATACATGAGTGTGTGTTTATATATATATGTCTGTATATGTGTGTGTCTATGACCAGTGTATATAGATCACCGACACCCATATATATATATATATACACACACACACACACATACATATATATATGTATACACACGCACACATTTGAATATATATATACATACACCCACGAGTATATATGGGCCTTCCAGTTTCATTTCACATTATATACATGTCTGTGTATATTTTAATTATTTAAAAATTATTTTTGAGTGAACATGATTTCTTAAAAATATTTTGAAAAAATATTTTATTGCTGTGTGTATCTCAGATATTGGAGAGGTTTCGAAAGGGGAATGTGTGTGTGTTTGTGTGCGTACGTGTTTGTGTGTGCATATGTGTATGTATGTGTATGTGTTGATCTGTGTACACATACATATACACACATAGAAACAGTCCTACGGGATTATAGAGAAAGGAGTCGGTCTCGAATATGATCATAGCTGCGCCTCATTTCGTAGTATGGCCGCTCGAGAAACCGCGTGGCTTCGAGTACGACGATATGGTTGTACAACCGCAAACAATTGATCCACAAAGTGTGGAGTTACTGCGTACGTGGAGGGATATAGATATTATAGAGGGAGAGCTGGAGTAAATGATGGGAAATATTCAACACAGATGGTGTCATAGTGGCTGTCACATAAGACGTACGTCAGAGATACAAGCAGAAATGCACCCTCAATCGAGAACCATGGAGTGTTGTATGTCTATAGTGTATGATGCAGGCATAAATATAAATATTTGGGGTGGGAATGGAGGTTGAAGGAGATATAATAAGTGTTTCTACTTTTGGCACAAGGTCAGCAATTATCCCAGTGCATTATTGGTACTTTATTTTATCGACACCTTAAGGATGAAAGGCAAAGTTAACCTCGGTGGGACTTGAACTCAGACCGTAAAGGGGCCGCAATCGTATGCTACAAAGCATGGCATCCGGCCCTCTACCGAAGGAGTTATGATAATGTTTGATGATTTTAATTACTGTGGATGCAGATGTATGAGTACATAATACAACCGTTTGTGTGTGTATGCATGCTGTCTGTATGGTGTGTGTATACACGGTGTGTGTATATATGTTGTGTGTATATATGTTGTGTGTATACATGTGGTGTCTATAGATGTGGTGTCTATACATGTGGTGTCTATACATGTGGTGTCTATACATGTTGAGTCTATACATGTGGTGTCTATACATGTGGTGTGTATACATCTGGTGTCTATACATGCGGTGTCTATACATGTGGTGTGTATACATGTGGTGTCTATACATGCGGTGTCTATACATGTGGTGTCTATACATGTGGTGTCTATACATGCTGAGTCTATACATGTGGTGTCTATACATGTGGTGTGTATACATGTGGTGTCTATACATGTGGTGTCTATACATGTAGTGTCTATACATGTGGTGTCTATACATGTGGTGTCTATACATGCGGTGTCTATACATGTGGTGTGTATACATGTGGTGTCTATACATGTGGTGTGTATACATCTGGTGTCTATACATGCGGTGTCTATACATGTGGTGTGTATACATGTGGTGTCTATACATGCGGTGTCTATACATGTGGTGTCTATACATGTGGTGTCTATACATGTAGTGTCTATACATGTGGTGTCTATACATGCGGTGTCTATACATGTGGTGTGTATACATGTGGTGTCTATACATGCGGTGTCTATACATGTGGTGTGTATACATGTGGTGTCTATACATGTGGTGTGTATACATGTCGTGTCTATACATGTGGTGTGTATACATGTGGTGTCTATACATGTGGTGTGTATACATGTGGTGTCTATACATGTGGTGTCTATACATGTGGCGTTCGTAGAAGCAACATCTTGTACGTGGTAAAACCAATTGATCCAATATGTTGTGTGTACATGTGTATAAATACTCGCAGATGATCTATATGTGTATATGTGTGTGTATATGTGAGTGTATAGATGTGTGTATGTGAGTGTATAGATGTGTGTTGCTATGTGTGTGTATATATATGTGTTGCTATGTGTTTCTGTGGGTGTCGTCTGCTCTCTACAGTCTTCTATGTGTATCAATCACACTTGTTTTCATCTTAATTTTATATTAATCTTTCCTGACATTTTCATCAAACGTTCTCACTTTTGTTGAATTGTTTTCATCAGAAAAATATATCTAACATGTTTAACAGGTTATAACGGCAAACATTAACTCTCTCTCTCTCTCTCTCTCTCTCTCTCTCTCTCTCTCTCTCTCTCTCTCTCTCTCTCTCTCTCTCTCTCTTTCTCTCTCTCTCTCTCTCTCTCTCTCTCTCTCTCCCTCTCTCTCTCTTACACTCCACCCACATATATAGATTATACATACACACACACATATACATTTATATGTATATATATATTTAGTCTTCACATTTATTATATATTACTATATATATATATATATACATATATATATATATATATATATATATATATATATATATATATATATATATATATATAGCCATATATAATATGTATATATATATATGTGTATATGTGTATAGTTTATTTATATATATATATATATAAAAGTCGGTGTTGAAATAAAACAACAACAACAACAACAACAACAACACAACATATTAAATTAGTTCTACAATAGTGTTATCTCTTCATTATATGTTAATTCAGGGAAAATATAACACAAGAAATAGGTTTCTTATTATTTCGCTTTCTTTCATTTCATACTTTTGTTCTTTTTTATTTGTTGTTCTTCGTTGTGTATTATTATTTAGTATTAACATTTAGTATTATTTATTATCATTTATTATCATCAGTTCAAATCCCGTCGAGGTTAACTTTACCTTTCATCCTTACCCGGTCGATAAAATAGTACCAGTAATGAACTAGGTAATTGCTGGCCTTGTGCCAAAAGTAGAAACAATTATTTATTATCATTTAGTATTATATATTATTACATATTATTGTTTGTTATTTGTTATTTATTATCATTGTTGTTGTCGGATATGCTTTGTGGCATGTAGTTACGGCTCAATGTATTCTGTGTTCAAATCACGCCGCGGATTAAAATAAAGCACCAGTAATACATTGGGGTCGATTTCATCGAGTTTACCCTCACTCCACAAATGTTTCACTCAGCTCGCTAACTATGTGTAGAACCTAAA
>OZ024751.1:25797691-25802691 GCA_964016885.1 Eledone cirrhosa
TGTGTGTGTGTGTGTGTGTGTGTGTGTGTGTGTGTGAAGGTAGATAACGTTTTATTTTTCTTGGTGCAATACTTGGTTATATATATATATATATATATATATATATATATATATATATATATATATGTAATGTTACCAAACACTGTTATTTATATCATAATCTAATTAACATATGTTTCATCCGCCTGGGACTCCTCGGAATTAACCAAGATATAATGACCTCAACAAGTTGATCTTTTCCAGATGCACAATAATGCGTAGAATGTTTTATTTACAAAAAATAAACTGCATAGTCTAATAGGAAATAATATTTACCGCGTGTAGCATGACAGATAATTCACAGTGGCACTTACGTGAATATTTATACATTAAAATAGTCTTGTAATCATAGGCAATGTTGCTTTTTTATATAATAAATTATATATGAATTCCAAAATGTCCAGATGCACAGATCTACGCACAAACACCCATACAATTACACACCCACCCATATACGGACACATCTGCGCATGAATGGATAAAATATACATATAAGATATCAATCAGAGAAGCAATTTTACAAATTAAACTTATACCAGACAGACTAAAATAAGAGAGTCTCGCTCATATAAATATCTCGCTACCATGGTTTCAAAAACAGAAGAAGCAGTAGCGGGTATTTCAAATCATTGGAACAACCAATACTGTAGAAATGCGTAAAGAGGTATATTGATCATGAAGTATACAGAGCATTTCCCGTACTGTCAAAATTTATATGAGTCGGACACTTAACTTAGTCTAACTTATACTCCCCTAACTAGATTTTATTTTGGCATAAGTTTAATATATAGAGAGATAGGTGTGTGTGTGTGTGTGTGTGTGTGTGTGTGTGTGTGTGTGTGTGTGTGTGTGTGTGTGTGTGTGTGTGTGTGTGTGTGTGTGTGTGTGTGTGTGTGTGTGTGTGTGTGTGTGTGTGTGTGTGTGTGTGTGTGTGTGTGTGTGTGTGTGTGTGTGTGCATCTAAAAATAACAAAACAAATGGCACTCTATGTGGAATAAATATATTAGTTTAACGCTTGCAATAGAAGAATGAGAGTCTTAACGTTTCGGACACTAGTCCTTCATCAGAGGATAGAGTTAGAAATAGAAGATAAATGGAAAGTAAAGAGTGAAAAGAGGAAGGTACGGGGGGAAATGAGAAAAAATTGGGGAGAAAAAACAACCGTGGGTATTCAATCGGCCATATATATATATGTATGGGGGGGTATGTGTGTGTCTGGGTGTGGATGCGGGGGGGGGTGTATGTGTGTGTCTGGGTGTGGATGCGGGGGGTATGTATGTACTCTATTTTGGATCCCGAGAGAGAGAGCTTCACATATCCAGGATAAAGTACGCAATAGTTCAAAGAACAGACACTGTCGGGTATGTTTAAATCACAGTAGATATGAAATACCCCAACGGCTTATTTTAAATCTACTGTGATTTAAACATATCCGACACTAATTTGCATAATAGAATAAATAAATTTATAACCCCACTATCTGAGAGCTTCAAACAGAAATGGTTGCATTCTTTAAGGGTATGTCAATATTTATTTATAAAATTGATCTATATTATATTTTATCTGATGAAAGCACACCATAATTTAACTTAGTGTCCTTGAAATATGTATAATGAAATAAATATGGTTTTATAAATATAGTTTCTATTTGTTAATATATCGTATTTTTACTCCAATAATTTGTTGAGTGCTTTATATCAGTTATAAAAATATTTGCTTGTTGTATCCCAACAATTTAAATAGAGCTTCTACATATATATATATATAGTTATGTAATAAACAACATAAGATAATTAATTCATTTACCAGTGGTTTCTTGAGGACAGATATCTATATCTGTCCTCGGTCATCAGAAAGAATAGTAAGGAATCATTACTATTCTTTCTGATGACTGAGGACAGATATAACACATATATATATATATATATATATATATATATATATATATATATATATATATATATATATACGATATTAAACAAATGGACACTATATTTATAAAACCATATTTATTTCATTATACATATTTCAGGGATACCATATTAAAAATATGGCATGCCTTCGTCAGATAAAATACAATATATAACCAGTTTTATAAATAATTTTGACGTACCATAAATATAGCGACCATTAATGTATGAGGCTGGTTTGGTAGGCTGGTTTAATATCGTATATCTACTCCAAAAACTTGTCGAGTGCTTTATATCAGTTATAAAATATTTACTTGTTGTAACCCAACAATTTTAAATAAAACTTTTGCATATATATATATATATATATATATATATATATATAGTAATAATAATAAATTTGAAAACTAAGATCCAAAGAGGGCTCGATAAGGAGTTTTCAGAAGATCCCGTTAAGGGTGAAAGCAGCGATTCTTTGCTTAAAATTTAATCTGTTATTTTAATAAATATATATATGTGTGTGTGTGTGTGTATCAAGTAATACTATGATTGGATTTCATATCATTGTATGTCAATGTGAAATACAACAAAGGACAGATTAAATTGATTTAGCATGTGGACATTATATATAAGATAACAACAATTGAACAATCAACTTTATATGTAGCAAAAGCTATCTCTAATACTTTTTGTTTCATATATATATATGTGTGTGTGTGTGTGTGTGTATGTGTACGTGTGTGTACGTGTGTGTGTACGTGTGTGTGTATACGTGTGTGTGTGTCTGTGTATATATAACCATAGATACAGATACATACATACATGCATATTCACATACATATATATAAAAATATATATACATATATACACATATAAGTATATATACATACAAGCATGCATACATACATACATACATATACACACACAAGCATGCATGCATACATACACAGAAGCATGCAAGCATACATACATGTACTCGAAATTAAGAGAAAGAGAAACATACATATTCACATACATATATATATATGTGTGTGGGGGGGTGTTAGCGCGTCTGTGCGTATGTGCCTATGTTTGTGCGTGTGTGTGCATGAGTGCACGTGTGTATGTGTGATATGTTAGGGGTGGTGGTGGTTGGTGTAACAATGAGAATTTTAAAATATTATTAGATGATAAATGAATTGTTTCAATGACGTTAGTCATAGCAACCATTCCGTATAAAAAATCTTTCATATTTGTTTAATGTTGCGTAAAAGTTACAAAAGAATAAACCTGTTTGTTTAGACAAATATTTCGTCTCCCTTTTTATAGGTAAACACATAAATTGCTAAAACTATGAAATTCTACCTTGTATGGCGACTAATATTCAAAACAAAATATTTATGTGACTCCTTTAAAAACATTTGATATATTTTTTTAATCAATGCTCACAAATTTCACAAACACTCACCGAAAAATAAATACAGTCACAGCGACTGACACACATACACACACAGCTACACACAGTTCCACACACACACACACACACACACACACACACACACACACACAGCTACACACAGTTCCACACACACAGCTACACACAGTTCCACACACACACACACACAGCTACACACAGTTCCACACACACACAGCTACACACAGTTCCACACACACACAGCTACACACAGTTCCACACACACACACACACACACACAGCTACACACAGTTCCACACACACAGCTACACACAGTTCCACACACACACAGCTACACACAGTTCCACATACACACACAGCTACACACAGTTCCACACACACAGCTACACACAGTTCCACACACACACACACACACACACACAGCTACACACAGTTCCACACACACAGCTACACACAGTTCCACACACACACACACACACACAGCTACACACAGTTCCACACATACACAGCTACACACAGTTCCACACACACACAGCTACACACAGTTCCACACACACACACACACACACACACAGCTACACACAGTTCCACACACACACACACACACACACACAGCTACACACAGTTCCACACACACAGCTACACACAGTTCCACACACACACAGCTAAACACAGTTCCACATACACACACAGCTACACACAGTTCCACACACACAGCTACACACAGTTCCACACACACACACACACAGCTACACACAGTTCCACACACACAGCTACACACAGTTCCACACACAGAGCTACACACAGTTCCACACACACACACAGCTACACACAGTTCCACACACACACAGCTACACACAGTTCCACACACACACACAGCTACACACAGTTCCACACACACAGCTACACACAGTTCCACACACAGCTACACACAGTTCCACACACACACAGCTACACACAGTTCCACACACACACAGCTACACACTCACAAACAGATACAGTCACAAAGATACATAGTTCCACAGACACACACAATTTCACACACACACACACACACACACACACACACACACACACACACACACACAGCCACAGAGATCATACAAATAATTTAATTTTACAGTTCTTCAATAAATTTATTCATACAGTGTATCTAATAAAATATCTAAAAAAGATTTACACGTGTATATATAATAATAATAATAATAATAATAATAATAATAATAATAATAATAATAATAATAATAATAATAATTTGAAACACGAAAGCATCAAAAGATCATACTCCATTAAAAAAGATGCACAAAGATACAGTAATGGACTACACATTTCAAAAGTCCCATTTTCTGCTGAAATGGAAAACACAGAAAAAGCAAAGCAGGTAAAAGTAACTGCAAAGAAAGAACTGCTACAGAAACTGGCTAAGAAATGGCAAGAAAAGCGATCCCTGCTCAAATTATAATTGATTTGTATTGTTTCTGGGGGTTGAAAATCTGAAAGGAATTTCAAATCTAAATTGAAATGGGAATGTAAAAATATAAAAAATATAAAAAGTAAATAATAAATAATAAAAACAATGAATTCTCATCTATATTGATATTTTGTTTCCCATAATTTCAGATTTTATTTTGACATTG
>OZ024751.1:25812691-25817691 GCA_964016885.1 Eledone cirrhosa
AACCGGAATTTTTTTCAACGCGCTGAGGCGTGTATGAGTATATTGTTTTATAGGCGAACACACAGGCACACTTACAAAAATACACACTCACAGACATACATTCATACTAATACACATACATTCATACAAATACATACATACATTCACACAAACACATACATTTACACAAACACACATACACTCACACACGTGTGTAGTGAATGTTAGAGGCTGTTTTCTGTAGTTTGTTATTACCCCTTCCTTCCTCAATCATGTCTACTGTGGCTCCCTTCCTCAACCATCTCTAGTGTGTGACGTCATCACCCCTTCCTTCCTCAGTCATCGTGTGCGACGGAAGGACGGAAGTCGCTCAAATTTATATATAGATTTTGATGACATTTTTTGAAGAAAAACTTTTGAGAATATTTTGATGAATGTTTTATTTTTCAAAAATCTTTACATGTTTCATGGGTAGCCTCGATATATTTTACTTCCCATACCCTGAACAATTGAAAATTTCCCCTATATTTTATAAAACATTTTCTTCAAATTATTTTCAAATATTTGCTTTAAAATCTTTTGTGAGATGTAACAGGTTTACTCAGAAACATTTCTCAAAACATTTGAAAAATTTCTCAAAACATTCTAAAAAATTGTTCTCAACGTTTTCAAAGCGTTTCCCAAAAATCAATCAAAATTTTTCATATTCAATCAACTTGAAAACTTTATCAAAATATCGATCAGTTTTACTTTCACATGTCCTAAACAATCATTTTGTACCCTGGCCCCTCACCGTGGCCACCCTCACCGCTATGGCAGCACTGCTCCGCCACCACCGCTCCGCCACCATCAACACTTCATCCCTAATATCTCTTCTATTGTTACCTCCACGATGATCACCGGAAGAAATTTTAAGTTGTTTCTATTCAAAAGTAAATTTGAATAAAATAAAATATATCCAAAATCACCCTTCTTACCAAGCAAGCTTGGAGTTGCCGGTTTCGTCGTTGAAGACCCGACCATGCAAAGGTTGTACTGGGTTACATGTTGCCAGTATCGCTGAAGAGTGACCTAACATAATATATCTAATGTATTTTTGTTATGCAGACATACATATGTACATGCATACACACACACACATACATTTATATATACATACATACATACATACATAAGTACGTACATACATAAATACATACATACATACATACATACATACATACATACATACATACATACATACATACATACATACATACATACATACATACATGTACACATACTTTAAAAAAGCACAAAACTAAAAACATTTCGCATCTCTTCTATTTTGTTTTATATATTTCTTTTCTGAAACTCTATCGTCTCTGTAATCAGTCTGTTATATCTTACACCTTCTTCACATTTTAATTGAAGGGAAATGCTTCGGGTTATATGAAGAAATATTTCCATGTTTTTGCTGTTTTGTTTTTCGAAGACATTTGATTAGATTTCTCAGATTTAATTTCTTTGTATTTCTCAAGCAAAAATATATTAAAAGATTTCAAGATTTTCACCACTTACTTGTAAGATTTTAATTTATCTTAAGATTTGTAATCAATCGTTCGTTGTGATTAGAATCGCATTTCTTCATAGTTTGAACAACCAATATCTTGCTGATTAAAACAATAAGATAATGGCAGTATAGAAGAAGAAGAAAGCATCTTTCTTTGTCAGTTAATGAGCCAAGGACGAGAGGAATATCTACGCATTAACTTATTAGCTCGATTTTCTAGACCTAGTAGCTATATCTACTCCAAAAGACACGTTCGATATTGTTGTTCTAAACACACCAAGAGCTATTACAACTATAAACAACAGCCACCACAAACAATGTATTAACTGCCAAGCTTCCCCGATGGCAGCAAAATCCTCTTAAAATCACACTTCTATAATCTTGAAAAGATAACAAAAATACATTGGATATCTTAGCTAAAAAATTATCAAAATCTATCCCTTCTTTTAACAACAACCCTTACCAATAATGCAAAAAGGGGGAAGTTCTAGGTGACTCAACATGCTAGTAATGGTGGTTAAAATTTCCCAAGACGTTACACCTATGGTCTGGGTAATATAAATGACACACAGGATATTGTCTTTATAGACACAGTTATGGTTCTAGAGACGCCAGAAGCTTCTATCATATCGAGAATGAATCAATGGGTGATCGTTTACCTGGTTGCTAAGCGTGCTAGTAATAACAGTCATAATTATTTAAAGTTATAGCCTTAGTCTTCAAACATAAGGGACATATTGGATGTTGTAGTACTAAATACACCAAAGGGTAAATAACAAACAAAATATCACTCACACACCCACACACATACATATATATATATATATATATATAGTAATAATTTTTTTTTGTCTATTTTAGGCACAAGGCCAGCAATTACCCACTACATTACTGGTACTTTATTTTATCGACCCCGTAAGGATGAAAGGCAAAGTTAACCCATGTCATTTTCGTTCAACTAATTTATTTACATTATTCTTAACTCCGAAGCCGAGAATCATTCGGTTTCTTAAATAGAATATTAGTCTACGACTTCATTTATACCATAAACGTGGTTTCGTCTTTGCGTGTAATTGTTCTCACGCACACATACATATATATATTTACACATATATATATATATATATATATATATATATATATATATATATATATAGAGAGAGAGAGAGAGAGAGAGAGAGAGAGAGAGAGAGAGAGAGAGAGATAATTGATTGATTTCAATCCGTCTACGTTTATTTATGTTTACCCTGATCAATGCTTTCCTTTCATTCTCAACAGAGACTAACTTAGCAAACAGTCAAACAACAATATGGGACTCTGTATAACAATCTGAATTAAAGAAAAAAGTTTCAAGAGTGTTACCTGAGAATCTCATTATCTCCCTTGGTGAAAACAGTCAAAAAATACCGAATAAAGGATTAAAAGGATATGAATTGTGGAACACATTTATTTTATTGTTTCTTTTGTTTCTTTTGTTTTATGTTATCCTGTATTCTTGTACAGATGTTCTCCGCTTGAAGGAATCTCGTGTAAGTTTATATATTTAAATGGGACATTGAAATATGAAACTATTAAACAATGAAACATAAGCTCGGTTCGATGTTTATATCAATTTATCAGTTTTCCTCTATTGATTCTCAGATGGGACAGATTGAAATAAGAAACAGAATAGAACAAAATGAAAATGTGAAACTGAAATGAGAGCTTAAGAGTTGAGGAATTATGAGAATGCGGCACTTTTAGAAGACTAAAACGACGACAACAGTTATAATGATAATTATAATGGTCTCTGATTTAGGCACAACGCCAGCAATTGTTGATTAAATCGACCCCAGTGCGCTACTGGTACTTTATTTTATGATAATAATAATAATAATAATAATAATAATAATAATAATAATAATAATAATAATAATAATAATAATAATAATAATAATAATAATAATAATAATAATAATAATAATAATAGAAAAACAACCTACACAAATACGTGACTGATAGTAAGGAGCCAATGCTCAGAACTGTACTGAAGGAGGGGACAATAGACCAGGAGATGTCCAAGGAGGAAATAACATCAAGGAGAAAGAGCAGCCTTCAGGAAAAATCCCTTCATAGTACCTTCTTTGAGAAAACTGAATTCAGAGATCCACAGACATGGAACTAGTTGAAAAGAGGAGACCTTAAAAAGGCTACAGAAGGAATGTTAATGGCTGCGCAGGAGCAGGCCCTCAAAACGAAGTGGTTGAAACACCATATTTACAAGGAGGAGGCTAGCCCACTGTGCAGGATCTGTGGAGAGAGAGAGGAGACTGTGGCTCACATTGTATCCGAGTGTAAACACCTATCCCAGACTCACTATAAGGGCTGGAGACATGATGTGATGGGCAGGGTGATCCACTGGCACCTATGCAAAGTAAACAATTTACCACATTCTGAGAAGTGGTATGAGCATAAGCCATAGTCGGTGATAGAAAACGATCAGGTGAATGTGCTGTGGGATTTTAGGATATAGACGGACAAGAAACCGGAACACAATAGACCTGACCTGGTGGTTTTGGACAAGGAAAAAAGATCGTGCCTGATTGTGGATGTGGCCTGCCCATTCAACACGAGAGTGCAAGAGAAGGAGAGGGTTAAAATTAACCGATACCAGGACTTAAAGTGAGAGGTAAAAAGGATTTGGAACTGCCATGAAGTCAAAGTGGTCCCGATTGTCATAGGCGCACTAGGTACTATCTCAAAAGGTTTCCAGGGATGGTTAAAGAAAATTGGCCCCGCCACGCTTTTTGGAACGCTTCAAAAGGCATGCTTGCTGGGAACAGCAAGAACCCTCCGATATGTCCTGAATATCTGAGGCTGGAGGTAGTGGCTTGATATTCATTTCAACAAACTTTCCAGTTAACTAACATCAATGACTGAGACTCAAAGAACAATAATAATAAATATAATATAATATAATATAATTGTTTCTACATTTGGCACAAGGCCAGCAATTATCCAGTACATTACTGGTACTTTATTTTATCGACCCCGTAAGAATGAAAGGCAAAGTTAACCTTGAACTGAGAATGATAAGGGCCGTAACTCTATGCGTCAAAGCATGGCGTCCGGCCCTCTACCAATACTGCCAATCCACCGCTGTCTTCAGAAATAATTGTTTCTACTTTAGGCACAAGGCCAGCAATTATCCAGTGCATTACTGGTACTTTATTTTATATATATAATGTGTTGCCATTACACCAATGCCCCACCCATGCTTTCTTGCATTCCATTAGAGGCTATATAACCACATGTATATAAATATATATATAGACGCACACAAACACACACACACATATAAAAATATATATATATAAGTGTGTATATATATATAAGTGTATATATATATATATATATACACACTTATATATATACACACTTATATATATATATTTTTATATATATATACGTATACATATACATGTATATA
>OZ024751.1:25820191-25827691 GCA_964016885.1 Eledone cirrhosa
TCTTTGTTTTTATTCATTGTTTTTATTAATATATATCTATATATATATATATATATAGCCATATATGTCTATATCTATATTTATGCCTATACATCCATAAATAAATATATATATATATATATATATATATATATATATATATATATATATCGATATACATATTCAAAAAATACGTGGGTGAGAACACGAAAGACACAAACACAAGGATAATTCCCACTAATAAGCTGTCTTCTGTGGATCATTATCATTTCGAACGCATTGTATATATATATATATATATATATATACCTACGATATTATATAATATATACATATTTATATGTGTGTGTGTGAGTGTGTATGTATATATGTGTGTGTGTGTGTATGTATATATATATGTGTGTGTGTGTGTGTAGTCAACTATATGTTTCCAAGTCATGATCCACCTGTCATCTATCAAGCATTGCATATCTAGCTTTACACTATCCAATGTGTCACTCACTTCTAAAGACGGTAGACTGTAATTTAAGGGAAAATTGACTGCTGGTTCTAGCAGGTCGATTAACTATGTACAGACATCATCAATTGCATATCGAATATACGTCTAATCCTTACAAAAGTGCCACACTGAGTGAAAGGGTGCGTGTTAAATAGCAATGTCTTTCTGGTTTGTAAGATATTTATGACTTGTTTTCAACTCAATAATACCGATGCAATGTCATAGAATCAGATTGTATATGCAGGATGAAAGACTTTGCTACTTGATAATATACATTGCCGCGTAAATCAATACACGATCAGTGAACTTAACAGTGAATAAGTTTGCTTTTTTAACACAATGATACAATTTTATATCGATCTAAGTGTTTGAACTTTATCACATGATTACAGCCAACCAAGTACAACAAAGCAATTTAACATCATCATTTATGTTGCTAAACGCCTTTGAACAAACTAAATATTGCTCAAGTCATAACATTACATTTTCCCTTTCAAATGGATCTTTTGATTGATTGAAATTATTTCTGATTAAGGCACAGGGCCAACAATTTAAGGGGAGTGGGAAGTCAATTAAATCGACCCAAGTGCATTCTCTTCGATGCTAAATTCCGCCAGTTGCAGATTGCGCGTCAACATGAGATAATTTTCTCCACAAAGTTCGATCACCAGCAGCAGAGTTTAAAGAGCAAAGATCAAGTCCAGTCCATAAGTTGACATTATCAAGCCTTGTATTATTGGTACTTTATTTTATCGACCCCGTAAGGATGAATGGCAAAGGATTTGAACTCAGAATGTAAAGGGCTATAACTCCATTCCGCAAAGCATAGTGTCCGACGCTCTAACTTTGCCTTTCATCCTTACGGGGTCGATAAAATAAAGTACCAGTAATACACTGGAATAATTGCTGGCCTTGTACCAAAAGTAGAAACAATTATTATACGAGGATTGGCAGTATCGGTAGAGCGTCAGACACCATGCCTTGCAGGATATAGTATTGGCCCTTTACGTTCTGACATCAAATCCCTCCGAGGTTAACTTTGCCCCTTCGGGGTCGATGAAATAAAGTACCAGTAATGCACAAACACACACAAACAAACACAAACACACACACATACACAATCATACAGAGACACACTCACATAGGCGCACACATGCACACACAGACACACACTGAAACACACACAGACACATAGACATATACCTAGACACACATTTACACAGGCACATACATACTCAAATATACACAGACACACATATACACATACATACTCAAATATACACAGACACACATATACACAAACATACACAAACATGCACAGACACACATATACACAAATATACACAGACACACATATACACAAACATACACAAACATGCACAGACACGCATATACACAAACATACACAAACATACACAGACACACATATACACATACATACTCAAATATACACAGATACACATATACACAAACATACACAAACATACACAGACACACACAAATAGACACATACAGACACACATACACAGACAGAATTGATCCGCAAATACATGCGGCCAATTTCCAAAGTTAGATATCATGTATCGATAGAGGAAAGAAAGAAGAAATAAAGAAGAAAAAAAAAGGAATAATTGCAGAGTTACGTTAGTTTCTGTTCTGAGTTCAAATCATGTTGGGGGCAAATTTCTCTGTAACCCTTTCTACGGTTTACATAACCCACTGTTTTCCTATCCCGTAGTTTGTTAAAACACCTAACTTCCAGCCATACACTGGTGATAATTCAACTGGCCACACACACATATACACATTACAGACACACATACTTACACAAATGCACATGCCCATATACAGGCACACATATTTACACAAAAACACACACGTACAGATAGACGTGATCCACTAACATGTATGGCCCTGTACCAAGATCAAGATCATTTATCGATAAAATTAGAGGAAGGAAGGGAAAAAGTAATTAAATAAAGGAAAAAAAGAAGAAAACAACAATAAATAAATAAATGAAAAGAAAGGAGAAAAAAATGGAAGAAAAGAAGGAAATAAAGGATGATATTAAAGAATGAAGATATAGAAAGACAGAAGGGATGGCTGCCTATCTTATTGGAAAGTCTTTCATCCTTGAAAATGGTGTTTGCTGCCTTACAACATATAACAGACACGGCAAATATTGGCATCAAATATCATATTTCTGTAGAACAGAGATAATGAATAGAAAAACATCAATGACTACAACAACAACATCAACAGCAATAACAACAACAAAAAACAACAACAGCAACAATATAAGAACTAGCAGCACAAGAACAGGAATATGAATTTGAAAAATAAGTTGAAACAAACAAAAATCAAAAGAATATTTCAAACAAAATGAATGAAAAGTGTAAAGTAAGGCATGAATGAAGATATAGAGAGATTTGCTCAAAATAAATAAAAGACATATTGGGGAAAATAACCAAAAGAAAATGGCGTCAGATCTGAAACAATAAATTTTAAAATTATGTTGTCTTTGCACTTAACGTTTAATTTTTGAAAACTGATAACATTATTGTTTTTGTTTTTGTTATTGTTTTGCAGAGATTGTGTTATTTGTTTGTTTTAGTTTGTTTTTGTTTGCTTTTGTTATTTTCTTTGGTGACAGCTTTTGTCGCCGTTTGTACCTCAATGTTATGGATGGGAATTATGGGACAATATACTGTTGCTGTTGTCGTTGTCGTCGTTGTTGTTGTTGTCGTTGTCGTTGTTGTTGTTTTTGTTGTTGTTGTTGTCGTCGTTTTCGTTGTTGTTTTTGTTGTCGTTGTTGTTGTTGTTTTTGTTGTCGTTGTTTTTGTTGTTGTTGTTGTTTTTGTTGTCGTCGTTGTTGTTGTTGTTGTTGTTTTTGTTGTCGTTGTTTTTGTTGTTGTTTTTGTTATCGTTGTTCTTTTTGTTGTCGTTGTTGTTGTTGTTGTTTTTGTTGTCGTTGTTTTTGTTGTCTTTGTTGTCGTTGTTGTCGTCGTCGTTGTTGTTGTTGCTGTTGTGGTTGTTGTGTTGTTTTAATTGTTAATTTCTGTTTACATTCTCTGTTTATTGTTATAGTTTTTATGTTCATCATTAGTGGGAATAATGTTGATTCAAGCAGGCGTTGTTGTTATTGTTGTTGTTATTGCTGTTTAGTACTATTGTTGCTGTTGTCGTTGTTGTTATTTCTGCAGTTGGTACTATTGCTATTGTTATTGTTGTTGTTTCATTGTTGATATTTTACCTCCAGCTAACACAAAAGAGGATAGTGAACTCAGAGTTAGATTAAAAGTTGTAGTTGTTATTGTTGTTGTTGTTATTATAGATGGGGTAGTTATTGTTTTTGTTATTGTAGATGGGGTAGTTATTGTTTTTGCACCTGATGATTTTATTATAGCCCAAGGTAAAAGACCCCCCAAAACCTTGAATTCTAAACTCCATTGAAGCAGCTGTAGGGGCTGTTACCGTTATTGTTGTTGTTACTGTTGCTGTTGTTGTTGCTGCTGTTGTTGTTGCTGTTGTTGTTGTTGTTGTTGTTGTTGTTGTTGTTACTGTTGATGTTGTTGTTGTTGCTGTTGATGTTGCTGTTGCTGTTGTTGTTGTTGTTACTGTTACTGTTTCTTTTTGTTTTTGTTTTGCCTGTACACAAACGGCAGACAACAGAAGCCGACTAAAAACTTTCCCTTTCGGAAAATCGCCAGTTGATGGATGCGAAATCCGAAATATAGGAACAATTAAATCACTTCCAGGGTAACTCTATCTCGTGTTATTATTTTTACACTCTTTCCTACGTTCCTCTACACCCTCTACGTCTCATTATAAATTTCCTCTTACATATCTCTCATTACTACCTGATTCTGTTGCCTGGAGATTTACCCATCTGCATTGTTGAGGCTTTCAAAACGACCGATATATATATATATATATATATATATATGTGTGTGTGTGTGTGTGTGTGTGTGTGTGTGTGTGTGTGTGTGTGTGTGTGTGTGTGTGTGTGTGTGTGTGTGTGTGTGTGTGTGTGTGTGTGTGTGTGTGTGTGTGTGTGTGTGTGTGTGTGTGTTAAGAAAAATATGTAATTGTACAAAGAAAAGGGCAATTTTCTTCCAAAATATTATCTTATCAGAGGAACCAAGTATTGTTTTTGCACCACCTCCCTCCTCTACACTCCTCTTCTCAGAATTAATTTATGTAAAAGAAAATATTTGACAAATCATTATATCAATTATAGATCTCTTTAATCATACCAATTAATTACCTTTAATTACACACCTACCTTTGCTCCAGAAAAGAGCGTCTAGCATTTCAACTACTACTACATACCTTTACCTTAAATATGAATGACCGAATATATACATAATTGGATAATAAACAGCTGAGGTATTTCAATGCTTCTCCATATCATGGTTAATATAATTGCATTGCGACGCTTTAGAAACGGTAAATGTGTTAGATTCACCGGTGCCAAATCAAATGCGTTAAAGTAATTGGTTACACCCTTTTATGTCTTGCATTCAAATTCCATCGAAGAGTTCCGATTTTTATTTATTTATTAATTTCCTCTAGGAATCCATTGCCGAGCATGAAAGAGATAAAATAGATCACCGTTGGTTTCGACAGTGTTCCGATTATGTGGCTCAATCAAACCAACTACCAAGTGGAGAAGTATTCTACAGAAATTCTACAGTATTCCTCAGGCCAAATTGATGTTATTTTGTGCATGACAAACTGACCTTTATAATTGCTGAAATACTCAATACACTTATTCTATACATACTAATAATAATCAAGCTTTAAAAATACATACTGGTGTTTATATGATTGGCTGATAGACTAAAAACCCTCCATGGCATCATCTCATTGGAATAACTGAAAACAGAATAAAAGAGTATGTATGTATATATGTATGTATGTATATTTATATATATGTATGTGTGTATATATGTATGTATGTATATTTATATATATATGTATGTGTGTATATATGTATGTATGTATATTTATATATATATGTATGTGTGTAAATATGTATGTATGTATTTACGTATGTATGTATGTGTATATATATATGTATGTATATTTGTATGTATGCATGTTAGTATGTATGTATGTGTGTGTCCATATATGTACGTATGTATGGATGTATATAAAAGTAGTATCAGCAGGAGATGCTCACAGAAAAACAGTTACAAGATGAAGAGGTAGCTACTAATCTTGTTCGTCAGCCACCTTGTTGTGGAACCATTCTGTTGGTGAAATGCATGTAAGACGATAACAAAAGAAAATGTTATCGGTATCTTTCGACAAAATCAGTGATAAATATTGAATGTATTAAGACTAGAAATTGGCATAGCAACATAACAATATTGCCCCTGAAATGTGCAACATATAACGGCTGGAATAATGGAAAAATTTAGACTTTCATTAAAAATATTTAGTTGGGTGGCGGGGCTTAATAAAATACAAAATTAGAAGTCATTTTATTGAAATCAAGCTGATAAAAATGTCCAGTCCATTCTGCTGAGATTTGAACTAAAACTATTTTATGCAAAGCTGGCCAATATATTTCTTTAACCAATCTACTCTATCTTTCTGCATGAATATTACGCACACATTGCGCCCTCCATATCTTTTCAAATGAGAAATTAATCCGAATCGCAGTAAATATTTGTTAATTTTCTCCTGATAGTTATTACTGTGAAAATGAAGAAAGCTTTCCTCTTGTGTAAAGAGTAGAATCTTATTTGAAGGGGCCACATTTCTCATTTATCTTCTTACTTTCCTGGTTTTCTTATTTGAAGTAATTTTATAGCACTTATGTAATGGCGCCTGGTTAAGTATTGTCGGAAATTACCAACATCCAACATATAATCTCTCAGGTACAGAAATGAAGAGGTAATGGACGCCAATTATGGATGTAATGTGTTGAAGAGAATACATATATATATGTTTATTCAATATTTAGTGCTTTAAGAATCCAACACAGTAATTAATTGAAAATGTTAAAATAGGAAAAAATAAGCGGCACGCAATACCAATATCACCAAAAACAGTTAAGCTAACGAACAACTAAAACTTGCGAGCTGTCAAGGTTGCGGTCATACTCCAATAAGTTTCAAATCGAACCTTCAGCTAAGGAAACATCTGGAATCATGGGTTCTCGAAGCACTCCTACCTTTACTTCATTTAGTCAGGACGGAAATGGCCATCCGTAACAACGAGCACCGCGAGTTGGACATTCTTAATTTTATTTTTATTTTGTGGGATAGCATCTATAAACTTGGCTGGTCTCACTTGTGGATCCAGCCGGATCAATTGGAGACGCTTGCTTCTGACAGGAGAAGAAGAAAATATACATATTGTAACAATCAGTTCAACCTTTCTTTAAAGGAATTACAGCAACGAACTTCCAGTCGATTTTATCTTTCAGATGAGGAAAGATTGCATCTATGACCTATTTTATATTGCTTAGAAACGATGAAGTTATCACAGACCGTAGACCTAGTTCGAATGCTTACCACCGATAGGATTACTGCTAAAAAGCTAAATGTATCTAACGGTCACATGGATGTGTTAAAATGGATGATGGATTAAGTCAAAAACTGTATCTAGGACAATGTCCAATATCTTTTTCTATTATAAGATATTCTGCTGCATTTTGAGGAATATTTGACTGCTATTTCTAACATTTGGAGTGGTTACATCGAGACTCCTTCGGTTGTTTCAAGTATATGATTGTTTGTACTTCATTTATCATAAATACAGAAATTACTACATAATATTCCAGACAGTTCAAATGATGATAACACTCTGCTGTAAAATAATGACATTGTACCCAATATAACTAGACATTTCTTTGTTCTTTATTCGTCTGTATTTATATGGAGTCTATAATATAGATTCTACTCATGTACAGCCATTACATTTCTACTCCTTTACATAATTATATTGTCTTTGTTTTAATAATATCAAATCTCGCATCTAGACAATTATTCTAGACACTTTTTTTCCAA
>OZ024751.1:25842691-25845191 GCA_964016885.1 Eledone cirrhosa
AATAGTTCTTCAAACTTGCAATTTGAGTGCTACTGGTAACATGTAACCCTTTACAAGCTGTCGCATGGTCAGGGACTGATCCGGCAACTCCACCAAGTTTACTTGGTGAGGAGGGTGATTTTGGACACCCTGCAGGACAAAGAAAAAACCTGACAAAGGGTGGAAGAACTCATAAGTGTGTAAATATGTATATACATAAGTACATTTGTATGTATATGTATATGTACATGGGTGCATATGTATGTATATGCGCGGGGACATAGAAATAGTCGGGCTGGACACCCGCTCGCGCGGTTAAACCACTGGGACTGAAGGACCCCTAACCTTTGTCAGGGCATTCTTCTTGGAGAAGGCAATTGAGGAAACTGGGATAACTCCGATATAAAACCTGCGGCTCAGTAGTTACAGATGATGTTGATCTTTTCTTCTATTCAGGTTATAGCTACTGTTGCCCAGAGAGTGGGATTGGCTCAGTGCACAGTCTTTCCTCACTTTAAAAAATATCTTCATGCACAGGCATTGCACGATAGAATTAATTAATAATTATTAATAATGGTATATCGTGCAATGGCCATACTCGATACCGAGGGGGCAGCCATCATCATCCTCATATATGTATGTATATATATATATATGTATGTATATATGTATGTATGTATGTATGTTTATATGTATGTACAGTATGTATTTATGTATGTATTTATATATGTATGTAGGTATATAAGTATATATGTATGTATATATGCATATATGTATATATGTATATATGTATATATGTATATATGTATATATACAACCTGTCTCATGGTCGGGTTGTTGACGACTAAACTGGCAACCCCACCAAGGTTTCTTGGTGAGGAGGGTGACTTTGGACATCTTGCAGGACTAAAAACAAAACCTGTCAAAGGGCAAAGGAGCTCTTAAGAGTCAATGGCCATCCAAAATCACCGGGAGAGATGACCTCTTAGCCTTTGTCAAGGCAGAATTCTAGGAGAAGGAAAACTCTGATATAACACCTGCAACCTTGATGGTATCCAATGATGTTGACTTGTTCTTCTTTTTGGTAAATATCATCTTGGTTAAGAGAGTGGGACTGGCTTTGTGCAGTGCCTTTGCCCACTATAAAAGCTTCACGGCACAGGTATTGCTTTATATCTGGAGATCTCTCTGCACTTGTCGTCACATGGTACCATGGGCCCAGCACTATGTGTCTATAATTGTCACAAGTCTAGTGTTTGTACCAGAGTTTTCAAGTCGCTGGCTGGACTAAAAAGTCACACTCGTTCAGCACATCGGTAGGGGCTCTCCTACATGGATATAAGGTAGTGGCCGTACTCGAAAACGAGTTGGCAGCCACCATATATGTATATATGTATATATGTATGTATGTATATATGTATATATGTATGTATGTATGTATGTATGTATGTAGATATACAGATGTTGGACTGGAATGCCAGGGAGTGTTATATTCCTTGTCAACCTTTTCAATAGAAATCCCTCCACAGTTCTCTTGGCTTCTGGCCATTGCTCTCTTTCCTAATCATCTGTTACAGACATATTCAATTAGTTAAACCTCCTTCTCTTCCTCTCACCCCCACCTCCCCCTCCCATCCCCCACCTGTTCCACCCCCACCACTCCCTCCTACCCTCACATCTTCCACCACCGCCTCTCCCTCCCACCCTCACATATTCCACCCCGCCCCTCCCTCCCACCCCCACATCTTCCACCCCCACCTCTCCCTCCCACCCCAACATCTTCCACCCCACCCCCACATCTTCCACCCCACCTCTCCCTCCCACCCCAACATCTTCCACCCCAACCCACATATTCCACCCCACCTCTCCATCCCACCCACCTCTTCCCCCTTCTCCCCTAACATATCTCCCCCCCCCCACATCTCCCACCTTTTGCTTCATGAGCCTCCTCCTCCGCCATATATCTCATTACTCTCCTCCGCCTTCTTCACTCTTTCCCTTGCCGTTTCTCCTCCCCCCCCCCCCAACTCCCCTGAAACTTGTTGAATCTAGTGTATGATATAATTCTGAATATAATATAATATAATAGCGAGCGATTTCACAAAAATGTGGCTGCTCTTTCTAACAGCTAAGTGACCACTAGAGACTCCGTCTTCAGTTGTGTTTAATGACGTCACTTCCTGTCACACAGCCCTCTCATGACAGCCACTACACTCGCCTATATACTACAACCATACTATTTTTAACACAATAATTAAGCTTTGATGTTACCATATAGAAATTCCCTCGTTATCTCCAAATCACTGTTGTTGCTGCTACTGAATGTGCTTGTAAGGGACATCTGGCTGTTATTTCTAGCAGCTAAAGTTGCCATATAGGCATTACCTCACCTCATTAGCTCAGATTTATCACTGCTGTTGTTGTTGTTACTGTAGTGTAGCTATATATCAATATATTGTGTTACAAATAATACGGAACATCCATATTGTATTTATCACAATATAGTGTGCTGTAAGCAATA